>CM059301.1:11220000-11597500 GCA_030340665.1 Neosalanx taihuensis
ATACTTCATAATGAATCATATGGAGCTAAAGCAGACTAGTTAGCAGGCTAACAGCTGACACAAGAGAAAAGACACATGCTAGCTAGCCTGACGGTTAGCTTAGTTAGCTCGGAAATTGGTAAGACCATCATCCATTCATAGTTACCATTTTATTTTTATTTTTACGAAATGAATCACTGTAATGATAATCAACTCACCCGAATACCCCTGCTTTTGGTGTTGGGTCTCCTAAAGAGTTGAGAATTGTGTCTGAAACGAGACGATATAAAATGTGGAGTTTCATGCAACGTGTTTCTCAAAGAGGACCAGACGCCGGGAGGAAATATGGCGCGCGCTTGCGTAAAGACGAGGACGTAAGCCTTGCGTCAGTCTGACGTCACGACCTTATTTAGAAGAAGAAGGGAAAGACATGTGGGGGTATTCAAGGTAAAAGAACATGTAGAGGCCATCTGGGTGAATCAGAATCAGGTTTAATCGCTATGCAAGATTTACAAACATAGAATTCACTGTGGCAGAGAAGAGCTAACATAGAACATATTTAGGAGTAAAAATAACATAAGTACAAAGTGGAAAGTGGGCACTAGCTGTACAGGTGGGGAGGGGGATATAACTATAATGAGTTTGTCTAATGTCACACCAGGGGGGGGGGGGGGGGGGGGTGAATTTGTCACCCTCTGCTTTGATTGAATAACGTAAATGGTTACGTTCGTGTAATAATCTCATATAAAATGAATTTCTCGCAATAGTATTCTTCCAGGACAAATAAAACAACAGAAAAGACCTATTAAAACTTTTTGCCAATATAGTTGACCGCTCAAACTATAATAGTTAAGGAATGTTGGGACCATAGTTGAAGGCAGAGATGTGTGTTTGGTGACTTTCTGAACTGATTCAGCACATTTTTTGAAAACCCACAATGTGACTGACCCCCTTTGTGTCCACTGGTAGAAAAGCTACACAATAACCTCCATAGTCCTGGGATGCAACAGGTCTGATGAATCGAATGCTCTCTGTTGTGTAACTGTAGACGCAGAAATATTATATATATATATATATATTTAATCTAAACCAGTCATGACTTTGTCTTTCTGTATTCAAAAACAACAATACAATAATTATGATAAAAATAAGTAACACTTTTATTTTCTCCTTGCATGCACCTCTTACATTTGTCCACAAGAGCGCAGTCTAGTATCACTGTGAAACATGAACATCAGTTTTCTCTCTGATCCGAAACAGTGTATCAATGGGGCTTTTCAACGAGTCTTGGCAATATCTGGCATAAAAACCAGCACTGGTACATTGGGGCGGAAAATTGGACTCAGATTCAGGACTCAAGAAACATTCCATGTCAAATGATTTACACTTTCCCATTAAAACAACCTCTACATTTTGAAACCTCTTGTAATCTGAAATATTGTGGCTGTAATTCACTGAGCTAACAGACAGCCAGTGTTGATCTCGGCGGTGCCAAAATAGACAGAAAATGTATAAAGTAAAACGATATCTAAGCCATTGGTTCATAATATCTTGGACTGGGCTGCAGTGTGGTGGCAGCGCGGTCATGTTGTTGGTGAGGCTTCGGGCTGTGGGCTGCTGGTTGGGTTCAGGCTTGAGTGGAAGTTGAGGTTGGGTTTGGCCCTGGTCGGTAGGTTTTACAAATGGCATTGAAAAAAAAGCAGTGAAACCGTTTGGGGATATTCTAGTTTGCTTAACATACAAGTTTGTACAATAAAATGTTTAAAGTTGCTTTTCCATGAAACCGCCTTACTCTGATGAACTCAGAATGCTATTTGTACATGTCTATGTAAGTCTCAAACATAGTACAGTTGAACTCTGTGTCTCTGTGTGTCTGTGCCACCTTTATGAGGGTGCTGGCTGGGGACAAGGACTTGGCTGCAGCTCGGTCTCATCGAGTGATCCTCCATGGGACTTCCAGCCAGGATGCCAGCCAGCGGCCTTCTCAGACATTCCCCAACACCATGCCCTGCTGCCAACGCAGAGCCGCCCAACCGTGTGTGCCACCCAGCCGGGCAGACCCAGCCGGGCAGACCCAGGCACCTGAGCTGGCACGGGGACAGAAGGAGAGGAGGGATGGAAGAAGGGAGGGATGGAGAGAAGGAGGGAGGGATGGAGAGAAGTCGAGTCTTGCCAGAGAACCGTACGTGGCTGTTGCAGCTGTTGCATACTGCTCCACAACGCAGCCTCTGTTCCTTCGTCCAATACAGCACTAATTAAAGTTGCACCCATCTCCGGCGCAGCCAGACCCCCCTGCCCCCACTCTACTCCCCCTGCCCCACACATACACAAACTCTTTCCCCGTGCTAACCCCCCCCCATCCCTACACGGCCCTCAGCTGGCAAACCCTTGCAACAGCAGCCTCGCTTTCCATTTGAACTGAGTTACGGACCAGCCTTTTGTGAACTCAATTTACAGCTTTTGCCCTTTTTCCCTCTCGTTGATTCAATCATCATGCAACTGATTCCTTCACAGTGGATCCACTTTGTGCCCCCCACCCCTCCACCATGCCACACACACCCTTTCCCCTCCCTCCTAACCCTTCCACCCGCCCATGTACTGCTGTTATAACACAGGGGGTCTGCAGTGGACCCAGCCTGGCCAAGCAGGCGCCAATTAAGTCATAATACTAAGTGATCTTGTCCTAATTAAAACATGGCTGCATATCATCTTCAAGAGTCAGGAAGTAGAAGACGTAAACACAGGAGGAAAAACATCGGGGCCACCAGCTGATGGAGAGAGATCAAGCGTTCATTAAACAACCCTATTGCTGTTGCTGGTTGCCAGCTCACAGGATAGTTTTTTTTCTCTTCCCGCTTATGGAACTTGCTTAAACTGCTGCAATAACATGACCCAATGCTGCAGACTTCCTTTCTGTAACTTCCTGGCAAATTCAGGTTGTTCCAGGTCAGAAATAGGCTCCTGCCCTCATCCGACGAAGGCCTAATTGACGTACAAAGGAATAAAGAGCCGCGTTAGCGTCCGAGAGCAACCTCTCGTCCCAGCCGCTTCCCTGAACCCTCTCTCCAGTGGGCATTCCGATATAGATTAGCTGGAAATCTTTCCTTCTCTGCTCGAGGATAATCCCTTAAACAGGGGCCGCTAGGCTCACATATTAGGAATGATTTAGGCGCACTGTATTCCGGTCAGGTCAGCACTGTTCTTTCATGATTTGGGTGGTTCTGATGGCTTCACATTGTGGAAGCAAAGTGGGGGAAGAAAGAGGGGAAAACATCCGCTGTACAAACAGAGTTCAAAGTCGTCACATGGATGAGAACGATGAATTGGGAGGGTCTTTGGTAAAGGTCAGCAGGTCCTTGGAAAGTGAATGTATTTGTGCGTGTGGGGTTTTCTGAGGCTGGGGGGTGGAGACAGTGAACTTATTAAGATGTTTGAAGTCGGGAGTGTTTCCGCATCAGACATCAAGACTACCTACCACGTAGCAGAACATTCATCAGGATTATATTAATATGAATGAGTTTCAGCACAGAGGAATGCCAGAGAGGGCTAGATTGAGTGTGTGCACATGGTTCCCTTCTGTAGGGATCACAAAGAGATTACACACATTTTTAAGGCTGACAGAACACAGGTATGATTACAAAGTCATGGCTAAAGGACATTGCCATTACTGATAACTCAAACTCCAACTCAAATGGGGGACAAGGTGACAGGTGCCATGTTCATGGTGGTGGGCTGTGTAAGCACAGAGTATCACGCCTGCTTTACCACAAGCCAGGGCGGGGTCCTGGACATGAAAAGCAGCTGAAATGATGGGTTGAGGCAGTTTTGTATCAACAGTTAGAAGTTTTATTCAACTCTTGGGATTGGACTATTTACTAATTTATTTCCCTTATACATTCACTGAAAGTGTGTGTGTGTGTGTGACAATGTAAGTGTGGGACGAGGGAGAAAGAAGGAGAGAATGAGAGAGAGAAGGAAATAGAAAGAGAGGGAGAGAGAATGACTGGTTTATTTCAGTCTAAAAGCAACAGGACAGTGTGGGTAAGACAGGGGTTTGTGTGGTTTTACAGTTCAGCGGCCTTGTCTGAAAGCGTGCTCTTTCAGCGATGTGGGTGGCAGGACTCCTTACTACCATCGCCCTGCATATTGTCGTTGGCTCTATGCACTTGTCAGCGTCATCGCTCACTTGCTCGGAAAATGTTAATATTGTTTTATAATGAAAGCCACAAGGGTCGCTTGAGTCCACCCTCTGGGGTTGAGAAAGAGAGAAAGAAAGAACGAAACAACAAGTTGTTGTCATCACAAAAGGACAAATTGTATTTACATATTTATTGTTTTCTTTTTTTATAGCTCAGAGGGTAGTCCTGCGAATACGGCTGGTTTCCTTGGCTACTCCAATGTGAGATTCCTTATTGTGTCATATATACAGAATACCAAGAGATAATAAGCACAAGCAGAAAGAAAGCTATCTCCAGCCAAATGATTCTCCTCTCTCTTTCTCTCCCCCCCCCCCCACCCCTCGCCCTACCCATCTCTTGTTGTCCTTCATTTGTAGCCCAGCGCTTTGGCTTGAAATCGTATTATTTTTTTGGTAAATAAACCATTTTCTGGTAGCCATTATACATTTCTTGGTGTGAGGTCCTTTTTTATAAAGGGGCCTAGAGCCTTTTAACGAAAATGTTTTCTATTTGTGCTTTTGTAAGACACTTTCGACTGCTTTGAAAGAGAGAAACCAGGTTTTTCCTTGCGTTTCTGGGAGTGAGGTCGGGGATTTTTTCTCCGCATTGTGGTGAAAGTTATTCGAAGAGGCTGCATTTTTTCCTGATTTACCCTTTTGTTCTCTGTAAGTAGTTCCAGGTCCCCCCCCCCCCACACACACACACTCACACCCCTGTGTGTGTGTTTGTGTGTGTGTCAGTGAATGTGTGTGTTAGTTTATGTGTGTATGCGCGTGTGTGCACGCACACTTGTGAGGGCAATGCAGAGGCCCTGATGTGACACCTGCTGTTGAGATGAATGGAGTCAGTGGCAGGGCCCTCCAGTAAGTAGCAGCTGCCTGTTCCCACTGCACACACACGCACACACACACACACAACCTTCATCCTAGGCCCACAGCCACTACAATACCAGAGCCCTCACATAGCACTTAGCGCCCCCTGTCAACATTTGCAGTCATTGCAGACTCCAAATGAATTGAATACTAAAGAAAAGTGACATCTGACTTTATCTCTTGCATACTTTGGGTTTCTATGAAGTTTCCTCACATCCAAATCTCACTTTCTTGGGACTCTAGAACCTCTAAACTGACTAAATCAGATTAGGAGGGCCATTTTGTCAAACAAATCTTAGTTAGCACGTGCTTAAGCTGCTAATCTTGCAAACAGTAAAACAAAACAATATATATTAAAAAAGCTATGTTGTGTTTTTCCCTTGTTGGTTTGTTTGGTGTGACCTGTCTGTGCTCTCTTGCTGTGTGGTCAGCTGTCTCATGTGTGACATCCAGCCTCTGAGAATATCTGGTTCTAGCCAAACATCCTGACAGGGCAGAGTGGGAGGGTAAAGGGTAAAAGTACAGGGAAGGAGAAAAACACTCACTCATTCCATGTCATGGCCACTGTGACAACCTACACAAACACACACAAAAAAGAACGTTAATTTCCAACCAACAAATGGCTTTATTGATATCAATGAAAGATCACCCAAAATGCATACTAAATGATATATCTGCAGTTTGTAATGTGGAATCAAAGGTTTCTCTTGGAAACAAATTCATTTTTCCATTCTTGTGAAATAGTGAGTGTAAAAAAAAAAAGCGTCTAGATCACATCTCACAGGCACACATGACGCAGAGAAGAACAATTTCTCCTTATCTTTCCACCAGAGGTCAGCCTACTATTAACAAATATTGATAAAAAAAGTCATTTTAAAAGTAATAAACTGGTCTATTACATCTAACATCTAAATTCTTTGGCTGTGACCTTCGGAAAAACTCCATAGAAAAGAACAGAAAAACCTAGATAAAATACTGTTGGAGATACATCATTCGTTGGAAATGTCCAAGCAGTGAAAATCATGTGACACAGTTATTATCTGGGAACCTAAACAAGTCAAATTGTACGCTACGACCTTTCAACCAGAAACTCACACAGAAAGGCAAACTACAGAGTGTCAGAGTGTGTTTGTGAAATGAGTGGCTCCACACACATCAAACGACCTGACTGCTAAATGGTACCGTATCTCCACACCCTTGCTGGCTGGTTGTTGAGGGGGATCAATGACAGGCTGAAACACAAAGTGACCCCCACCTTCCAGTGGTTTGGCGAATTCTTAACACGACTACGCTTACACTATCAGAGCATCTGCTGAAAGGACTAAATGTACATTATGTTTCCAACATGAGTGAGAACAAATATTCTTCCCCACTCTTTTCTTCCAATTACTTTCTGAATTCTCCTTTTGATGTCTTCCTCACATTCACATTACACATTTTGGAATGGCGAGTGTAATCAGAGTCATCATCACTCTAAAGGTTGGGTGGATTTGGTTCTTTTGGAGAGTTTGTATTGGAAGTACATGGTAGACTTGGACTGCTTGGCTTTCCTGGGCCAGCATGTGAGCCCATTGCCTGCGTACTCCTCTGCACACTGGCAGATGTACGAGCCATCTGTGTTGATGCAGCGAGCGTTCCGGCTGCACCGGTGTCTACCGGTCACACACTCATCGTGGTCTAAACAGGAGCGGAGAAAGAATAGGTGAGAGGAGAATATGACGTCGAAACACGAAACGTGTTGAAGTTTGAGGCCTAGTCCTCTGCGAGCGGGGGCCCAAACGCAAAAAAAGTTTGGTCGATGGAGTCAACAGGGCTCCCTGTCTGGCAGAAGACTAATTCTGATGCTGCATCTCGGAGACGGCAAATAGACGCGCAAGAGAAATGTGTGAGGGTGCGCGTTGATCCGGCCAGCCACTGACAGGTCTGACCCAAAACAGAGCAGAGGGCTGCGGTTTGGGCTGAAAAAAAAGAAGGTATCTCTCCTCACAGCTGTAAAGCCCCCCCCCCACCCCCTACCCCACATGCTCAACATCACTACATCTGCATGATTTTTTTTCCAATGAAAAACATGTGGCCGGGCTCCTTATGAGATGCTGGCAGAGGAAGGAACAATATTCATGTGTTTAAGTAGGTCAAACGCGCGCACATACCTCGGCACTGCATGGCGTTGTGGAGCGTGCCCAACACGTAGCCGTCCCTGCACACGCACATGAAGCTGCCGAAGGTGTTCTTACAGGTTCTCCGAGGTGGGCACGCGTCGGAGAACTCCCAACACTCGTTCACGTCTGAAAGATGAGCACAACGACGCCATCGCACACGTTCAACATCTTACGAAAACGCGCGCTCTGCATACGCAGGATTTTAAACAATGTCCCCAGAAGTGTGGGATCGACAATATCCCCCTCGCTGTCCGCCTGCGTTGGACAGAGAACACTAAACACACAAGCGCAGACACACACGCACACACACACACACACTGACCCTGAGATTTTTAAAGGAACGCATGGAAGGCAGACTGCTGACAAGACCGAGGGTCATTTTTCCCCAGCTCAAAACAATCATTACCGTCACATCAAAAAGACAAATGACTAGCCTGTCCCTGGTCTCAGCTCTTCGTACCGCAGCTTTGAAATGTACACCGCTGTTCGACAGCTGAACTGGTTGGCTCTATATTGACCTCAAAGCAACCCTCTCCCATCGTCAAAAGTTGTTCATTAGTTCATTGTTCACCCAAACAGGACACCAGTTACATAAAAAGCTCAACTAAGTTTAACTACTGACTGAACATACACTTGGGAATGGAACAATCTGTAGTCCTGCAGCATAATAATAAGTCATACTTAGCTGTTCTCACCCAATGGTATGTTTTTGTTGCAGCCTGCTGCTCCCACACAGCTCTGTGGATAGCAGGACCCCTGTGGTGCTAATAGCACCTTAGGTAGCTGGGTCTTAATAACAGTGGTGATTTTACTCAGTCCCAGTGGAATTGGTTGTTCCCATACCATGTGAGAATGAGGATATAACTACCACTGAACACAGAGGGGTGGGGGTGGGGGGTGGGGGGGGGGACCTGTGAGGACCGACTGGCATCGTTAAAACAGCTGGAGGCGTCTAGCTCTTTATGGCTGAGGGGGGACTTTAAGTGAGTGCTGCTGGTTAGCTGGGTGCTAAAGAGAGTGTATATGAGAGACGGGGGCGGGGCGGGGGGGCTGTTTTCTTAGCAGAGCGGCTAATTCTCTGGTTTATCGTCAGGAGGCTAAACTGGGTGGGATGGTGTTACTGGCCTCGGTGCGGTGGGTGTGTGTGTGTGTTTGGCAGAATGTCTTATAAGCGACACACTGGAACCTGTATTTTCTCTTCCACCTGTTCTCTAATGAGAGGATAAACACCAATCTGGCAACCTCTGACCATAGCATACGCTCCACGGTGTGCTAACACAATAAGACTTCAATGATAACACAACAGAACAACAGTCTACACAACTACCATAGTGACTGCAGGCGGGAGGAAGGGGTTAGCGATGAAGCCTACCTTCACATGTCCTGTTGTCCTTGGCCAGGTGGAGGCCCGGAGGACACAGGCAGCTCACCTCTCCCCCTGGTTCTATCTGGCAACCAAACTGACAACGACCAGAGACACACTCCAGCTCTCCTGGAACACACACACACACGGAATCTGACTTGGAGCTGAGGAGAGACACAGACCATTGGAACGACCCCGGGGGAACACATGCCACCATGCGTCTGGAACGTTCTAGTATGTTCCATTCTGTGATGGATGCAAGTCGGGTTTGTTTACGGAGGAGTCGGCTCCGTGTTCCGAGGACCACAAATATAGATGTGGAACATGTTGAACATCCCCGTCCATATCCCTGTGAACACTGTTCAGGTTTGTCTACCGTGCGTCCCCTTTTGGGTGAGCGGGTAGGTGTGTACCTACGGGTGCAGGTGTACCCGTCTGTGTTGAGGGTGTAGCCGAGGTCACAGTAGCAGCGGAAACTGCCCGGGATGTTCATGCAGCGCTGGGAACACGGCCGTGCGGCTACGCCACACTCGTTCACATCTAGAACACACACACGTCCAAACACACACACGCACACACACACAAGTACACACAGGTGTACTCACACACACGTCCAAACACACGCACACACACAAACACACAGTTGTACTCACACACACGTCCAAACACACCAATGCACATCCATCCATCCAAATACACACACACACGTGCACACACATCCAAACACACACACACACACAGACAAACAAATAGACAAACACATGGACCCCACACATCCATACATCCACACACATTTACAGACATGATGGTTACTGTAATGGCAGCTTATGACTGGGGGGAAAAGTATAGGTTATTTTTACCTTCTTCACATTGCTGGCCAGTGTAACCAGCTATACAGGAGCACTTGTCTGGACCCACACACTCTCCCTTCACACACGGCTTTCCACACACCGCTGTTCAGACAGAGCCACACAAAAACAGACACAAATGGGAAAATGAACCAATACCTTACGAAACAGAGAGAGCAAAAAGACTTTTAAGTACAAGTCAATCACTTGTATCTTTCGAATTAAGACAGTTTCCCTTGACTTGTTTACGGCCAAAGTGCAAACACCATTCTGGACTCTCTCTGTGGGGTGTCCTACACGCTAGGTATTGATTTTTGTAGGCATATTCAGTAGAACTGTTTCGTTGTTGCGCTTTCCAGGTGACTTACGCTGGCAGAGTCCGTCAACATTCCTCCAACCCAAACAGCAGGCCATGGATCCTCCAAAGCTGCACACCCCTGGTCCAGACAGAACCCTGGAACCTCCAGACTCCATCCTCACAGCCCTACACCAGAAGAGAGACAAAAAGGTTGTCATTAAGATGTTGTTTGGACTCCCTGTTTTCCACCTGACCTAACCTCAAGGAATAGTTGAATCAGTGGGATAGAATCAGTTCAAGGTTTTGTGGATATAGAAGCAAGTTGAGACTGCTGAAGACATAAGTGTAGAAATGTTTATGTTATGTTTATCTGCACAGACCTTTGCTCTGTACTAACAAGACGGTTGAATCAGGTGGGCTGGCAAGCAGGGTGTTACTAAAATATAAGGTTAAAATTTTGTATCGAAAACTATTGTTAGGCCACTCATGGCACGATTATAACGTTAAAATGTCGTTTATTTAATTTAGTCTGTAAAATAAAATAAACGAACATTTCTTAGTACTCATGTCAGTAACGGACTATCAAAGTAATTCAATTACAATGGCCAAATATTGAGAACGTTTTTTAACCTAACAGATCTGTATGAAGCCTACCTTTGGTGCTGGTTAGTGCTGGAGAGCGCAGTGAAACACATCATGATGACCAGGAACCGCTGAAGCACCGGAAGGCTGTTAGCAGCTGCAAATTCCATAGTTTAACGCGCTATTAAATGACTACATATTACAAAAATCTCTTCAACATTTTATTTTGTTTAGGGTGCGTGTTTTAAGGAGGATTTCGCCAGGTCTCTATAGCCCCAAAGCCAAAGACTAAAGTCACAGACAATGTATGCGTGCGGCGTCGCATCACATATCACTTAATTACAGGGTCAAAAATACCTTTGAAATAGTTGTCAACAAACACAGACACACGTTACCAAACTATGCCGGTAGAGAGACAGAGGGTTATATAAGTAGAGTGAGAGAGCGGATCTGAAACGTCATTTGTCAGCGTTTAATAATGACGTTTATTGATCTGCTGTTGCAAGGAGACCACACGGTATCAACATGGCTGAATCAAGCCAGATCCGTGTTCAGTTCACGGGCAGCTTTGTGGAAATCAAAGTGTTAATTTGTTAAAGGCTTATTTTGTGATTTTAAGGAGGGAAATGACTACTGGCAGGCTCAGAACCAGTGCCTTTGAACTGGGAAGCTAAGCCCTTAACTATTTCCAGCAATGATCAGTCAGCAATCAGTTGTATTAGGCTCAAAGGCAGAGTTCATGCCTAATAGCCTGGTGGTCCACTCAGTGGTGAAGTAAATGAGACACATGTGCGCACGCATGCAAACACATGGTTGTGAGCATTCACACACACGCGTGCATGCACACACACACGCACGCACGCACGCACACACACACACACACACACAGAGGTCCTTTCTTTGTAAATTACCTTTGTGGATAAGGGAAATTCTATCATCAGGTCAGTTCCAAGTCATTCTTTAGCTCCCCTCAAAAACAGAGACATTTCTCAATCTTTAATACAGGCCAATATGATGTGTGTTTAGCCTGTGAGCAATGAACTCAGATCTCCATCCACACAGTAACTTGTCCCTAAACCAGCGAAGACCCACTGGAATTGACACATACCTGGCAACCCTTCCCAAGATCCTTGTGCTGATTATGAGATTACTGCGGCGGTGAAATAGCCCCCGGGGCACCTCGGCCACACCACAGACCCACCATGCACTGCTTCGGGAACACATGGGAGGTATTTGAAACCGTCCCCTGCCTTTCCCACAAGTCTTGGAGAATCAACCAGTCAATGGGATCAGTTCGAGTTGAGGGCGGTTGGACGGGATGATATGTGGTGTAGAAGATGGGGGTGGGGGAGGAGGAGACTTATAAGAGAACACTCTACTGTCACCCCCCTCCCCCCGTGTCCAGACCATATCATGGTCGTGTCTGATCTGCCTTGACGCCCAGCCAAGCCTCAGTTTCTCCATTGCCATGATGACACGGTGAAACACGATGTTGGCTGCCAAGAAAAGATAGTTTGGGGCCTGGGAGTCTGTGGTGGTAAGAGGTGGAGGAGGAGAGCGGAAGGTATATGTTGGTGGTCTTGTTGATGCTGCAGTGTGTGTGGCAAGTGCAGTCACTTTAGATTTCTCTTCCTCTCTGGTCACCGCTGCTCTATTCTCTGTCTCTCTCTTGCTCTCTCTCTAACTCTCTCTCTCTCACACACACACACACACACGCATAGTAACGAACTGCAGAGAAGATTGCTCTCCCTCAGATTATGCCCACAAGGTTTGGTGGGTAGAACGGCTCATTTGCAGGCCCTCCTTCCCTCCCCAATCATCAGAGCTTCCCTCCTCCTTCAAAGACCACATCAGATGCTCTGTGCTGTGGTGGTCTCTGAGTCTTCAACATGGGGGGGCCGTGACCCCATAACCATAGACATATTGAATACCAGGTCTAGACAGGACCGATCAGATGCTTAGCCGAGATACAGACAGAACAGCAGAGAGTAATACTGCACTTTGTGTCTGGTTCGAGGAGAAGGTACGTTAGAGAACCAGGCCAACTGAGAAGAGTTTGCGGTGCGTCGATGATTTCCTTTCGCATGGAAGGGTTGGGTTTAGGTTGAAAATATTGATGTCTTTTGTCTTCAAAGCATAGATCTGGAGGCATCTTGGTTCATTGCTACGTCCCGTATGAACAAGAGCTAGAGGGCCAGAGAGTCAGAGATGTCTCAGTGGACTTTGAAGTTGTCTCCCCTTGCAGAGCAGTGGGAAGGGACTGCCACCTTCTGTCTGCATGAGAAAAATGAAGAACCTCCTCACAGACAGACAGTGGTGAGATGTCAACACAAAGCTCTGCCTTGTGTTGGAAGGTGACACAGAACAGGATTTTAATAAATTACAGACTATCAAACAGCATAATTGTATTTATGACGTGTGTTGCCAATCATTCGTCAATTTAAATCAGTACATAACTACTATAGTTGAAAGACTTCAAAGTTAGTATATCTCTTCCTGGTAGCTATCACAACACCATAAAACTGAATGGAGAGCTGATACATTTGCTGTTTTATGACACAGACAGATACATGTATTAACATCTGTCTGTAACACCGTGATTTACAGACCCAGGGACACAGACCTAGGGACACAGACCCAGGGACACAGACCCAGAGACACAGACCCAGGGACACAGACCCAGAGACACAGACCCAGGGACACAGACCCAGAGACACAGACCCAGGGACACAGACCCAGAGACACAGACCCAGAGACACAGACCCAGAGACACAGACCCAGGGACACAGACCCAGGGACACAGACCCAGAGACACAGACCCAGAGACACAGACCCAGAGACACAGACCCAGAGACACAGACCCAGGGACACAGACCCAGGGACACAGACCCAGAGACACAGACCCAGAGACACAGACCCAGAGACACAGATCCAGGGACACAGACCCAGGGACACAGACCCAGAGACACAGACCCAGGGACACAGACCCAGAGACACAGATCCAGGGACACAGACCCAGGGACACAGACCCAGAGACACAGACCCAGGGACACAGACCCAGAGACACAGACCCAGAGACACAGACCCAGGGACACAGACCCAGGGACACAGACCCAGAGACACAGACCCAGAGACACAGACCCAGAGACACAGACCCAGGGACACAGACCCAGAGACACAGACCCAGGGACACAGACCCAGAGACACAGACCCAGGGACACAGACCTAGGGAAGGCTAGAGTGCCACTCTGTTCTGATGTGTTTAGCAGCAGAGCCCAGACCACGTGACGGACAGGCAGAGGGTCAAAGTTCGCACCGGGGTGGGTGTCGCTGTGGGAGTTGCCCAGGTGTGAGGGGGTCAAAGGTGAGGGGGGTTCCGGGGTGAGGTCAACAGACAGGGCACCTGCAAGCATCTGATGAGAGGAACATGGGGGAGTGGGGTTTGAGAGGCGCTGTGTGACAGATTGAGGGAGTTAAGGCTGATGGTGGTCTCACCCCATCACTCACACATTGTGGTCGGTCACCTGGATGTGGGTTCACCACAAAAATGCATGCAAATACACACAGGCACACACGCATTCAAAGGCACACACATACGCACCTGCAAACCCTCCAAATCCCTCACAGGACACCACAAACAGTGTCTCATAGCAGTGCTTCTCTCTGCTGCATGTTCTGCAGAGAGAGACAGCAAGAAGAACACAGGGCTGCCATTGGGCACAGAGCTTTAATTAAGAGAGACTGAGAGAAGGAGAGAGAGAACGAGAGAGAAAGAGAGAGAAAGAGAGAGAGAGAGAGAGAGATAGAGAAATAGAAAGAAAGAAAGAGAAAGAAAGAGAGCAAGAGAGAGAGAGAGAACGAGAGAGAAAGAGAGAGAAAGAGAGAGAGAGAGAGAGAGAGAGAGAGAGAGAGAGAGAGAGAGAGAGAGATAGAGAAATAGAAAGAAAGAAAGAGAAAGAAAGAAAGAGAGCAAGAGAGAGAGAGAGAGAAAGAGAGAGAGAGAGAGAGAAATAGAAAGAAAGAAAGAGAAAGAAAGAAAGAGAGCAAGAGAGAGAGAGAGAGAAAGAGAGAGATAAAGTGAGAGAGTGAGGAAGCCACAGAGAAAGAGGGAAAGATTAGCCATGCCCTGGAATACAGCACCACAGGCAGTTTCTGTACCAAATCAGGGATTAGGTTTTCGGTATTGGAATGGCTATGCCACAGAACAACACCATGCAAAATTATATCAGCAAAGTATTTCAAATTTTACATTATGTCACACCGGTGGATGATATCAGGACCAGGGAGGGGAGAGCGTGCGAGCAACATTCCATTTGGCTTCTGTTTCTGTGTCAACGTGCACGTGTACATGTGCTCGCAAGTGTGTGAGTAAATACATGGTTTGTATATCAGTGGTGGTTTTAGCGGTAATCCTACGCTTCCTTCCAAGTGAAGACATGTCAGTTTTGAATGTGTGTGTATATGGGACAGCAGGAAAGGCCATTCACTGCTGTCATTCAGCAACACAACAGGAGCCCCATAAACACCTCATTCTCCAATCCCAGGGAGCTCAGCAATGCACCCACACAGAAATATCCACCAAAACAGGAAATAGTCTGTTTCTCCACTGTCTCCACTCACAGGTGCATCTTGGGGGTAAGCTGTATTTTGATTGGCCTACGGGTGAATGTTGACACACCAGACGCAACATGGAACATCAACTTTGACAGATTGATACCATTTGCACAGAAGACGATGGAGAAACGGAGATATGGATACCGTTGTGGGGCATGTTACACCAATCAGGGGAGTTTTTCGGGACAGTGGAAGGTTGTGTGTTTGTGTGTGAGAAAGCAAGAATGTGGTCGAGAGACAGATACGTGAGTGTGCATGTGTGCACCTGTGTTTGTGTGTGTGTGTGTGTGTGTGTGTGTGTGCAACATGCCCTCACACCACAGTGAGTCCTGGTGTGTGATAAGGTGGTTGGCAGCCACAGTGTTGGCAGAAGCAGGCGGAGACTCCATAGATAAGACTGCAGGCATCTGGCACAGTTCTCTAGCCAACATGGACGGACAAACAGACACGCGGGTGATGCAAGACATGGCTTCACATCAGATGCCCACGGTTTGCCAGAATATGGGGGGGAAAAAACCCCACAACCTGGGTAGCACAGAACTCCGACTGTACTTTCTTTTTTTCTCCTCACCTCGCTGTTTGAGGTAGCTGGCCCTGCAGTCAAGTCAAAGTTGAAAGTGTTTGAACAGCAAATATGAGAACCAAGTACAGGGAAAAGGCAAGCTGAGGCAATAATGGAGGGTTTGCCCTCGAGTCTGGCAACCGGCCTTTTTTTCCTAATGTACACATGGAGGAAGATGCTCGGAAGCTATAAAAAGAGCAGCGACAAAAGTTTGTTCCGTTCAGGAGGTTGGGTGTGTGTGTACACTGTGCACTGTACACACCAATGGACAACTGCTGAAGACCTTTACTGGAACTATGCGGTGTCTTAGATGGGAACACACACACAATGTTAACGGTGGGCCCACACTGTTACTCTGTGGACTCTCCGTGATGGAGGCTGTGATGAGCCATGCAGATTAAGAGAATAGGCAAACAAAGAGCTGTGCCAAGATTAGCCGCAGTGTATACAGATTAATATAACTATACAGCACGTAAGTGCTGCCGTAAACCATTTGCATAACTCTTTTTAATGTGTTTGGGAAAATTTCTTCGGGTCGGTTTGAAAAGATACTTTGACGTGGAAAGTTTTACCTAGGTGGTCCATTCCAGCTGACACTACTTGTTTACCTAGCCTGGCTGGAAATCACAGAGACAGGAAGCAGACAGAAAGGAGATGTGTCGTCTTTGACAGCCGCCCGTGCTCATACACACACACACACACACACACACACACACAGATTCGCACACAGGTTTACGCACACATTCATACACAGTTATACACACATGTGCACAAACACACACGCATTCCCACACACACTGGTGATAAGACACACACACACAGACAGACACACAGACAGACACACAGACACACACACAGACACACACACAGACACACAGCCCTGAGGGGAGCCTGCCTGCTTGGCCCTTGTCTCCCCCAGCCGTGTGGGAGCTGACACGTCCGTCTCAATAAAACATTTACGGGCGCTGCAATAAAGAGCTCCTATCACACTCCTTCCTCTCCTCCCCCCCTTCCTGCCTCACCCACACCCTCCCCCAAAGCTCTTACCTGTCTCAGGCTATTCAATGGAAAACACCAAATCTTTGGTTGGAGGAGGGGAATCGTTCATGTGTTTACATGACAGATTGGACCCCAGTGGGAACCTTAATTGCATCATTTCATGGATGCGAATCCGTTGTGAAGGCTGGAGGCAGTAAACACGCTCTGTATCCAGGACCAGGGAGAGAGGGAGGGAAGAGGAGAGAGTGAAAGGTAAAAAAAGGATCGAAAGTAGACAAGAGCGAGGGTAAAGTGTGAGGGAGAGGTGTGAGAGGGGAGAGAGGGAAAGTTGCAGCACGGTGAGGGAGGGAGGACTGAAAGAGACAAAAAAAAGAGAGAAACCACAATAGAAAGATGGGATGTAGTTCACTCATAACTGCATCACATACACACAGCAGGGGAACAAAGAAACAACTGCCAGGGAGGGATGAAGAGATGAGAGAAAGGAAGAATAGAAGGAGAAGAAAGAAATTCACATAGAAAGAGAAGTCCACTCATGTGGAAACATTTACGAGAGACATTCCCATTCCAACTTACTACAGCAAGATCGGTCATTTTTTTGCCTCCTGGTTTTGTTTTGATATGTAATAAGCACTGGATAAACGAAGCACAGAGGAAAGACAGTGACCTTTAGCGGCAGAGCATGTCTTCATCAGGGAGGTAGTATCAGACTTCAGGCTGCCGTGGTTGTACGTTACACCAGTAGCCCTCCTAGACCCAACCATGAGTAAACACATGATATCATAGAACACACCGCGCAATTAGGAGTGTGACAACACCAGATATATAACTAGGGATTGACACAAACACACACACACACGCGCGCACACACACTCGTAAATGTTTACTTTGGTCAATTACAAAGTTCTCACATCAATCAATTTAGCAGGGGCCATGTTTTGAGTCAAAGCCATACATGAGACACAAGAGACTGTGTGTATATGTCTCAATCAGTATGGCCCATCTGGCCCAAGCAGCTATGAGATGACACAATATAACACATTATTCCTTCTGCCTTTAGGTTAGACACGTACAACTGGCTTCACAGTGACTCACTGGGCCTGGGTTCTAGCATTGTAAAACGGAACCGTACAATTAGCTCACACGGAAACAATGAATCACGCACCACAAGGCATTTCTTTCAGGTGTCGAGGCAGGCAGGCCCGGAATCAGGCCCGGAAGCAGGCCCGAAGGCAGGCCCAGAGGCAGGCCCGGAGGCCTGGGGTCCCAGAGACGTCAATGCCCTCAAATCAAGAGACAGGTTACTGTACCTTACTCTAGGCTCTATGGACTTATAAGGAAGGATGGCAAGTCAATCTTCAATGCAATGTTTGCATTTTCTCTCTCTTCTCTCTCTTTCTCCCTCTCTCTCCCTCTCTCCCTCTCTCTCTCTGTCTCTCATCAGTTCTGTATATACGGTATACACAGTAAGAAATTAGCTTTCTGCGGTCTCATTTAGCTGGATTTCAGTTTATACCAACGCCACCCCCAACACATCACAGCTTGCTAGATTGTTCCTTGGTCAGCTGCAACATTTAATGACAAAAATCTAGCCGACTCGATTGTTTTTGTTGTTCTCTCTCCGTCTCCCCTCCTGCCACCCCGCAAGCATCAGTTGGACGGACTCTTTCCTTGGTGTACACAATAGAATACCACGCACTTCCAGCCATCTTGGTCCTACAAATATTTAGTATACAGGGTCGCCGTGCTTACTGAAAGTGCTGGGTTACATTGTTTAGGAAAGATAGCCAGGCGCAGGCTCGCTGGGAGGGGAAAAAGAATCCGTTCCAAATGAAAAAATCATGATTCATGCCACAGATAGTGTACAAAGGCAAATACTTTGAAGCACAATTGCCCAGTTCCACTTCATGCAATTTTGATTGGCTCCAAACAGCGCGCAGACAACGTAGTGTTGCGTTCCTCTAAATAAGTCCGCGTGCGAGAGCGCTGAGGTGGGTGGTCTCTCCACGCTCTCCTCTATCCTCTCACAGCAGCACCTTGATCGATATTTTCACAAGGATGTGTAGATGTTTAGAGATCCATTCATTGAGGAATTCAAATTAAGCCTTTTTTTCTTGAATAAAAAAAGTGGGAGTGTCTGTTTAGGAACTAATGAAGACTGTTCTTACACAAACACCTATGAAACACATCCACATATGACACATTCACACATATTCCATACTACTGAAAACCATGCAAACTATTCTCCATTGTTTTTCCCCAGCCCTTACACGACAGATTTCTATTGTTATGATGAAACGGCATAAAAGAGTATTTTATTACGAAAACCATACCAAATTAGGTCGTAGACAATGAATGACTCACTATATCAGAGTGGAAGTAATTTTCGTTCTTTCCAGACGTTTCAAAATTCAACATTCCTTCTCTCTCTGTACCCTCGGTCAACAGAATAGACCACCCTTCCCAAACATACTTTTCCATTAAAGCGAGCATTGAGGAAAAACCGTGGGCCAAAAGGGCCACATTGGGCCAGGTGGTGCCCAATCATTTCCTCAAGATCCCTCTCCACTGTACACTTTATCTGGGCAGTGAGAGGTGCCCCCTTGACAGGAAAATCTGTGAGTGGTGCCTCAGAAATGAGTACAGTCCTGCTATGGCAGAATAGTTTGTTGGACTACAGTTACTCAGTTTTGAAAGCTCTCTTGAGAAACTACAACTTGGGAAATGTAGTTCAAACATAACAAGTGTTTTTCCAGACTTTAAGACCGAAACAGGTATAAGGTTTAAGGGTTAGGATGACTTGAACACATTGTTACTGGTCAGGTCATGTAGAAGGCCTGTATGAAAGTTGGAAAGCTTATGCCCATTCTTTGTGTTTAGTAGGTGATACTTCAATTTGTCAAAAAATATGACAGATGGCAGAGACATTTCAGACATGCTATAAACTTTAATAAACATATTGATATTTCTGAAAAGAAACAAAGATAGGCCTAGTTTTATTTACAGATACAATACATGATCCAAAAAAACATCACATACAGTGGTAAAAACAATGTAGAGAACTTAAATAACTTCTTATTTTCTATTTGCGTAACTACTTAAATAATGAAAAAAGGTTAGGCTATTCACACCATGCTGTCTCAGCAGCTACAATGCAACTTTCACATTAAGTGCTAAAAAATTATAGTATCAACTTTACAGCATGAACTCATTGTGACTTGCTATTTCCAGGCAGAGTTGATTTTTTTTAAAGCACAAACAAGGCATAAAGTTGAGAACAAACTTTCAAATCAGTGACAAACTAAATGGAGTGAATGGGGATGCCTGTCGGAAACCATGATCAGAATGGGAACCAATCTTTCAAAAGTTCCCAGTCTGATGTTTGGAGAACCGAACCTGAGACACAATAGCACAAGAGGCAAGAGTCTGACCTTCCTGGCACGTTATGTCAGGATTAATATATATTTAGCAATGTAACGAATGATTCCTGATTTCTAATGAACTATTGTGTGTGTGTGTTTTCTACCGTTCACTGAGAGAAGAACAATCTGTCGATTCAGCTCCAGATAACTTTGCAAGTCTTGCGTTTGAATTTGTCATTTGTGTGACTGGAGACACTTTTTGATGTGCGTTTTTTTTTGTGTTGAGTTCAGCGTTTCTTGCCTTTGTTTCTCTATTTGATGCAGATCAACCATAGTGGAAGGAAGAAAAATCCAGCTTGACAAGCCTCCCTTCTTTTTCATGGGAGTGTCAGCCTGCATTAGGTAGATCTTCAGTAAATGAATCTTTAATCTGATCTCCAGCACCCAGCCCTGGGCTGCCTGGCCCTGGGCTGACTGGGCAGCGGTGCCAGGGGTGGCTGGTCTGACTTTAGCTTTGATCAGACTCCAGACGCAGACAAAAGGTCTGACAGACGTTATGAGGCTGGATGTCACAAAGGGGAATTTGATGCAGAGAGGGAGGGGCGTTCATGTCTCCGTGTCCCGTACGCAGGTCTGGACATGCGCCATGTTAACTACGGGGAACACACGTGTCATTGGGATCCTTTCAAAACAGGGTGAGGGGGGGGGGGGGGGGGGACACTGCATACGTGTAGGCGAAAAAAAAATATAGATAAAAAATGTAATGACATGAATTTACAAGCTTAATGTAAAACCACTTCTATAAACACCCCTTCTCTCCCATATATTATTACGCTTAAAAAAATAAACCCTCCTCTATCAAAACAATAGTAATGCTATATTATTTCGCAAGGCTAAGTAGTACTTAGATCAGCTCTATATGAAATATACATCACTATACTCTTTCCCTTTATTTAAACAACTGGAGTTGAGTGTAGCGAGTTTTGAATGTGTGTTTATTCAGAGAAATAAAGTGAGCTTTGCGTCAATGTGGTTGAGTGACAATAGCACTGGTGTTGCAGAGCATTCTCCCCACAATTTGCACTTGAAAACTGAAATAAAATTATGAAAGTAGGTAATAGTGCTTAGGTCTCCATTTAGAATATATAAAAATGGTTTATCGAATGTACCTCAAATGAGTGAAATTAAGTCACGCAAACTGCAAATCTTCTGGAACACAGTAACAGTACTAGCTCTTCCTTTGTTATACGATAGTTCATAGATGGTACATAGGATTATCATAGTTTTCAGCTCGGTTTTCGATAAGAAAGCACATTCCTGTATGCACTGTTAGGATCATGTTCAGGTTTTTCAATAGACACAAAGTGTTTTGCGGGTCCTCAGCCTTGGCATCAACTTGCTTTGCGGTGTGTTACTGTTCCGGTTGACCCCATGGTGGAGTTCCCACCTGCACTGCAACTGACACCCCAGAGATTTCAAACTGGTGGCCAAAAATGTCCGGTCCTATTCAACAGAATGTACGGGGTCTCCACTGGAGCTTTGCAAGGGTCTGGAGTTATAATACCGAGGATTTCTGCCGGAGGGTCTGAGTTGAGCCCTGAGACTGACGACCATATTTGGACTGCGCTCACCATCTCCCTTCTGTTCCTGTCTGCAAGGCCTACGAACCTCAAAACCTAGTAGCTTAATGGGCGTAAGAAGGGGCGGAGCCGTGGTGGCGACGCTGCCTAGCTGTCAGAGAACGAGCGGCGGCGTCGGAGGAGTGTAGGGGTGTCAACGTGTGCAAGTCAGAGGGGGGGGGGGGTAAGGATTAAAGGAAACCCTCTCTGGGGGAAACTGGCCGGTTGGACATGGAGGGGGCGGTGAGGGGGGCGGTGTACTCTGAGTCTACTGTTGGGGTGGGGGGCCGGACCCCTTCCCGTGCCCCTATACGATGTAGCTGGTCAGGTCCAGCAGGTAGGAGGTCATGTCGATGAGGTGGTCCAGGAGGCCATCCTTGTCCTGGTCGTTGGGCAGGCCCGGCTCGCCCTTCTCACACTGGGCGCCGGAGTAGCCTCTCTTGCACAGGCACTTATTGGGCTCCACGCACACGCCTCCGTTGCGACAGCCGGGCTCACACTTGGCTGAAGGAGGGAGGGAGGGGTCATAGCGAGAGAGCGAGAGTCACAACCAGGACGCAGGATTTGATTATCACCTTTTAATCAAGCGTGTTTTAATGCCACATTATATAGGAACTGGAATCCATCAACATATCCAATCCATCAAATCAATGAACACAGTTGACTAACAGACCACTACTCAATTTCCACAGATGACATTGTGACCTTTATCGGCATTGGCTCGGGAGAAGTCGTACTGCACTCTGGTGTGTCTTACGCACGGAAACGGAACAATCTGGAAATGGCGTTATATAAAACAACTAAGCAGGAAGGGAGGTAGTCCAATGGCGTGGACTCACCCACTCGGCAGAAGGGCCCCTCCCAGCCACGGGCGCAGCAGCACTTCCCGGTGGGGGTGCAGTGTCCGTTCTTACACTGCCTGGAGCACGCTGTTCCCAGCAGCTCGGGGGGCTCCACCTGCCTCTGGCACTCTTTAGGGACCTGGGGTCTGGAGGGGGGAGGGAGGAGGGGAGGAGGGGCCACAGAGAGAGCAGAGGTCAGAGGAAGGATCGTGGACAAACATGCACACTTGTGGTCAAAAGACACACTAGCGTAAACATTCATGAGCCACATGCGCAAAAAAGCATTTGCCCAAATGAAGCATTATTATTAAAAAAACATCTACACACACAAACGCACACGGTGATCATTTCACCGGACAAATAAGCACGCGCTCCACCAAATGAGGCGTAGTGGGAAGTTGAAATCACGGTCTTCAAATCTGGAAATAATATTGCGCTCTACGTAATGGAGGTCAAATGTGAAGAGCCTGGTGGCTCGCTTGAACGTGTGTGAGAGAGAACCAGAGAGGCATTCAAGGCACTCGAAGCATCTCCCTACTGTACTGGGCTAAACACTACCGCCTAATGAGGCAAGACAACAAGCTCCTTCAGGCAGTATGTTGACATATCCAGCAGGCCAGGCACACACACACACACACACACACACACACAGAAACACACACTAATTGGCCTGTAGCTGAGTGTTGGTAGCGGTATGGGAAACAGAGAGGCGAGAGAGCAAGTGGTGAGGTCAGTGCATGTGCGTAGGTAGGGGTCCGCAGTGATGAGAGCATGGGAGAGCGTGGCGGGCTTCATTGCTCACTGCCGAGGGTCTCTAATGAGCGGCGCTCAGGGCCGCGGGTGAAGCGAATGTGATACCTCTGGACTTCTGGGTTGTTAGGGAGCGCTTCTGATTGGGGCTGGGGGAGGGGGGTTGGGGGGGGTGGGGGGGGTGTCTCTGTGTGCATATCCATTCGTTCTTGCGATTCGTGGACCGCGGAGGCATGAGGCCGTTCGCAGGGAGCTTGGTGCTTGTGTGTAAGTATGTAAGAGTAGCACTCAAGCATTAGTGTGTGTGTTTGTGTGTGTGCTGTTGGACACAGGTGGCTGGGAGGGTGTTAGTATTGACAGCCATGCTGACTGATAGCAGTGTGCGTGGGCACGGGCAGGGGGAGCAGGGGGGGCTTAGGGGAGGAGGCCATTCCCATGCTCCCGTCAGCACCTAAACCCGGGTGCAGATCCCGTTCCCAACCAGCCCTTGGACATCCCCCCGCCCCTGGGGGGCTTTGTGGGGACAGGCTGAGTGCGGCTCCAGAAGAAGATGGAGAAGGAGAAGGGGAGGGTGGTGGGGGGACAACGACGACACAACGGAGCCGAGCAGAAAGAGAAGGGAGAGAGTCAGTCCCTGGAGGATCGCTGGTAGTGAACACTGTTAATGGCGTCCGGGGTGGCGGAGGAGTGGTGGGGGTGGGGGGGTGGGTGGTGGCTGGGGAGTTGATGGTGGTGGGTGGGGCCAGGGGGGCCAGCGGCCGCCTCTAAACAGTCTGCATGACTGCCAGGGTGGCCGTGAAAACAGCACCTGCTGCCGAGGCACTTGACAAAGGCAGCTGGGTCAACAGCCACTGTGGGAATTTATCAACTTTGGTGGGGAGGGTGGAGGGGTGTGTGTGTGTGTGTGTTTGTATATGTGTTGGGGGAGGGGTGTGTGTGTTTGTGTATGTGTTGGGGGAGGGTGGGGTGCTTGTATAAAACACAGACTGATGAATGAAATGGGAGGGGAAGGTGGTGGTGGGCCTGGGGGCGGCTTGTTAGTTTAAGGGTTGTGCGGGCGGCCTGGTGTTAGTTAGTGTGTGTGTCACTTTAGTTTATCCTCAGGAGGATCCCTGAGGCAGAGACAATGGCACCGTGACTGATCCTGGGACAGTTTCATAGAACTTTCCAACACCAAGCGCTCACATCATTTGATTGCCTTCTGTATTACATGCAAGCTAACAACTCCCTCGATTTCTTTCCGGGATTTCGTATCTTCATATGGGATTATTTGGGAAAATGATGGGAAATATATGTGAATATATGGGAAAATTTGGAGTATTTTGGTATTGGAACAATAAATAAATAAAAATTAGGGTGAGGGGGATCTTTAGCTAGTTGGCTAGCTGGCTGGTTTGATTGACATGAAGTGTATGTGAGAAAAAGCCAGCAAAGTGGTGTACATTGTGCGGCGCAACAATAGCTTAATCAAACGCCCCAGTGTGGGTCCTTTTGCTGTTTTGTCATCCGACTCCATTGTTTGAGTTAGGCTTCTCTTTGTGGTTTCATCCCTTGTTTTAATTGTGTCTGAAATTGACTGTGTATTGTAAGAGCCAGGCCCATTCAGCTGCTTTGTTGAGGGGTGGGCCGCACCGGAGCGAGCTACCAAGATTTAGGAGGGACGCTTATAAATGAAAGAGGCTTTTTCGTAGCGCGATGGGAGCTAGCAAGAAGCTTGGATACCACACGCACGCACACACACACACACAAAGATGAGTACACACCACACCACACACACAAACAAAGACACAATGATGAGTACACACCGTACCACACACACACACACACACACACACACACACATACACACACAGACACCCCCCTCCACACACACAGACACACCCCCACACACACCCCACTCATTCACCAATGCAGCCCTGTGATTTGTGACTTCCATGTCGAATGCACTTCATAAAAGAAGTCCCATGGTCCTTGCTGGGGGCACACAGTCTTTCAGTGTCTGCCCACTGTCATTCAATCTGGCCACTCTGCACCTGACTCAACTCCAACGTGTGAAAATCCTCTTAGGATCAAGTATTTTGTTTTCGCCTTCTAGATAACAAAAGAAATACATATATATATATATATATAATACAAAAAATACAATTGTGTTTTAAATAGATGGAAAAAGCTAAATCTGTGCCATTTTACAGTTAATTCTACCTGATTAAACTGACATAGTTCTTTGGCTTTTCCACGAAAAGAGAGTTGGTTACCAGCGGGGGGGGTGGGGGGGAGGGGTGGTTAGGGCTGAGTAGTGACCCAATGGAATCTCCCATCATACAGTACACAGCAGGACAGCAACATGCAACATCACTGTTTGTCTTATATATACATATATATAATGTATAAACAAAGCAGATATTCAAACTGTGCTGTCCCAGATGACATCTCTGCTGGTTCATATTATCTGTTTGTTTGCCTGTTCTGAAGATGAGGAATCCTCAAAATCCACAAACTCTTAATTGATTTCAGTGCCGGGCATACAAATAAATAGCCCTCTTTAAATGACAGCAAGTCCCACAAGAGCTTTCTCCGACTGCGTGTGGCAAGGGCAATTGAGATAAGAATTGTTCAATGAAGCATTGTATGTCTCAATTATAGGAAGGTGGGGAGGCGGGGGGAGGAAGAGAGAGAGAAAACGAAACGACCACAACCCTCTCTGGATGTGTGTGTGGGATTCATGGTTCGGATTTGGAGTTGAAGGCACTGAGGTGTTGTGAAACATTTCTACCTCCTTTCTCCTCCGCCGTCCTGCAAACACGCACACACACGTATCGGTCTTAAAAAATGCATGGTGGCCTACTTATTATTGGAGGGTGCCCCAACTGACAAACAAGCACACGGAGATGGAGTCATTTGGTTCAGAGTCGTGTTTACCCCGCTGGAGCCCCCAACCTCCCCAACCTCCCCCCTCATCTCCGTGTTCCCAAACACAAAGTGATCAAAACACCATGTGGAGATGTGGTCCGGCCACCGCTGACACCCGTTCCTAAAAAATCCCCCCCCCCCCCCCCCCCCCCCATCTCCCCACATGAAACCCGTCTCGAGGTCCCCGCCTCCCCCCGCTGAGCGCCGCAGGGGACGAGGACAACGCAGAGGACCACCCGACTAGATTACGCACCAGGGTCAGACGCATTAGCTCCCTCGCAAGCCCCCCCCTCCTTCCCCTTCTACCCCTTTTTCCTTCCTCTCTCGCACCCTCTCCACCCCCCCGTCCCCCCCTTCCCCGTCCCTCTATTGTAACGAGATACTAATAACGATGGCGGAGTGTGTGGAGAGGCAGACTCCAACGCCGCAGAGCCGGCAGACTAAACAAGCCCTGTGGATGGTGGAAAGAATTGTTCTTGGGGGGAGAGAAAAAATGCGGCCATGCCAGAAAACATAAATACGGAGCGAGAAGCCAGGGGCCCACAAGCCAGGGGCCCACAACAACATCTGGGGCCTAATTAATTGTGCTAAGTCTTGGGTGGCACTGTCATCACCTCGGGGTAATTACCCGGGGGGATCCAATTCTATTGTGATTCTGCTGCGAGCGCTGCCCACTGGCATACACACACGCCAGGCATAAGGAGACGTCCGTTTGGGAACCTCTTAGTCCTTCCAGCTCCTACGTGAAGCTCCATGTGAAATGTTTGGAGACGCCCCACCTGCCAACCTCAGCTGAAGGACTTAACCAAGTAGAGGCTCTGTTACGCAGTGTCGTCAAGCGTGTTGAAAGGACGGCCAGGGGGATTGTTTGTGTTTGGATGTGCCTCTGTATGTGCGTGTGGATGTGCCTGCGGATGTGTGTGTGTGTGTGTGTGTGGATGTACGTGTGGACGTGAGCGTGAATGTGCGTGTGTATGTGTGTGTGCACGTACGTACATTTGTATGTGTGCGTGGATATGTGCGTGTGTTGTGCGTGTGGATGTGTGTGCGAGGAGAGAATTCTCAGGCAGAGAATGAGAAAAAACAGACACTTCTTATTGAAAGATGGATCTCAAATTTTTCCAATCAAGTTTGAGCCTAAAAGGGATCTGGTTGTGCTCAGTGTAATCTCATATTGTTGGGGTCATATATCACCAGCACTCAAAGCTTGAAACACATTATGCAAATACTGGCAGAGCTTAATAATAACTCTTCGACTCCCATGTCTCTGGTCCCCAGACAGACTCATTCCCGTATTACGTATTTATATCTTGACACAAACAGCCTTATCAAAGATCCATCATGCTGTTATCTACATACTTTGCACATACGACGTGGCAGAAGTTGGGTCACACCAAAAAACACACACACACAATTTAAAACAACACAGTCACATTTTTGTCTTGATCTAATCTGTGGGTAGAAGCCTCTCCTTCACCCCTCACTGTTTGACCCAATAATCCAAGAGTTCTTCCACATGTCCTCTAGGACAAAGCAAAAACACTGGTTCACAGATGCTCTTCGACAGGTGCGTTTCACCGCAAGCGTGCGCACCCCTGCCCTATGAAAAGCTCTGAAAGTACCCAGCATGCCTTTCTTCGGCGGGAGCGCTCTGGGGGCGGTGAGTGGCATGCTGGTCCGTGGTGGTGTTAAGGAACGTTACGCTAACATTTGCAAACGGTACGCTTTCTCTCCGATTACCGCCCTGAGGTTTGTGTTGGCCGGCGCTCAGAGAGGCTGCGATGCTTTCTTAAGGGGATAAGATCCCTGGAGAGCGGGATGTGTAGGAAGAGGCGCAGACTGAAGGACAGGGAGATGCAGAGGGAGAGGAGAGGAATGAGGGCTGTCATGGGACTGTCTTTAAGGTACACAGCATGTTTTCATATTTTGCTGTTTCGTTTTTGAAGTTTTGAGCCACGCTAACGATCACAAGCGCTAAAACCTACCCCCTACACAGACACATCCTCAGTGTCTTGCTTTTGAGCACCTGATGAATGTCGGATGTACACTCGGTAGGCACGGTAGGTCATTCTTTTAGTCACCAAGACAAAAGTGATCGGTAAACACTGTTTTAAAGCACGTACAATCAATCCCAGAGTCACTCACACAGTATACAGTACACAGTAACACAGGACTCAGGAGATGTGTTTACCTTTTGGGGTCCACCAGCTTGTAGAGCCTCCCGCTGTGTGATTGGGCCATGCTTTTACTGTTGGCCAGGATATAGACTTCACCTGTAGGGAAAAAGAATGGGAAATGTAGTCCCCTGTGGTTTGCTGTAGTTCATTTCCACTCTCCGTGGAAACAGAATGGAGAGGAAGTCCCTCCCCCTCCTCTGAGCGTCTCCAGCGCTGCACTTGCACCGCAGCAGGGAGTTTGAAAAACTGACTCACTCACAACTGGAACCATGTGATTTAATGAGGAGACAAATTGTGAACATCTGTCAATGGGCCTTCCTACATCTGTCAATGATGCCTGTGGCCCCTCCCCTACCAGATTCCACATTGCTAAAAGTACAAATTACTTGGCTGGCACTGTGGTTCATAAGGCTTTTACATGAGGGATTTGTGACACATATGCATCTTGAACCAATATGTTCAAGGACAGTATCAACCGGATTTGGCTGGATAGTTAATGTAGCTCACCTCACCTCACCTAAATGGTACAGTCCAAAGAGTAATGGTACAGTCCACAGAGTAAACAATAACACATATCAACCCCTATTACAAATATTGAACACCACCTAGGTGGCCAAACACATGCCCAGCCAGTGGAGTCTTTGACACAGTGCTATCTTATGGAAATGACAGTATTATCCTGCCAGGAAGCAGAACAACTTTAATATCCTGTTGGAAAGTACCATCAGGAAGGGCAATGAGTTTTCGTTTACCGGTTCCACAGTTTGTGACCTTCCATGGGCAAATCATCCAATACAGCTTTGTTAATACCTAAAAGTTAAGACACTCCCCCCCCCCTCCCCCCCCTCCCCCCAAACCCTTTTCTTTCTACAGAGTTTCAATCTCCCTCCAAAGTGATACATCCTCGTCCGATTCAGATCGAGCGGATCACTGAACAACAAAGTGACCGACACTGTGCATTTCACATCAGGGATGTAAATACACGCACCCTGGTTCCGTATACAAAGTTGTGTGCTTCTAAACATGGATTCTTCCAGAGTTTTGACATCTGTCATTCCTAGTAAACTGTGGTTTTGGGACGATCTGTCAGCCCCCTCGCATTTCAGAGGCCTCCTTGTTGACTCACTCACAAACCAAGAGCAAGAAAGAGAAAGATAACGACCACGAGAGAGAGAGAGAGAGAGAGAGAGAGAGAGAGAGAGAGAGAGAGAGAATAAAGCGAGAGAGAAAGGACAGCAAAATAAATGTTCTCAGATCAAAAGAGTGTAGAACAGATCTTTTTTTCTCAAATCTCTGGCTATGGATTCACCGTACCACTGAGACGCTGGTTTCAACTTACCTAGTTCATCCTCTCCAAAGCCCTGGATCTGACCCACCAGGGTGGAACCACAGAAGCTGCTGCTGCCCAGACACAGGGCCTTCTCCTCCCAGACCTGCTGCCCGGACGCCGTCAACGACTTCTGAAGGATTCGCAGGTTCCTAAAACAAAAACACATGAGCGCGCACAGGCACGCAAAACCAACCACGTGAAAAACACGTTGCTTTGTAAAAGAGCACAGTTGCAGCCACATTTATGTGCTGTGATTTGTACTGTAATTTAAAGGCGTAATAATTGGTTGGCTTGGTTGGCCTGGGTTCACTTGTGTCATTCACACTGTTTTCAAAACCAAAGCGTTTTGGCCCAATCACAACAACGGGTCGGGTGAACTGAAATGAGGCAGAATATCTTCGTATTTTTCCAAGCTCAATGCCATCTACTGATAGCACACTCCCCCCCCCCCTCCCCCCTCCCCCCGCTCTATCCTATTTATTTCCGTTGTTTACACAAAATCGAGTGTTTGACATCAGCAGAGGGAGATACTTTACACAGCCCTGAAAAGTGTGAATGACACAGGGTGAGAGGAAGACAGTTCAGAGCAGGATATCCAATCTCCATTTACTCTAGAAGAGTTGAACTGTGCTAGAGGCGGTTGTGTAACAGTCATGCCCCCATCCCACCCCCAAATCAGCGGAATGTTGGAGCAAGGCAAAGGGGACAAACGTCAATGGGCGAATGTTCCTAGACGCTCTGCTGGATTCCCTCCAATCGACGAATGACGCCAACAAAACAGTTTAAGGATGGATTCGGTATTTTATTCCAACTTCCTTTTTCCCATGCGTAACAGCGACTTCGCCTCAAAATGTTTGAGAGCTGATTGGCTGCGGGTCTCATGGTGGCAGGGAGTTTGGATGCTTACCCGTTTTTGTCTCCAAACACGTAGTTCCTGTGGAGGCGTCGGGACTGGCAGCCGCTGTAGAAGAACCCTCCCACGGGGGCGGCCCCTCCGCTGGCCTGCAGGTCCAAGATGGACGGCTCGTTTTCTGCCGACGCAAAACAGGAGGGGAAACGGAAAGACGGCTGACGTAAGCTGACATTAGGTAAATCCGGTCGAAAGCTTAACTACCAATCTGGTACCTCAAAGGTGAGATATAGCTAAGGACTGACGTGTACAGTAGCTGTGAGTATGTAGTGTGTTCAGAGATTGAGAGTTCTGGAAAAAAATACGGCTACATCACTTTAAAACAAAGTCGTAAATAACAATTATCACATGCCTGTCAGCAGGCTTATTTAGTCCAAACAGAACACTTTTTTTCTAGGTTTCTAGGTAAACTCACACCCAACATGGCACCACGACTTCACTCAGCGCAATGCCATGGTTTCTAACCAGCTGCACTCCGAGACCTCAACGTGATTTATGCCCGTTATAATGAGCCCCATTTTCTGCGTTTGCTTAGGACGCGAAAAGGATATCCATGTTTATTGCGATCTGTCAGGAGTGTGTCAGCACTTGGCGGAAGGCGGTTTCAATCAGGGCAAGAACGGTAGGTAGTTAGGAAAGTCTGGATCTGAAGTTGATTTCATAGGCGTCAGAAGACCTGACCACGCTGGACAACATTTTAATTAGATGAACTACATCATGTTGAAACCTATCGTTCGGCTGTTAAGGTTTGTTCTGCTCTCTTGAGTTGTATTAAAGTTATAGTAGCGTTGGGATTAAACAATTTGAGGACCTGTTTTGCTTGTAACCAAAGAATGTGGAGGACACCCTTTCCCATCAACTCAGTGTTAGCGCCAGGATGAGGTCGGAGGTAATCAGGGCCAATCAGAGACCTTCTGGGTGAGGGGTGAGTGAGCTCTCAGTAGGAGGGTTATGTTGCATAGGGGTGGATAATGTAAAAATCAATGCGTGGTAAAAACTAACCTGCAGCTGTACATATCATGGACCAAGCTTTCCCAAATTATTGTTTGTGAAAAACGTGTAGCCGAACTTCTGGTATTGATTATTTGTGATATATCAGCTCCACTGAGAGATGAACTGGGCTTTTCACGGATTTCAACAATACTAACCCATCATCTCAGTGCTGATTGTTTCTGACAGCTATGAATCATGTTCATGGACACAAGCTCACATTCCCTGACAACGGGGTGCAAGGGAAAAATCTTTGTGGATCAAAACTCGCTGTTCTATTAAAACGCTTTCTTTCTCTAGCCAACCAAGTGTGTACTTGCATGTTGGATGGAAACCATACCAATGTTCTCACAATGCAAAAACATTTGACATTTGTAGCAATTTTGTATATTTTTTACACCGTCACTGAACATAGCAAATGTTTTGTGTTAGTTTTTACAGATTATATTTTCTAATTATTCCTCAAGATTCCCGCCCCAAGATTCCCAAGATGAGAGACCGTAAAATTCTAAAGAAGAAGGGTCAGACGAAGCAGCAATTTCATAACAAGCTACGATAATGTCGGCATAATCTACTCCAGACTCCAGAAAAGGTCAAACCCAGTGCAGTCTGGGACAGGCCTGGGAACTCACCATAGTCTCTCCCCTTGGCCATCTCCAGTATTCTCCCTGCTGACGCGTTGTTCCCACTGGCGTCTGTACAGAGGATCAGCAGGCTGCCATTGCCGTCTACATGCTCCCGATCAATGGCGCACCTAGAGAGGAGAAGCAGGATTTATGTGTAGGAGAGCTCCAACTGTGCGACCTCATTCTCTACACACTGGGTTTGTGTTCTCCGCTCTGGCACAGCAATCAGACACCCCAGGTGGAGTGTGACGGTGCTGTACACACCTTCCCGGGTCGTGGAGCCCGTGAGCGAAGATTTCCGGCGGCTGGTTGGTGCTGTTGAAGTACGGGTTGTTCCTGGGTATGGAGTAAGGAGCCGTGCAGACGTCAGTGTCCACGTCCACCCTCAGAATTGACCCGGTGAAATCGCTGCACAAACATGAGGGGAAAACACACATCCGTAAAATCCCACTGTACTGCTCTGCTCTAGCTAACAAAGAAGAGTAAAACCCATGGAATCAGTTAGAAAGCTGTATACGGTCGCTTCCACGGTGACCATGTGACCCCCCGGCCCCCCCTCACCTGAGGCCGTCCATCTCCTCCATGTCATCCAGCGTGATCATGCCGTCTCCCAGCACGATGTGCAGGAGCCCGTTGGGGGCAAACAGCAGCTGTCCTCCCAGATGCTTCCTGTGGAGCTCCGCCACCTCCATCAGCACGTGCACCGTCCTAGTGTCCACCTGGTTGGGGTTCTTCCTAAAGGCGTGGCCCAAACACAGCAGCTGTCAGCTACCACTGAGCTCATGAGAGGTTTGCCTTCAACTACTGGCCTCATGTCACCTCTTCAGGCTAGTGACATCACACAACGCAGGCTGATTAAGAGGCGTATGATATATGTGGTGTCCTGATGAAGAATGGGATCAGTGTTAAGGTGTAAAAGTAAACTGACGGGCATCAACAAGCTCCAGCACTGAGTCGGTTTTTAATTTGTTTTCTCTAGACATTTCAACAGTATTGAATGTGTTGTTAAAATTGTCAAACATCTACGTCCTGACACGGGGTGGATCTCTGAGTTAATAAAATACATGCTTGGGGTGATAAAACACTCAATGAGGTGTTAGTTTGGGTGACAGTTTTTAGACAGTAAGGTTCCTAATATTTTTGGCAGTGTTTTGCCAGAGAAGAATTGACACGTTTAGCTACCGACTATAGAAATACCAAAGGCAGGATTCATCTGTTTATCGCATCGCCCATGATGATGCCGGGAAAATTATAATTGCAGCTTTGACAAAATTAAGTTTTTAAAGCAAACGTACAACGGTGATTACCATAATAAAACGTAATACTTTAATAGGTTAGCTAGAAGTTTGTTTTCTTAACCGTGTGTCGTTGTGCAACAGGCAGAGTGATCTCTAAGCTGCAAAGTAAGACAACACCATTTAAACACGTTGTATAATTATATCATTATATACTTCTAGAAATGCCATAGCTGACAGTAAAGGCATTTTGGAGGAACTGGTGTGTATTTGGGAATATATCCAAACCCACACACAAAAAACTGTCCTACAAGCACATTTGACAAAAGTATCATATAATATTCTTTTTATATTTGCTGCAAAGGTCACAGGCAAGATCAGTTCGGTTATTTGGACCAAGAGTGGTTTAGGGGTAAAATATGTGTGACATAACAACACAAAAGAGGCACTGTTTTTTGGGGACTTGCCCACAGGGTCCCCATTACCTGGAGACAGTGTACTCGACCACACGTAGAATGTGGTCGTGTGGTCCGCTGGCCCAGCGTTCCTGGTTGGTGGTGTAGGAGACGTACAGCTTGCCGTTCTTCTTGTAATTGGGGTGGAATGCCAGGCTTAACAGGCCTCTTTCATCACCGCCCTGCAGTCAGATGAGAAGCACAAAGGATCCAAGAGTTAATTATGTTCCCTTTCGCCTCTCTGCTGTGTCCCAGCTAGAGTCAAAGCCAATCTCCCCCCCCCCACCCCCACCCCCACACACACACACGTAAAGCCAATTGCCCCCCACCTTGTCTCTTTCTTGCCACTACTTTCTCTCTCTTTTCTTCTCCCCTGCTTCTAATTCTCTCACATTCCTTTTCTCACTTGTCCATTATTCTCTCCATCCTGCTTGCTAGCTCCCTTGCCATCGAGGTCTCTATAGATACCCTGTCACACTGAGAGATCCACCCCCCACCCCCCACCCCCCACCCCCACCACCTCCACCCTGCCTCACCACACACCATTATAGAACATTTGACTCTGGGCATTGCCCACCCTCCATCCCCCCTTCCCATGTATTTCCATTCCTGTTGTGTGTGACTGTCCCAAAGGTTGGAGCGAATGGGGGAGCGGCGGCGGCGGTGGTGGTGGGTGGAGGGAGGGGTACGTCGCCCCCGAGCCCTCCCGGCGACTTCCATTGTGCGGTGATTTGTGTGTGTAATCTTCGGGGGATATCCGTGAATGCTGCGCTGAGTGGCTGAAAGAATTTATTAGCTCACTCGCAGTTCATAGAGAGCACAAAAGTGCAGGGTCCTTCATTGCCTTCTTTCTCCACCCTCAACCCCCCCCCCCCCCAACCCCTACTCCCCCAAAACCTAAGCTAAAGTCTAGAGACTGAGAGGGAGAAAGAGAGAGAGGAAGAGAGAGAGAAGGAGGGAGAAGGAAGAGAGGGAAAACCTAAACAAGGAAGGGACTGCCAACTCCCACTGTCTTGGCAACATGTTTAGAAAACATCTAAATTGCTTGTGTAATACGTAAACCTTTGTCTCACCCCGGAGGCTCCCACATCTGTTGTCACTACCATGGTGGTCCTCCCATCATAGTTAGTTGTAATAAGCAGCTATAGCGTTTCAGTCCCTAAGGCAAGTCAGTCAGGTTGGCCCTTTTTTGTGTGTGTGTCCCTCCCTCTATCCCCTTGTTAACAAGGGAATGGACAGAACACCAGGCTTGGGTGTTAGGAATGTTTAAAATGCGGCACTGACATTTTTGGGGGCCTTTTTTATTTTTTCATCCCCAAAACAGCATGACAGCTCCCTAAAATACAAGAATGAAGACTAAGGGAGGGGTGTGTGTGTGTGGGGGGGGGGGGGGGGGGGGGGGGGGGGGAGGTCGGACCTGGTGGCATCGGGTCCGGCAGCATCAGCCGGTTGGTATTCGCTCTCCAAATATTTAACGAGGAATTCGGCAAAGAGAGGAGGAGGTGGTCTGTGTTTTGGACGTCGGTGGATGAAGGCTTCTGAGAGAGGTGTAATCCGTGTCACCAGGCCAAGGAACACACATCATAAATTGATTTGAGTGCGTAGGGTCTTCCAGTTGTGTTTGGACTGCGCCGGGCCAGGCCCAGCCAAACACAGCGGTGACATAGCCCACATGATCACGTCAGCGGCATGACTGCACGCTTTGGAATGTGGCGAAAATGTCCGCCGCTGCGCTAAAGGAGACGTAAGTTTGGAGACGCGGGTGCCATGATTGATCCAAGCATGAGGAGAGAAGTTGTGAAAGGTGACAAATAAATCTCAGCTCCAAAGGCAAACAGTTCTTTTCCCGCACAAATTTATGGCCCCTACTAAATGTCAGATCAATGTGTTCCAATAAAAGGTGTCGGGCTGGGATGCATAAAGCAAGATGCAAGTCGAGGCTGGTAATATACCATTCCCTTCGAAAAGGGGGGGGGGGGGGGGGGGGGGGGGGGGGGTGGGGGGGGTAGTCCTTCCCGATCCTAACTTCGCCTCAAAAATGTTTGACCCACATGTCAAATCTGGGAGGCAGGTGACCCGGATCCCGAAAATAAATACAGCTAGCGGGAGCAGGTCCATGAGCGGAATTCCTGAGTAGCAGCCGTAGCTTTGATCCGAAGACAGGGAGACCACCGTGACACGGCCGAAGTCCGACACTAAAATGTTAGTTCCCAAGTTAATCAGCGGCTACTGCAGAAGCAGGCCTACAGCAGCACCAGACCATAAGAAATAAAACTATCCAATGAAGCTTCTCTCCCGCCAGGGCCAACTGAAGTGGAAACTTTGATCAGGATCATGACACACTAACCTGCAGCCAAAGTTAAAGGTGTGGAGAGAAGGTTGGCAACCTTCTTTGATGGGTAATTCTTGTGTGGAGTTATAGTGTGGCCAGTACATTGGCTCCATCGCTGACATCAAACCCTTGTGGAGTTGTTTTGGGAAGGTTTTACTGCGTGTGAGGTCGAGGACTTCGACATCCAGACATCCTCTGTTCTGACATCCCCCTTTCACCCCCAGCCCTAAACACAAACACAGACACACTCCCTTCTCCCCCTAAAGTGAGCGGTTAAAAGAGAGCACTGCTGTCTCGTTGCTGGAGACAATGCACTCGAAGATGTCATTGAGTTCCCTCCCTGCCACTACAGTCATTCTCCACAAAACAAGTTGCCATGACAACCTGCAATTAGTCATCATTATTCTTCAGCAGTTGATTGGAAGAGTTTGAAACTTCAAATTTTTTTTTTTTTTTCAATTTTTCATGCTTCCCCAAACTCAACTTTTATTTCTCAATCTTGGTTCAAGATATTTCTCAGCCACATTCCACAAAAAGTTGGGAAAGCAAGGTGGACTGAGGCAGAAGAGGGTCCCAGCTGAGTTCCACTGAGCTGGAAGCCACTCATGGTGGAAAAGAGCTGAATTGCTTGCACAGAAGCAACTTCTATCTATCAGCCCTTGACGCCGAGCTGGGCTGACAAAGATCTTCACTAACTGTCCGCCAGGAAAACAAAGCCCTCCGACCCTGTTTCCTCAAAGGGAAATGTTCACCGTCATTCACCCCTCTTTTAACATACGTTAATTCTACGTCTGTAGATGTATCTCAGGCTGAAGGCCTAGAAACCAAAGCAAGAAATCTTGGAAAACACCCAAACCTTTCAGAAGTGTCTGTTGGCACTAATACATGATGCTAATATTTGATGATTGACACTGACTATCATACAGCGAGATGTAACATGAATGAGATAATAGTGCCATCACTAGGACCAGGGGCCTTTAGCTCTCTGTCCCAGTGTTCAGAAGCTCAGAAGAGGGGTCTTGTTCCTCATGGTTAGGGTACAGGACAAGGCGCACGGCAGTGACAGCTGTGTGAGATAAGCAGGATGAAGAGAATGCGATTGATGGTTATCGGACTGGCAAATGAAAATCAATTTTGTTATCACTTCTGCAACCTGGATGTGTTTTTGGAACACAAGTGTGATCTGTTTGTGTTTATTGAATCTAAGATAACATTTTATGTGTTTTTTTTTTAGTCTAGACATATAGCCAGTGGTAAATACAGCAAGGTTTATGGGAGTTTCTACATGTGGGAATGTATGTGGATTTTGCTGTGCAGCATCTGGAAGCAGGTTCATTGGAGAGAAACTACAACTACAACAAGTGAACTGTGTAAGGTTGCTTTGTAGTCAAGCATCGCTATTAGATGCTGGAGCTCAGGAGAAATGTACCAAAACGCCTGGCACAGCTGGCACAGTCATAAAACCACTCATAAAATAAGTTCATCTTTATAGGGATGTGCTGCTTTGAAGCAGCGAATCCAACTCAACTGGCCTGTGACAACAGCCAATCATCAACAGGCTGGGCTGAGCCAGAGCCATTCATCTGTGACATCTGACAGACCCTTAACCAATGTGATTGGGAGTTAAAATCATGGCAGTTTAAGGATGAAAGAAGGATATCAGAATGTCACTAAGCCAGCACAGGGCAAGACAGAGGGACCTCTGTGAATAACTGTGTACTGTAACTTAGGAGGCTCTATAGAGGGAAGAGAATGCCAGCAAGAGTTTTGTACCCTTCCTTAAACACAGCCCTGAAAGGACAGGAAGAGATATATGTGTGTGTGGCGGAGGAGAGCAGAGATTGAATTTCAGGAGAACACCCACGGCGATGCGGAGAGCCTCTACGCCAGCGCAGCTTTGTTTCCGAGCGGGTCGGCTTAATTGGCACTGGGGGGGGGGGGGGGGGGGATCGCAGAACGGGGGCGCGCGAGAGGATGGGGGTGGAGGAGGAGGGGGAGGGGGAGGGAGCGTTTGGGGCAGTAAGGATTCCAGGACAGGGGAAACACAGTACATTGCAATCAAAGCACATGTGGGGGGGCAACAACGAACACGTTATCTGGTCCTCAAACCCCCCCCATCCCACTATTCAACTCCTGGGAGACTCCTGGGGTCTCTATCCCTCCATCTGTGTAGATTGAGCCACGTCCTGTTGATGCAGCAGAGTAAACATCTTAGCCCTCCCCTGGTGCTGACACCCCGACCCAGGGCTGGGCCAGAGCCACCTCCAATTACTCTAATGATTGTTTTATCCGTAACCAGTTAGGTTTAATGATGATAAGACGCAGGCTGGAAGGTTTGGGGGTGGGTTGGGGGGGGTGGGTCCCGGTGGACCTGTTTGTTTGCATGTCCAACCTTTGGGGGTGTGCTTGGCACTTCACAAGCTCTGGTTCTTCTTGTTCCTGCAGGTTAGCACAGGCTTGTGTGTGCTGGATGAACTGTGTGCAGTGGTGGCGTGTGCCTCACCATCATACCAACTCAAGCTCATCACACTGGTTGCCATCTGATGCTACTGATGCTATCTATCAATAAACTATTTTTTTCCCCTCCGTTGTTGTGGTTGCTGGTAAACATTTGACAAAGTGTCTGAGATCGAAAAAACAAGAGAAAAATGTTGGGTCAAAGTGGCAGGAAGCAGTTCAGATATCCAGGAGGGGAGGGGAAAGAAAAGAAAGAAAAAAAGAGGAAAATTTCACGCCAGATTAAAAAACGATATCTTCAAGCTTCCAAATCCTTAACGGCTATGAGGATGGTGTTTCCACAACTGGCGCGATACAAGACAACACTGTGTTCCTCTTGTGTAGTGTACATCTGGCTGGAAACCATGCCCGCCTCGCACAGCACTCCAACACTCCACGCACAGCTTCCAAGGCTTCCACAAAGGAACAAAATTAAGAGAACAATTTCTACCTGGAGACCATGCCAACACAAAGCCCACTGCTAGAACTGGTGTAGTGATGATTCTTTCTAATTCACTTGTGGGTGTGCTTCCCTCGTCCTGCTTCTCTCTAAGAGGGTGCCAAAACAAACGGCTGTACAACATTATCTTTCAGGCGGAGGGTGGCCCTGGCCCTGACCACCCCAGGTCTCCTTTAAAACTCTTATCCCACTCTCTGGAAGGGTCTGACTTCCATACTGGTGGGAGGTCGAACTGACATTCAGAGGGAGCGATTGAGCGAGCGAACGTTGAGGGAAAAAAGGCGATAATTCCCCTCTGAAGTGCAGACATGTCCTGGCTTCCTGTCTTGAGGAAACCGCAAAAGTAACATGGCAAGAGTTTGCTCTCCTTCTCTTTCACTCTCTTTTCCTTTCTCTCTGCCTCTGACTCAAACCCCTTTGCTATTAGAGAGAGAAAGGCCTAGACAGCAGAGATATGTTTTCTTTAGCGATGGTAGAAAGCGTAGACGGGGGCTGAGAGGGGAGAGACAAGCTCTGTGGGAGACGCTGGGGTAATATGTGAGCAAAGAATGGTCCTTTTCTTCAAGTTTTCTCCTCATGAGATATTTAGTGCATGTGTATATAGAAACAATGTGTGAGGCATTATGTAGACCGATTAGGGAGCTGTGACAACATCTTGTATAAATTAGCAGCAAATTAGCAGGGGGCACGATGTCTACTCTCCCTTAACAAGAGGATAACAATGTGCAAGTTAGCCGTGTGAGCAATTAATAACTGGCTGTTAGTTGCTAAATGGGGTGCCACAGTGGTGAGTGAACTGGTTTTAAAAGCGATTTTGGTCCACGAGGCCCAAACGCTCCACATTTACAGAGGACACGGTGACGTCAGCGGGCACTCTTAGGTGTTAACAGTTCTTCTGGTGTGGTCAAATAAGAACGTCTCGATTTCGCCCTCGTCTCCGGCAAGTCTGGAAAGTGCCTACCTCAGCTTTAACTGTCAACAACAGTAGGTAACAATAACAATGTTTTCGCAACACCAACCTCAGCACACTCAAACAGGCTTAATCACTCTTAAACCCTTTTAGATAGGTGTGCTGAGGACAGTAACTCCCCCCTATTGATTTTATTCTGTGATAACCTTCCCCTCTCCCACCCTTTCACCCCCTTTTCCTTCCCCTCTCCTCCTCACCTTCAGGCCACTCTGCACCACCTTGTGGATGTCCAGGAAGGGCTCCTTCAGCAGCTCCATGCGGTGGGTGAGCACGCGCACGAAGCCCTCCCGCTCCAGCACGAAGAGGCGCTGCGAGCCGTCCCCGCAGTGGACCACGGCCACCGGCTGGCGCAGGCCGCTCAGCACCTCCTCGGCGCAGTAGCAGTTGTGCTTGTGCTTCTTGGGCGACCGGAGACTGTGGTGGTGGAAAGAGGGGAGGGGAGGACAAAAGGTCAGGGGGTAAACAAGTGAGATAATCCTGTTAAGAGAGAGAGAGAGAGAGAGAGAGAGAGAGAGAGAGAGAGAGAGTGGAAGGAGTGATGAGAGAAGGAGAGAGAGAGGATTTGGAAGTACAGAGAAAGAGCAAAGTATGTACAGACATTTTGTTGATATGTGGGAGGTAGGATAGTGAGGTGATAACAAGGGCCACACAAGCTTGTCTCTATCATGTGGTCCGATAAGGAGAACCTCAGGGTCCTGTCTAAAGCCCAAAATCCTTCACAGAGTATCACTGCCTTCCAGTCAGTCGCAGTGAATAATGAGCACTGGGGACACACAGCGAGCTACCAACTCTTCAGAGGGTTTCAAGCTGTGAAACAACCGCTGCTCTAACCACAGTGGATATGTGATGTGGGAGAGGAACAGGATTGTTTTACCACACAGCTAGCTAACAACGCCACATTGCCAGATCAGCAGGTGCTTTTTGTTTGCAGTTCCATGACACTGAGGGGAGGACGCTGACTATTGGGAAGGGGAGGGAAGGGGAGGGGTGTCAGCTATCTGTCTTTGTCACGTTTGCAGCCTGGGACTACAGTATCATGTCACTGGGATCGGGCTGTTTTTCGACGTGCTGGACAGTTGTGTTGTCTTTCGTTTCTCTCCCTCTCTCCTCTTCGTAACTCTCCCCCCTCTAACACCCTTGTTCAGAGTGGGAGTTCTCATAATGTCAGCAGATTTTGTGATTTTCAACCTGTAAAAAAAAGAACTCTCCTCATGAGACAGGGTGGCTTGGACTTCCCAGAATGAGGGATGAGGTGGATGACAAAAAAAGACAGCGGAGAGGAGGAAGAGGGCGCAGTCCACAGTCATGGTCCTCTTCTCCCTCAGGACTGCCAAAAGCAGCGATGGATCTCTCCTCAACCTCAATTGGAGGCAACTGGGGCTTTGTCATTAGAGAAGACCGAGGGAGCAATCAAACAGGAACGCGCCGTTTAAGCTCCAGCTCACTGCTGCCTTCGAAAGTTAGACCACAATGTACTTTTTGATGCCCTTGAGGCTAATTCGGTGGCCTCTTCTCAGAAAGGTGACAGTTTCACCCCACATAGATAGTTGTTTTTGGGTTGTTGGTGGTGGGGATTTGGCATGCCATACCAAAGCTTTCACCTAGTCTCAGGGGCTTCCCTCAAAAGGGTAACAGGTCAAAGCTGCCTATGGTGGGTAGGGAGGGAGGGGGCTGGGGGGGGGGGGGTGCGGATGTAAGGGATGCCAATGACACAGGCAAAGCAATTTCATTGTGCGTCCAAAGCTGGGGCAAGTTTACCCTGAAAAAACACCAAACAAAAAAACTGCTTTGGGATCGGAAAAGCGGTTTGACGTGGCGGGGGCATTCCGGAACGTGTAATTGGAGCAGCATCAATGGCCTTCCCCTTCACAGCGATTTGGGGCATGGCTGTCAGACTGGGGACCTTTTAGAACTATCACAGGTTTTGTGTGGAGTATGAGGGACACATTGCAGCACAGTGGTCAGGAAGAGATGACCTGGAACAGCCTTATGTGAGGAATATTACGGGAATACCTGAAATATTTCAAATAGACGGCATGATTGAACAAAAACGCAGATTTCTTGGAAACAAACTAACCTGTTATCTTCTAGCTTCTCATCTCCCAAGTAGTTGGAGTCTTGGCCCCGCGGCTGTTTTCGTTGAAAGTCTGGGAAGCACAAACTGCTGTCCCTCCTCCCGTAGTACTGGCAAAACTCATCCACATCAGCTTGGAATAACTCTGAAATACACACAGATAAACACACAGATGTTAGACACCTAACTGACAGCATTCCAGCTGTAATAATTAACCATAGCAACAGCTGTGTGTGTGTGTGCCCGTGTGTCAGTATACTTGTGTGTAATGCGTGGGTCGAGCCAAAGTCTGGCTAGACAAGCAGGGAAAAGTTAAGCAAGTTAACAGGTCATGGTGTCTGCTAACAAGCACTGTATCACTTTTTCTGGCAAATAAACAGATTTTGATTCTGCTATCTATGTTTCTATAAGATACCTAGAAATGGCCAAAGCAGAGCAGTGGAATGATGATCACACGTAATGTAAGCTATGATATAATGAATCACTGAATTATTCAAATAACTTTCTGTTATTCTATTCGGTTCAATGACCGGTTGGTGTTTGTGGCAAAACAAACGGAGGAATGAAAAAAATCGAAGAACTATGATATGGTTGGAGCACGGCGCAGTATTATGGAATGATTCCGCAGCATATGGGCGCAGCATGTGTAACGTGAGAGGCCTCTAACACAACGTCTGCCTGTTTAATGAACGGCTGAGCCTCCCAAACACACATACAACCGAGCTTGACATTTTTGAACTGAGAAATCTTCCACTCAAATCCAAATAAAGACATGATGTTCTCCCATGTTGATGGATGGTACTCGGGCCGTATTGGTTTGGAGTTTCAAAGCAGAGACGCCATCGCTGTTTCACCGTCAGACCTTTATTTCTTTTGGATCCAGCGGCTCATTTAACGCTGTTAATGTCGTGCGAGCAAAGTGATCTAGGAAAACATTGCAATCAGACACAGGCGCCCCACCCACCTCCAGGGTCCAGGTAGTAACTCACAACATTATTACAAGTTTCAATAGCCCCCACCACCACACACACACACACACACACATACACACACACAGACGGCAGAAGAAACTTGGTAAACCCAGGAGCCCCAATGCGACCTAAAAACAACCTTGCCCAGTTTAGTTTTTCCCGCAGCCAGTCCCTCTGACGATGAGAGAGCAAACACAGCAGGGATAAAAACACAAACTCTTCTGCCTTTCATCTCACCCCCCCCCCCCCCCCCCCCCCCCCCACACACACTCACACACACCGACCGCAGGGCCTGACCAAACCATAACTGGAGGTGATAGGATATCCTCCCAAACATCTAAACACAACAAAGAGATCAAACACACACTCCTAACAGACACACAAACACACCGGGAGAACTCCCAGGCAATGCCACCCACCTACATGTGTTCAGTTTTCTTAATCATGCTGGTCAGGGGACCTCAGGTGCAGGAAAAGAAGGGGAGAGGGAGGGAAAGACGAAAAGGAGAGAGGGAGGGTGAGCTGGAGGGAGGGAGGGTGAGAGTGAAGGGAGAGGAGAGGGTGAAGGGTTCTGGATGTTAAAAGGGAGAGTCAAACCAGTAAATGTCTTTATGGAGAAATGACGAGTTAAGTACACGGGCCTAATCGGGAGCCGGGGGGAGGATTTCACTGGAGCAGGAGGACATTTCAGGATGCTGTAAATGCTACCGTTTCACTTTAATACTGTTAGTCAGCAGTCTGAAACATGCTTATCTACGACCAGAGAATGTTCCAGCAAACCGAATACTGAGCAAGAGCTCGGATTTTGTCAGGAGAATTATTGCTTCTCTTGATGCAAATATAAGTGTCACTGAATAAAAGATTTGGGCAATTTAGTATGTCACCCTAATTGTCCAGGGTCACTTATAACGACCACAAACATAAACCATCTGTTGTTAAAAATGACAAGCTGCTCAAGCCCTTTAACCCAAAAGAAATGAAAAAAAAGAATTCCACAGGTGAAAACATTGCTGTGTTTAGAATTATATGTACTTAGAGGTCTGTCCAATTTAGGCAATTTATGGTGAAATGAATCCCTAAACATATGGCTGGGAGCAGCATAACCTCCTCAACATGGCCCAGTTTTATTGTACTGGCCCTCAAAAAAACAGTAGAGGGAGAAAGAGAGAAAACCTTCATCCACATCCCTGCTCCCCAGCGCTCAAGTTATACATCCATCTGGTTATCTTCCAAGACAACCTGGGTGGCCACCCAAAGTACTTGACATCTTGATGCACTTCAGCAGTTTTACATATACACAACCTTTGTAGAAAAATAAATGTGTCATTCGTCACCACATATGCTGATCTGCGGAGGGGAGGGAGGGAGGAGTGAGGCTGGGGAGGGAGGAGGGAGGCTGGGGAGGGAGGAGTGAGGCTGGGGAGGGAGGAGGAGGAATAACTCTCCCTCTGGCTCTGGCTCCCGGTCTCAAGCCCTCTGTTGAACTGCCCCCGTCACTGCGTCTTGTCTGGTAATGTACCCCCTGAATCCCTCTGTCTCCCCCTCCCTCTGGATATTTTTTGCTCCACTAGTCTTCCCTTCCTATGAGCACTAATGTGTCAAGCAGCCAACCCCTGTGTGTGTGTGTGTGTGTCTGTGCAGGGGGAGTACGGGTCGCGTGCTGTGCGAGTGGGTGGCTCGCAGCACTGTGTTTAAATGTTTGAAACACTGTTCTCTGTTTGCAAATTCAGGGCAGATCTAATCTGTTGTGGCGATGTAGATAGGAAGACGACTTGGCAAGAGAACGAGAAGACTTCAGAAGCCAGAAGAATGAAAAAAGGAAGGTTTGATCGCTGAGGACGCGCAGGTAACAAGAGCTTACAAGAGCTTAAAGGAACGGTACGCTGCTGTGCCATCATATTCAGTAGAAACGTGTCAATTCAAATCATTAGCACGTGTGTGTGTTTGTGTGTGTGTGTGTGTGTGTGTGTGTGTGTGTGTGGGGGTGGGGGGGCAGCACTCTGGTTGTGTTTACGTTCCATCCAATTAACCACCAAGGAAAACAAACTGATGATGTTGGTTGGCCTTTTTACATATATATATATATAAATATATATATATATATATATATTATTTTTTATGAGGACATGGTCTGTGTCTGCTTTGGACCTGCTTCCGAGATTCTTTTAGCGGTGCTGGGGAGAGGTGAGGCAAGGAACAGAGAGGTGTCGGTGGGGAGGGCTGTGTTAGGGGGTGTCTAGACTAGAGCCAGCGTGCTTACACATCCCCCACACAGTGCAGGGAGGGAGACAGACAGGCAGGCTGGCTGGGCTGGACTGGGTTGGGCTGCCCTGGGGGTTGGGGGTGGGGAGCTGACATCAGTGTTCATGGAGCTTGCCAAATATGGACCCAGGGAAGAAACAGGTCATAAAATTATTCATTTAGCAACAGCTCTCTGGCACTTTATGTGTGTATGCGAGGGGTGTGTGTGAGTGTTTAGGTGCGTCTGAGAGTGAGTTTGCCTAAATAACAGATTGACGGGTAGTTATTCCAGGATTCTCACTATAAGGCCTGTCCGTCTGCTAAGGGCACATCTCTAAGGAGAGTCTCTAACACTTGCAAATTCCTGTGTGAATGAGAAAAAAAAACTCCACCAATCCCCACAATGGCACATTCAGAATCTTTGAAAAAGCCACAATAATTTACTAATTCATTGAACTCTAAGCCTAGGAGACATAAATCCGCTCACTGGATTTAGCCTACTGCCCTAAACTGTAAAAAAAAAAGAGCACAACAATTGTTGCTCCCTCGAGTGTCCACGTAAGCGTAATTATCAAAGTGCTGGTGGGGAGGCCACACTGTCTGCCAATGTGTGTGGGTAGCAGACCTTTTAACCGACGTGTGGGGGTAAGTGGAGCATCCAGACTCACTCATGGGAGAGCTGGGGTCAGGTGAGGTAAGGCAGGACGAAGAAATATTCGGATTTTCCTCAAGATGGGTCTGTGTTATGCGCCTACTGTTGGGAGTTGGGAACAGGGAATTGATTGATGTTTTGTGGTAGTTGAAGGCCAGTATACCTGGTATGTGTCCTCGACAGGTGTAGTAGAACTTGCGGCAGTAGTCCTGGCACAGACGCGGGAGGTCGGGCTCCCTCAGGACGGTCTTTTCCGATTCAGGTGTGTGGAACAGCATCTGGGCATCAGGCGAGCAGCGTGCGCACTTGATCTCCTCCAGAAGCCGCCCACAGTCTGTATTATTGGTGGAGAAGATCTGTGGACCACACGCAACAAGGACCAATGGCGGATTAGAATTCTGGGGTGTTTTGACCTTTGACCCAACATACAATTTGCAAGGCAAATTATTCACACAGCTTTAAATTAGTAGAAATGTTGTTGATATTGTACCATTCTCATAAGAAACTACAGCATGCATCTTTAACATCTTAAATGCACCAAGGTTTAGATTTAATTTACCTCACAACAGAAACTGCACAAAAATGAGCGTTGATTACCTTTTAATGTTTACAACAGTACACTCAAAGGAACAGTCTGGTCTTTTTGAAAAAACATACTCTGTCAAGGCTTGTGTACCTAAACGTACAAACAGTTACGTTCAAATTACATTTCACATGTCAGAAAGACTCGGGGGTCCTGAAATGGATGAAGCCGAATTAGGAGGGTTGAAGTGTTACTTAGGGTCACTAAACAAAAGTAAACAGAAGATTAAGTCCTGAAAAATTAGCAGGATTATTTACGCAACAAATTAGATGTAATAAAACACAATGTAATCTATGCTGTTTCCAGGCATGTGCTTGGATAGGCAAGCGGGCTGGTAGTGCTTTACTCTGTGTGAGGTCTAAGTGTAAACATCAATTTAGAGATAGACAGGCACATCATTCCCGCACTGGTATCAACAAATTAGCAGTCTGTCTAAGTCAATTAGAACTGCAGACATGGGCTCAACATATGGACACCTCCCTCCCTCTTATTGAAACCAAAAACTCCAGCAAGATGACTGGGAATGATGCGGCTCCTGTGCTCAACCTGTTAGGGGCTGTGGACATCCTACTGTAAGGTACATCCAGCACAACCAATCCATACTGTCTTGACTCGACAGCCCTTCTGCTGTCAAAACACATGCTGCATAAAACCCAAGACACTTCAGGGTTGGAGAGTATTTGTAGTGGCACTATTTTCCCACCGAGTATTGACATTTTAGCCTAAACAAACAAGCAGGCAGACAAGTGTCAGGTTAGCTCTTTCCTGGAGTCGCGTTTTGAGTGGTGTGGAGTGTCCTGCCGTCCTTACACACACTCACACACACACTCACATGCACCAAACCATGCTGTGTAGGGATGAGGGCATGCCTGCCCTCCTGCTCTAAATTGCCCATTGATTCTGTGTGCCATGGGCTGGCAGAGGGTCCGTGGAGAGGAGTATTTGTGTGCTTTCAGCCATGCCATGTGCCCATATGCTGCTGGGATAGGCTCCAATGTTGCCATCACCCAAACCAGAACAAGAGAATCTTTGTTTGTTGTGTTTTGCTAAATTTCACCCAGTTGTTTCTCAAAAGTAAATGTTGTAACAAGGCTGAGATTAGTTTAAAAAGGTACACAAACTAAAGAGTAAGGGAGAACTTTTGCTCTAATTATTCACATCCACTAGCGTGACTTATGCTGTAAACTGGATAGGGTACACACATCATATATTTTATTTATTACATTCATAGAGAATTATAGGCAGAGTTTAACAAGCTAATGTGTATACAGGCTTTTGACAGCAAGCAGCTGTTACAGGATTTCTCTTTTCTTTGATTGGATCCTTACAATGGCTTTTGTTAGTTAAATTGCTGGAACAAATATATCACATGCACAAAGACACACTTGAAAACAATCACTTGTCATTCAATCACTGACAATGTGGGGCTGAGAAGACCTCATAAGGTCCCACCATCCGAAATCACAGGGAGGAAGACAGAGGGAGAGAGAGAGAGAGAGAGAGAGAGAGAGAGAGAGAGAGAGAGAGATGAGAGACAAAAGTGTAACCATTCAGTCTTAATACATGCTCACTGCAATGGCTTAAGAAAGCCACCACACATTCAGCCTTCTTGGCTGCAGGAGAAAAGGAGTTCTGGTGAAGGCAACACTAAGACTGGTGTTAAAAAAGCTTTAACAAAACACTTGTCCACTGGGAATAGGTGTAAGTTAGTGAAGGAAGGAAGGGGGGGGGGCAACAGTGGGGTGGGTGCAGGACAAATACCCTCTCAAAGGCATTAACACTTGGACAGGGTTGAGGACTGGGAGAGACTGATGTTCTCCAGCTTCACCCATTAGTGAAACTAACAAACACAATGGTGTTGTTATTCTTTAGCCATAAGCAAAAACGACTCCGTGTGTGGGCAGTGTAGTGGGGAGGAGGAGAAGTCGAGTCCTTTTTGTTCCATTGAGTTTTTTCCTTCTTATTTGCATGAGTTGAGCAAAGTAAATGATGCAATATGGCTTTTTGTCATCAGACAGTGAGATACCTCCCAGTAACATGTTTGCAGTTTACATAATTTATACAGTCAACTCGGTCTTATGAATAAAACAAAAATAAAAATGTACCGAAATTAACCGTTTGAAATCAATGTATATTTCATAAAAAATGTCCCAACATAAAAAATAAACATGATGATAAAATGATGTTGATCTTAATCTTCGTATTTTTGGAGGCTTCGCTGTATCTTGTATATATATATTTTTTTTATGTAGTGCTGTACTGTACCTTGCTGTTACAAACTGCCATTTCTCCACTGCGGGACAAATAAAGGTTGATCTTATTTTATGTTATCTTGTAAACCGTAAAGAATTATAGCTAGCGAATGCTTAACATCTCAAACATTTATTCAACATCATTCCCTGGTGGATTTCCAGTGCTGCTGACTCACTTGGACAGCGCTCGTGCTGATATTTTGTTGCGCAAGGAAACGTAAAATGTTTCGCGGGTTGATAACCATGGTAACAGAAGCGCGTTGGACACGCTCGAGCCAAAACAGCTCCTACTAGCAAGTGATAATCCCAAATAGTCTAACGTATGCAGCGAGTACCGTTGAATAGTTTTCTTGCAAACGCAATTGCATCGCTTATTTTCCCCTAATTACATTTAACTGACCAAGAAACTTACTAAAAACTGCGAAGAACTGCGAGTAAGGAGTGTGTCGTACTCTTAAGTGGTAGCTTAGCGTTTTCCACCATCCCCCATCATGATGTATCTTGTAAATTCAGCTGTCAACACCGCGGCGGAAGAACAATAACGCTGTAAATACGTTCCCCGAGGCGTTTGGCAGTCAAGACAGCACTTACAATGAAAAGAATGCAACATGCAGAACATACCCTGGCGTCGCGCCGGTGGAGGATCTGATAGGCAGCCCGCCTGGTGGGACAGCAGGACCCACGAGGGTACAACCTGTGACAAACTTCTCCGCTGCTGCTGCCGCTGTCCAGTGACAGTTTTCTTTCCCTTTTCTTCAGTCGCTTAGGCATGCTTCCATCATAACATCTCCGTCTTCTCGGGCTCATTTCTCCCTTCTCGCCGAATTTTGCCTCTCCACATTCCCACACGTTGACTGCTATAGCCAACACCAGCACAATTTTCAAATGCTTCATATTAAACGCAATGTTCCAAACAAAACTGAATTTGGACCACTGACCAAGAATTGCAGTTGGCTAATCCTGCAACTAAAGAGATTATATATTCAAAATCTCTATAGGTGTTGGCAACGCTAAATTATTTAATGTCTGTGCATCAACACTATTTGTAAATAAAAACAGTAACACATAAATTAATGGAAGTGCTGATTATAATGGCATAGTACCCACAACTATTTTAAAAATCATCATCTAGTATACAAACCAAAAAACAAAACAAACACTGAATTGCTATGAGCAGAGTTAGAGTCGTTCCCTCTGTAGTAAATTCCGTATCAGCACAGTGGTTGGTGCATTTGGTCAAAAAAGTAAGCACAAAGTTGTCTCCCTAGATCCTCAAAGCGCTCACATGTTTCTCCTTGCTCTTTCCTCCTTCTTTTTAACCAGCGCGCGAGAAGACGAGCAAGCGCAGTGACGTATGACAGCAACGGGTGCGCGCACTTGGCCCCAGTCGTGTATGCAACCCGGGGAAAAATCGCCTCTCGGAACAGGGACGGTGTCGTCATAGCGCAGAACTGAAGAGGTGAGATTTATCATCGTGAGAGATGATATGTTGAGATGTACAATAATTCTTATGAGGAATGCAAGGAGCAAGTTGCAAACGATTATTCATGGCAAGTGTGTCAAGGGTAGTTTGGAAAGAACCCCAAACCATATAAAATAACAATAGCTAAAACATTTTTTTTTGCATTACCATTAATAATGAAGCTTAAAATATTACAAATGAGTCAATTATAAAAGTATTATCCTGTTCATTTCATGTAGTGGATGGAAGAAGCCTGCATTGTATAATATTGACATATATTCCCATACCGATAAACTATATTTATTTGTCCCTAATAACATAGGCATAGGACCCGATGATAACCCAGTGTACAATCACCAAGCACTGCACACACTTTTCAAACTTGTATTCAAGGTATTCCTCTTCCTTTGAGGTCTGCTGATAAGACCGAGCCAAATGTGGGACAAGCTCTCTTTCATTCCCTCTTCAGAGAGATTACATGATAACAATCCAAAAGGGAATGTCCAACTGTGGCAATTAAAGAAGAAAAAAAAAAGATTTACTGGCTTATTTTGGAGAATCGCTAAATCAGTAACATTGACTGCACCTGTTCTTCCTTGGGGGTCTCCGGCACTGACTAGGGCCCCAGCTTGGCTTATCAACCGAAATCTGGAGTAGTACAAGTCCAGCAGGGCCTGATTTGACTGTGGGCAATCATGGAAATGACTCTCTCTTCGAATCTTAGCAGCACAGGCAGCAACAACAGACCCTGCCATGGTCTGACCTTAAGAATTACCCCCCCCCCCCCCCGCCCCCCTCCCTCTACTGCATTCTGAATCTGTCCTCGCATTCCTTGCGTTACCCCACTAGAGACATTTTTGGGCCAAGTATAGACAAGCTACTCTACAGTAAATGGGGTGAGATTCCCAAAGCTTTTAAGCGCTACCAGATCTTAAGTACATCCCAGGCTAAGGAGGTAACAATGATCTCAGCTCCTAGAAGCTTTTGGGAAACCGAACCCCCCCCCCCCCCCCCCCCCCCACTCCCCATCTCCCCCCAAAAAAAACCCACCACCACCACCCACTCACCACCCCCACCAGAACATACTGTAGCGAAAAAGAGAAAGCGACATGAAACCTGGACTTCAGCGTAGTCAGAAGACTTCATTCGCTGGCAGGTCTGTTCGCGACCAGCAGCGGAGGAATACAGCCGCATTGTTTAGCAGTGTGAAAACATGTGGGATACAGCTGTGAAGCTGAGCAGAGGACATCTGCTGGAGGGAGATAGACCAGCAAGGAGAATCACAGGGAGACAAACCACAGCTCTAAGCTAACACAGGATCCTGGTGTGGTGGAGGCAGATTTTTAATACACACAAACAACAATGTGGCTATGCAGCACAATAAATTACCTCCTGTTGTTGAGATGCTTCGACTCTCATACTTGTGACAACTTAGTTGTTTTTTTTTGGGGGGGGGGTTATATAAGATGCTTTTAAATACATTTCCAGATTTATTTTTGCTTCAAAATGCCCCATTTAAAATAAATGACTGTAATATTACATTTACATTTAGTAGACGCTCTTATCCAGCGTTTACATGGACATTCCCCCCTGAGGCAAGTAGGGTGATGTGATACATGGCCCAAGAACACAGTCATGTTGGCACAGCTGGGATTCAATCTCACAAACCTCTGATTACTAGCCCAATTCCCTCACTGCTGAGCCACTTGACTCCCAAGTTTTGCGCTTCACATTATAGTAGAGCAGGTTCCATTGTTAGATTACTATAAAAACTCTACAAATGTATTTAAATACTATTGAGCCACACATTTTTATAGCATCCCAAACCAAAATATTGATTCTCAGAGAGAAAATACGATAATTCGCGTGTCCGCAAACGCACCTGCCTTGCTTTTCGTGTTTCTGCAGGGTCAGACGGGAAATTCTCCCTTTTTTGCCTGTGTCTCACTCAACACAGGTCCCTTGCAGAAAGACAACAGAGTATCCCACTGGGGGCATGGTTAGGTTTGCGTATGACCACACAAAGATCAACAGCAGAGGGCTGGAACTCAGCAAGCTAGCACAGCCTATTCCCTCTGCGGGCTCCGAGGCAAGCATGAACATTTAAATAGAAAAGGTTCTATATTAGAAAACAGTAGATTCTTGAACTGTACTATATTGTCATTGGTTGTATAGAATTCATTCTTTGTTGTTTAGTTTTTTCTTCTCTTTCCCAGCACCAAGACCACAGTACCTCAGTACCTCACAGGTTGAAGGTTCGAAAACATCAAGCCCCCTCTGAGCATGTCAGCAGTGGCCATCATTCAACCATTGGTCCATATGGGTTCACCTATGGAACCACAGCTGCTGGTACCAGCTTTTTACTCTTCTTTTTTTCAGGCTGAACATCCCAGTTTGAACTTTGAGCCCAATGAGAAACATACGCAACTCATGAACAGAAAGGGTCTTACTTGCCATAAGCTGTAAATATGAACGTCAGTATTCATTGTTCCTGCTGCTTTTTGGACTGGAGAATGTTAGTCATAACCATAAGCATATGCAGCTGTAAAAATGGGAGAGTATATCTGCATATCTGTCCCACAGTTGCAGCAGTTTGCTTGTGACATAAACACAGGTGCATTCGTGTTTTGTTCATATTCATGTGTATCGACTTTATGGAGCCATTACAGTAGACCATTCCAGAAGTGTGGCCTCTTTCAAGAAACCATTAATGTCAGCTCAGAGTTCACACCCACTCAATAATTTGAGGACTTCTCTTTCATCTCATCTATTCTTCATCTTCCAGCATACATCAGCGTAACCTTCACACCTTCTTGCTGAAGTTCGCCAAAGTTTAGCCCCAGGACGTTAGGAAAGGGTTCACAGTGTCATTAATTGTATCGACAACAGCTTAATGAGCCTTTGCCATCTGTTTATGAATGCTTCAGAGGGAGAGAGAGAAGAAGAAGAAGTACAAAACAAATCCAGTAGCGATTTCCAGCAGTGTGTGTGCCCGATTTCCACTTGAAGGGATATAAACACATAAGGACGTTTTAAGTGTAGTGACTTACGCAGAGTCATCCACTGTGAGTCAGTGGCTGAACCTGGGCTCACTGCCCGGCATCAACAGCCTCTAAATCACTGGCTTCAACCATCAGACCACACTGCCTTGTCTTCTTAACCAGCTTCCCATCCTCTCCTCCCCATACCACCCCGAAGTGTCTTTAGGCAGTGTTTGGCTAAAGTACACACACTGCATGAGTAACTGAAGCCACCCAGGGCTCCTCTGGCTGGTGGCACGAGTCACAGACATAAGGTTACACAAACAGAAAAGACTGAGTAGGGCCTATGAAGATGTTTACTTGACCCTCAATGCCCAATCCATACACTTGCGTGCAGACAAACACAATCACACACTCACACTCTTTTGCGCACACACTTTAGTAAACGCGTGGACTTGCCGTCACAGATGTACGCCCACACCAGGCCACTTTGTAATAGAAGAGGGCAGTGCCCCAGGGAAGGAAATAGACTCGCAGCATGGGATTGCAGGGTTCCTTCCAGGAAATATGGTGCTGATCAGTGAATTTGCCCAGCGATGCCCCACAAGTCTTTTCCAAACAGTGACCTGTGGGCTGTACCTGACCCCGGCAGCCCCAAAGGACTCTCCATCATAAACAGACCCCTTCTCAAATTTGCACCCTGTTAGCTAGGTATTACAATTCAGAGGGAATCATCCGGTGAAGCCCCCCTTTCCGTGCCATTGCACATAATGTCCTCCATTAATCATTCACATATAAAGCAAGCAAACGACCAGATGAGTTATTTGAAGTTGTCGTTTATGCTCCTCACTGATGTTTTTGTTGTTTAGGACCCCATGGTAGGATGTGGCGCATCCCTCAAGGCCAACAAGGGGTTAACCCCACAGATGGATGTCTTTTCTCGGTCCAATTATTTGTAAATGTTTCCAGTAGGGGTTAAACAGACCCCAAAGTAGGACCATGTTATGCACCGCACATATGTGTGCAAATTGCAGATTCATTACAGTTTAGCATCACTGCACTGCAAATGAATGGGAGGGGGAAGAGAGTGGTAAGTGCGGTCTGGTGTGGGCAGCATTGATGGTGGTCCCTGCCTGTCGATGCTCTCTTCCTCCCTCGCTCCCTTCCCAGTACCCCATGCTCAGCCCATCTGTTCCTGCTTGGCCTCTCAGGCTCTCCATCAGGTAGGCAGAGCCGGCTATTGAGTGTTCCTCTCACCTTATGGCATTGCAACCAGCCAGGAGGAGAGAGGGGTGGAAGGAGGAGGAAATAGGGGTGCATTACCATGTGCAAGTACAGTATGTTGACATTAGGACACCACCACACATGAATAACAGGAAAATGGACACTGTATTCCCCTTCATCTTTTTGGTTCGTTTGGTTGGTTTCATTTCAACGGAATAACTCCTCAGTTCAGAGAAGCTGACAGAAGAACAAACACTTTGGGTGCCACCTCTTCTCTTGTTGTTCTTGGAGTGAAATATGGTTGAATAGTTGTGTGTCTCATGACATGGAATATTGTCTAAAGATCTAAATAGTGATTCAGACGCATTCTCTCTTGAGATACCGTTGACGCAGGTTCAAATCTAAGCAATGTCATTAGCTCTCTAAGCACTTCGTACCTCTCTTATTAACTACGTCAATAGTTTACGCTTAGGATTCTTGCAGGGGCTGGAAATACGTGGAGGCTTCAGTTCTCAGTTAATGCTTTCCAAACACAAAGACGAACATGATGCTGCTCTTTTGAAGTGTTGCTTTATCTTCATATATTCAACTTTTACAACTCAAACAAAAAAGTTGATAGGAATGCCAGCTAAATTAATCAATGGGAGGTCTTATTTAGATAAAGGGAAGTGGAGAGCATTTTATTCCCCATTATTTGGAAATTGTTACTCTCAAGGTGGTCCTTAGAGTGTCTCTCCAGAAAGAGCTGGTTTGGTGGTACAGGAACTGCGCAGTACAAACCTTTCTGAATGGACGTTGTGTAGTGTTCCCAGGGTTTGCGGTGGATTGTGAAATTCTGGTTTACATGGACTCTTAGCGCTGGGGTTGTTTTACAACGGAAAAGGGAAGAGGGGACCGGAACGAGAGCGCTCCAGAGAAGGCAGAAAGGTGCGTTGGGATTCAGTTTGAAAAAAAATCTCCCAACTATCCCTTTCATCCCCATTCCAAAGGTCATGGTTAGGGCGCCCACTGAGTTTTATTGTCAGGGGGAATTGTTTTGAGGTCTCATTTTAGAGTAATATATCCTGGTCTGGCTCCTAGTTCTTTTATATCAAAAGCCTGAACTGAAAACTTCCCCCTTTGTCTGGGGTACGATTACCTGGAAATGAGTCATTTTCATAACGTGCCAGATATTCTCATGTCCGGAAGTTTTTGTTCTAATCTCTTACAGTTAAGCCAAGGTGCTCCAGAACATTGCCCAGCGGTATTGGTATACATTTTCACATTGCCACCCTAAATGTAACCCAAACTACAGTCTTGTTATTGTTACTGGTTGATGTTTCTTTGGCTTTAGGTTTGGCGCAAGCGGTAGAGCTTAGATGGAATGTACAGTCTGTGTGTGTGTGTGCATGTTCTTATGCATATTCTTATGTTCTTACAACTGCTTGTCATTAGTCTTGCTGGTGCAAAAACATATTCTGAACTCTGAACATTTCATTATTTATGTCCAGGTGCTTTTCTTCTGCTCTCACTTCTTTTAACTATTCATGTATCACCTAACTGCATAATGGCTACAAAGTCCTTCCCGATTGGTCACGCACATCTGTGTGTTAGTCAGATCTGCCTGCCTCTCCTCCTGGCCTTAAGGTTCTCATTACCCTGTGGGTGATGGTTGTGTCAGCGCCAAGCCTCTGTGTCGGCCCCAGGTGACTGAAAGCTTGAGTCAGTGTGATTGAGTAGTTGAATCTCAGGCCTCAGGCCGCTCTCAGCAGGGTCCCTCTCCTCGGAGGAGTGGGGTCATCGTCCTGTCTGCCGTTGCTCACAACCCCACACCTCGTTCCTCCAGCCATCGTCACGCAGACAACTAGACAGACAGGCTGCCTTACAAAGAGGCGCACACACAGTCTTCCCACACACACACAAACACAACATCTCATCCCCTTACTCCCAAGGCCATTCCAAGCAGACAACAAATTAAGTAGAGCCAATTACCATAAACAGAGGCTGCATTCTTGTTCATTTGTGTGGGAAAGCTCATTTTGTAAATATTTTAGGGAACAAAGTATAAATCAGGACAAAACCCAAGTTTATCTTACACTAATTGCAAAGATACCGTGTGGTGTTTTGGGGTTGTGGTCCTTACTGTGCCACTGCATTCCAGATGCTGATAGCACTGGGGGACCACCAAAGACTTTAAGTATACTTTATTGACTTAAGATGTATAAAGTGTCTGATAAAGAGCTTTCCTCCACCGCTAATCCATCTTGTGTCCTGACAGACTGGCTCCGCTCTGTCAGCAGGACTCTTCTGTCTTGTCTTTGACCAGCCTCAATGCACAGAAGTTTGATCTCTGAGTAAAACCGTGAGCAGAAAGACAGCAGGTCTCAAACCGAACATTTTCCACCAGATTTTTCTTGTTTTTTACATGAATTCGCTGCTTCAAACCCTTCTTAAAAGGTCTTCTGATTCAGAATAGGAACACGAGTGAAGGAAATGTTTTGTGGCACGGTAACATATTGTGACATCGATGCTCATAAAAGCTTGTGGTAATCTGTAAATGGGGGAATTCTTGTTCCACAACTAGCTAAGGGGTGCCAATGGCAGGAAGTGTGGTCTTCTTTTAGTGTTATCAAGCCTTTGCCAAAACTGAGATGGCAAAACTGTTAGAAATCAATAATACTTTTGTGTCTTTGATTGTCAAAAGTTATTATGATTTTACGAGCCAAGACGCGGAGGCCATGTGGTGTGGTTTTTATTAGGATGCTAAATGAACTGGGGGGTTTTATATTCTTGCGGTGCATCCAGCCCACCAAGCGAGCTCTGTGAATTTCGATATGCAAGTGAAAGTCGACCTGACCCTGACAATGCATGTGAAATATGCCCTGGCGACGAATGGAGGGGGGCAATCGATCATAAATCATTTGTGCACCATAGAGCAACTCTCATGTGTGTTTCAACACTTGTCCTCCCTTGGAAGAGCAGATTTGTTTCTTCAGTCTTTCACTTCTTTTTGCCTTTTCCTCAACCTGCGGTTTCTATGCTTCTTCTGAGGAGACGGAACCGCCAAACATCACCACTTACAGTCTCCAAATATTTGTATGGTCAATTGGACAGTGGGCTGTTGCGGTCTGACCAATAACATCCAAACACTCTTGGGTTCTTGGCAGATTTAACCCTTTCCAGCCCCGGAGTTTCAGTCCACTTTAGTCAAAACATTACTCCATACTTTAAGTGTCAGTTTACACATATCTTGTAGAGTACTTGACCTTGTCAGGTTTTCAATGAGATAATGACTTTAATTGTCTAAGCAGTAGATTATATTTGTGTGTCAGGACCACCAGCATTCCTATCTGCTTCTATGACTTCTATTATTTGTCTCCCCATATTACATATTATGTAGCTTTGAGGGTACCTGCTGGTAGTGGCACAGAACTAGATCTTCTCGTCTACATAATGTAGTCACGTGTCTAGATTCCTTGACTCATTTTAGCTGGCTCTTGGAAGGACAATTTGCAACTGTATGTTCCTGTCTTTGAGCATTGATATCATACAGTTTGAAATATGTTTTCTGTACTCTTTACCCAAGCTCAAAAAACATAAAATATCACTCAGTGGTTGGAAAACAAGACACGTTGTTTACATATTTATACATGAAAGAGGTTGAACAGTATACAGATCATATGCTGATAATTGTTTAGCTGACTGTTTGGACTGCTGGTGTGTAACACTTCTGGAGGCCTGGCTAAATATTTACTGGTAGTGGGGGGGGCGGTGGTTAGGGTTTAGAAGGCAGGGTCGACTGAACCAGTGTCTCTTATCCTAGGTATGTGTGTTTCTGTGTGTGTGTTTGTGCACGTGTGTGCAGCAAAATCAACGCCCAATAGCTGATGTCATTGTAATGCTGCTAGGCACTGACCCCTTTACCATTTAGGGAACCTCAACTGATAGGAGTGTTATTGACCCAGGGGCCACGCATGGCATGTTTGGGGTCTGCAGAATATATCCTAAGCTTTAACTTATACAACAGTGCCAATTATAGCAGGGGAAGGCCAAACAATACAATCCATCAGTCAGGTTGTGGGGTAAACAGGAATGGGCGGCCCATGTCGGGGTGTAAACTCCCAACCCCGGGGAGACAAGGGTCAGTGGAGCTGTTTGATTGTCTAATTGGGGGGGTGGTCTGAGTGTGTTTACGTGTGTGTGTGTGTTTTGCGCGTGTGCGCGCATCGTTGCTCAAATACTACGATCAGGGGCCCGAGACGCCTAATGAATGTGTGTTTGTTCCACAGGCTCCCACACACCTTTGTTTATTTGAACATGGGATAGTGTTCCTGAGGGGTCCTATCCTCCCTGTGTTTTCCACCCCAACACGTGCATCGCACACAGGGACGGTCTGTCTGGGAGTCAGTGGCCGAGCGGTTGGTTAGGGAGTCAGGCTAGTAATGTGAAAGTACCCGGTTTGAACCCCAGCTGTGCCAACATGATGTTATGTCCCTGGGAAAGGCACTTCACCCTACTTGCCTCAGTGGGGAATGTCCCTGTACTTGCTGTAAGACTCTCTGAATAAGAGCGTCTGCAGAATGACAAAATAATGTCTGTGCTCTTCAGGATCCATCACACAGACATCATAATGATGCTTGCTAGGTTACTGTAAACAAATGTTATCTTGGAGAGTGAGTTTCCCGTCGTAATGAGGAGGCTGAATTCTTCGTCAGCGGTTTTCTTTGGGAGTCGGGCCACCTTCTACGTCTGGGTTGCCGTTCGTTGGGCGCCGCTGAGGAAGAACTTGAGGTCAGTTTGACGTCAACAACGCGGTGATGAAGGTCAGGCGTCAGCAGCCATTGCTGCACATTGCCGACAGAGATGGGGAGCATTCAGCGTGCTCTACAGCCATTAATCACTCACACACACAATCACTCACACACAGACACACACATCTGTCATCTTCATCATCTGATGGACACATAAAATTTGATTTAAGTGCGAGCGGTGTGACCACACCATTTAATGCCTAAAACAGGATGCCATTTTGCAAGCTGCTCTGCTCCTCCTGTTTGTTTGGATGTTGGTTTCTCAGGACCTGCGTGTTAACATAGTGAACTCTGAAATGAATGGTCACTGACCTCCAGCCTCAGCCGCACTGATAAGGCACACAGTGCTTCCTATGTGGGGTCAACAGCGCTTTGAGGTCAGAGTTACTGGCCAGTGAAAGTACTGAGTGTTTTTATGATCCCTTGAATATTTGGAAATGAGTGCACCACCACGGTGGCCAAATGTCCATGAAAATGCACTGCCACAGATATTTCTCCTACTATTGTGGGTTTTTAATTTGGTCATTATTGAAACAACAAAGGGAAGTCACCAGACATTGACACAGGTTGTCTCTCAGACACCATCCTGCTCTGATATAAACTCACACCCTCGCTTTTCTCCTGGTGGTGTGATAGCATTCTCTCATGGTACGAATAGTGCTTCCCCCCTGAGTCTTTCAGTTGTCTGAAACACTCTACTTCAGCTCAAGGCCTTATTGCCCACCCAAAGAGGTTATAGGGATTCTCGACTGCCCTCTCTTTCCCTAAGTGGGTGGTCCTCTGGGGTATGGCTAAGGCACAGGTGGGGCATTGTAGGGGTGCTCACAAAAATACCCCCCCCCCCCCCCCGCACACACACATACACATACATACCCCCCCACCCCTCCCACCACCACCACCAACAACCTACCCCACCATCACTACCCTCCTCTCAGTTTGCCACGCCTGCCTTACAGAAAGGTGGACACAATTTTTCCAGAACTTTCCATCAGACCGTTACTGCACTAAACACTAAAGGTGGAACATTGACATATACAAACCAGGGAGATAGCCTCGCTCAGAAAAGCTAAACACACATATAACACTATAAAGAGCTTGTGAGTCCATTGTTTGCCACCTCAAGAAACAAGGCCCTTTTTGAGAGACCAACTGTTAGATGCTTTGAACACACCCTAAAATGGTGCTTTTAAAAGTTTAATAGCCCTAAAAAGATAATATGTGAAGGCCTGGGACAGAGAGTTTACTAAATTGTTTCGTTCAAAGTTAGAAAAAAAAAGAACTTTGAAAAAAAAAAAAAATCCCATTCGTCGGTTTTTGTAAATAATTACAGTTCTGCTGAATGTGTTGTATAAAGTTTACACGGTAGGTTCACTGCACCCTATCTGTTGTTTGGAACTCTGGGAACCACCAGTAAGATGTTGACATATGGCGGCTCTGCAATAGTGCACAAGGCATGGATTACTTGGGACCATAATAAACAGGAGCATAAAGAAGGATCTGTGCGCTGGGGGAGCCAAAACAGGGGTGACCCATGGACCTCCTTGTCGGACGGTCAGGGGGCTCTTCCCCTCTGTCTTCCTGTCAGAGATAGCACCCGTTGGTAGGTAGAGATGATGGAGTCAGGAGTGGGGTGGGTGAGGTCTGTCTGGGATTCTGGGCTGGAAGCTGCCAACCACCTGTTCCTCTGAGCTCACAGAGGGATTGATTGTTTAAGGTAAAGGCAACAATGAAGGCACCTCAGTATGAGGAGCACATGTGAGGAGGTAATACGCAAATAGTAACACAGTACACTCCTGTATGGTGCCAGGCCCTGAGCTAGGATTCGGTAAGAATATTTATTTGCTTTCATTGTGGTATCTGATACAAAAAAGGGGTGAGAAAAACATGATGGCACTTCCAGCCATTCAATCGACAAACTCATTTTGGAAAAAGACATGTTTGTAATTGAAGAATACAGCAGGTGCTCCCCTGTAGAGGAATGGCTGTGCTTCTTTGTACAAAGACTTGGCTGTGTGCTCCATACACCTGGGCTTTGGAAAAGAGATGCCAGAAAGATTCAATGAACCATTTATGCAGGGTAGGATGACTACCAGGGTTGTTTGAAATAGTTCCTTTTCTGAACTACCTGTAGTTCTATAAACGTAAAAGGCAGCTTAGTTCTATTGTCAAGACCGTTTTCTGAGAGATTTTTCAACCAACTTTCAATGTTTTTGTTACGTAAGCTTCTCTTCGATCATCTTTTTATTGTCCGCTTGTTCGTACAACCGAGGGACATATTTCAAAGGGTGGACGTTGTTTAGTTTGATGGTTTGGCAGCTCCCCCCACTGACAGCGCTCCATCCATTTGCTTGGGGATGTGAACGTCTAAAGAGAATTGGCCAATTCGAGAGATGAAATATCCATTATTGGAGTCTGGTCTTCTGACGTTTCACATGGCTCCTGGCCCCAATCTTTGCGAGGGCCAGATGGTTGCATTGGCCACTTGGGGATAGCGAGACCAGGGCCGGAGAGGCCGCTTTTACAATGGACAATTATGGGAGAGATAAGGTAAACGCTCAACAGAAGCGAGGCATTTCCAGATCTCGTACAAACTTTGATAAGGGGACAGGGCCTGCATTCTTGCACCGGTTTACCAGAGGGAATCTGTCTTTGCGATTTGAATGCCAGCATTAATGAACTCAGCGTTGAGAGAGACAGGAGAGATTTTCCTGAGACAAGAGAGATTTTTGGGGGGTGAATTCTTCACGATTTGATGGGGACATGTGCTTGAGCTTAGACACTATCAAGAAGGATTCCATGCCGTATGTGTCTGCTAAAAGTCTCTGTGACCTAGCAGTAGCTAAGCAAATATGCTTCTTACTCATTGTTGGAGTTCTCCAAGATCCCCCAGAAGACCCAGTCCCTTCCAAAACAAGACGGTGGTGTTCCATGTTAACGTTTCACAGCAAGAGCAGGCGTCTGCCCTTAATTCTGTACCCAAAGGAACCATGAATCACCCCAGCATTGACACTGATACAATCTGTAGGTAATGCAAACCTGCCTCAGAGCCAGGCGTCACAGTGTATGTGTGCATATGTGTGTCTGGAGGAGGCACCTAACACCAACCGGTGTGGTCACAGGGTCAGAGGTCATGCTTAAATGTGTGGCCTTGGGTCAGGAGGTGTTCTGGCCTTCTCTAAAGGTGAGGATAGAATTACACCTTAGCCTTCTTGCCTCTCTCCTGCCCTGCCGCCACTTACATTCTCACCATGACACGTGTGACGACCCCTGCCTTTGGTCAGGTGATCGGGGGTTGAGGGGGTAAAGTTTCAGAGCCGTTGATATGAAAGTATTAGAAGCAAAAGGAGTTGCCCAACCCAAGATGGGTTACGATGGTTGGTTGACTCTAGCAGATTCATTCTATTTGATAGTAGTTTGAATAGGAATTTGGTGTAGTGCATCATCTTATTTTAGGAGATATCCCTCTAAAGAAATGCCTCCTCTCGTTGGAACCGACGGTAGCAGATGTATCTTCAATTTTCTTTCTGTACAGAAAAAAACACACCAGACTTGTGCCATTGTCTGTTGGGGTGGCTGCATAGTAGAGAGAAAAGGAAGCTCTGTGTTCTTCTCCTTATCTTGGGTTTACCACTTGACAGGAAATTGTCACTCCATGCGTCTCGCCATTCCTATCCCAAACTCATCAGAAAGCTCCCAAGGAGAGCAGTGAAAGGAGGAGAATTCCTCTGATGGACACAGACTCCCCCCCTCCACCACCCCCCCACCCCACCCCCCATCCCCCAACTCTCCTCCATCCCAAATCCCAGAACGCCCGCGGTATCGCACAGGATGTTCCGCCGCTTATAAACGGGATCTGTTTTAGTGGTGTATGGGAGTAATTGGGTCGTCTTCTGCCACACACACATGCACGCACACAGACTTGGCAAACACACCCGTACACGCAACACACATGCAACACACACACACAACACACACTGACACACACGGTGGCCTGCCCTGCTTTACTGTTCCCTAGACAGGCTGAGATCCACAGACAGGACAGTCCTTCCTCCTTCGGTAGTCTGGCTAGTCAGAGGGATCAGTCCGGGGGTCTCCCAGCGAGAGGGGAGATCTCTCTCTCTACCCCCCCCCCTCTCTGTCTCTCTCTGTGTCTCTCTCTCCCTCCCTCTACTTTATGATGCTCCTGAGCCTGTCTAGAAAAATGTTTCTATTTTTTACTTCCTCAAATTAATGTTACTAGCAAATGTTGTTGACATCTCTCTCTTCCTTGCTCTCTGGTGTGTCTATGTGGGTGTGTTTTAGTCCTCAACAGGATGTATTTCTTTTTGCTTCTCTGTGATTTTGTTCTATATTAATACATATTTTTGTGTGTTATTTGGATCATTTTGCACCGTTCCTACTCTCTCTTTCTCCATATCTCTCTCTTTCTCTGTCTCTGTCTTTCTGCTGGTGTTTTCTCCCGTGAAAAATAACAAGGTCTGGGACTGTGTGTGTATGTGTGTGTGTGTGTGTGTGTGTGTATGCATGTGTCTTGCTCTGGCTGGGCTGGCCGGGCTGCCTGTGCTGGGGCCTCTTCTTGTGTGGTCCCCCGGCAAACTTTATGATTTATTCAGCTAAAGGCAGAGGAGCACGACCCCCAGTGACCACAGAGAGAGAGCTGCACGTGGGTTTAATGATTTCACCACAAAAATGTCTGCTATGGCCAGGACTGCTTGGGACCACCAGACCCCCACCTCCCTTCCCAACCTACCCAGCTAAGACACACTGGGCTGGGGGTTGAAAAGAGGGCTCGTCCAGCCACAGTCAATACACTTACCACTACACCTCCACTAGGGCAAATGACAAGACAGCCAAGAAGAGAGAGCCAAGAGAGAGAGAGGAATGAGCTCTAAGGGCAGAACAGCAGAACTGCAAATGCTGAACATCCTGAATTTCACGTTCCCCTTCTGATTTCACAGATATATTTCTGTCACCACTCATTCCATCTCTCTGTCACTTCAGTGGCAGTGTTATTGAAATGTGGAGACTGACGATGATGTAACCAAGTCTCAGAGGAGAACGGAGGGAGAGAGGAACAGAAATAATAGATTGTGCGACAGAGGGGATTTTGCACATTTCTGCCCCCAGATGTCTAGGTCTGGCTTCCCGTCAAGTAAACTGGGGGGGGGCTTCTTAACTCTGGTCCTCCTCTATCCTTCTACTCTCTCTCACTCTCTGTCTGTCTGTCTGTCTGTCTGTCTGTCTCTGTCAATATCTCTCTCGCTCTCTCCTCTACAAGAAGATGATGCTCGCAGCATGTGTGTGAGAAATCTGACCGGGTAAGATTTCGTGAGGAACAGACCATCGTTAGATGGCCTATGGTCAGTGTTTGGCCAGATAGAGAGGACCGTTCGGTATGGTGCAGTACGAATTAACTGCAACTTGAAGTTTAGAGGATGACTAAGATTAATGTTAATCCTCCTCCCCAGCTTTTGGGGACCAACATGGTGTGTGTGTGTGTATCAGGTTGAAGGTGCCCTATATCACCCTAGTCAATCATTATGACTGCATTCCTGACCTCTAGGAGGCATTACACAACAGGTCAGCGTGTGGCGAGAGCATCGTGAGCTTCTTCCCTCCCAGACACACACACACACACACGGACACACACAGTGAGTAATGAGTACACCCAGCAGAGCCATAGTATACCACGCCCTAGGCCCAAGGATATTATGTGCTCCCCATGTCTGGTATGACAACCCCCACCCCCTGACTAGCCAGGAACACAAGCTTATATCTACTGCTGCTTTCACTTTGATCCCTACCACCCCTCCCTTCCTCCTCCACAGTCCCCCTTGAAAAGGAGAAAAACATGTTTGTTTTTTTTCATAGGTGAACAATGTATGGGTCAACGTCGGGCTGTATGTTCTGTGTGGTCCTATAGGAATGACCGCTCACTTAAACACACACATGCAGACGTTCGCATGCACGCAGACTAACACCCCTTATAGACATAAATCACTGCACCTCCTAATGCAAAGAAAAACTTAACAGTGCTGCGTGTAGGAACTTCAGGCAAACAATGTTGATCTAGAGACAGAGAAGATGAAGCCATTTGTTTGCTTTGCCGGGCCGGTGATGATATGTGAATTGACCGTTCTGTTTACGGAGAAAATTGAGTTGAATTAATCGATGTGTGGACAGCGTAATTTAATGTCACGGGACCAATTCCACCCTATTATAGTTGAGCGCAGAGCTCTCAGTACAGTTCACACACTAGCTGCAGAGTACATCTCCATCATCACGAGAGAAGGGAGGGAGAGAGAGGACGGTTGAAAAAAAGGGGAGAGGAAGGTACAAGGTACTGTACTTAGTTTCAACTCTCATCTTTAATAACTGGAAAATCTAGCAGAAACACAGAAACATCAAGCTGACAGGTCAGAGCTTTCGCACTCGTCTTTCTCCTCCTCCTCTTTCTCTGTCGCTCTTTCCCTCTCCACTCATCTCTCCCCCTTTCTCTCGCTTTCTTCCTCTCTCCGTCTCCCTCTGTCCCTTTCTCTCTCTCTTTGGAAGGGTTTGGTAATACCAAACCCTTCCAAGTGTGACACATCCAAGTCCCCCACGCCCTCGACCACCTCGACCCTCCCCACCTCCTATCTTTGATGCACGTTTGTTTTGGCCCCCATCGCTGTGCTGTGCACCGTGTGGTTTCAGCCATGATGGTGGCGAAGCGTCTCCTGCTAATTACCCCACTCCAGATGAGTCACAAGGAGAGAGCGGGTGAAGGGGGTGGGAGTGGGGGAAGTCATTTAGCTATTTTTGGCCCTCTCAACTGGCCCCGAAAGAGACCCCCTCGCCTCCTCTGATCCGTGGACCTCCTCAACAGATGAAAACGAGTGGGGACTTTCAAAGAGTTCCTGCTCTTGATTCTACCCTTTTTTAGGGTAAAACCTACCAGGTACGAACAGCTGCCTGTTCCAGTCGGCACTGCAGCATGCACACACGCTCTTTAGGTCTTTAGGTTTGCTGGCCCGCTGAGTCTTCAACCCCTCCTCAAGACATTTGTTGTCGACGTCCCCCCTTCCGCACCATCCTTTCCCCCCTCCCTGCCACCCTGCCCCCTAGCGCCTCCCCCACCCACCCTCCCCAGCTCTGTAGAGTGTCCGGTGAGTTATGACAAAGGTTATTATGCTCCCCTAATGCACGTACTGCTGTCGTAGATTGGCGTGTTTTGCTAAACCATAGGTCACTTAGCCTCCCGCTGTTTTAACAGCTGTAATGAACTCAGCATTAATAACTTCTACAGAGTGAGAGAGTGGAGGGACAGGGAAGGGGGATGAAATAAGGGAGGAACGCCTTGCCAGTACAGCATGCATCTTACCCGGATAACATGTTTCTTTCAAGAGTTTGTCTGTCTCTTGTGTTTTTTCCCCATCTATTATTGTTATTTCATGCCCTGTTATTTTTCCATTTCAGTTCAACCCCCCCCAGCCTGATGAGGTGAACATCTCTTGAGTGTTGGACCATAGACCAACAGCCCCCAGATATAAAATATCCCCCATTCAAGTCTCTATGGTTCCTGCTGAAGGAAACTTGCACACGGGTCTCAATCTGACAATAGTACGTCCACTGAAGAGAACAGCAGAAGGGTGGGGGGGAACACTGGGACATCATGCTCTCCAATTATACTTCCTGCCACGTCCTAATGAGTAACTGCAGCCCAATTTTACCCTTGACGTGATTTAAATGCAGAACTCAATTGCCCTGGCGGCCACAGCGAAGGTAGGAAAGCAAAGCAAAGCTTCTTACCACCTTTTCATGGACAAGTGATTTGAGGGCTGTGGGTAATCTATCATTTCCAGTGTAATAAGGGACCAGATCTTTACAGGTTGGCAGAGTCAAGTGGCAGAGCGGTGAGATAATTGGGCTGGTAATCAAGAGGTTGCGAGATTGAAATCACGGCCGTGCCAAAATGATGTTGTGTCCTTGGGCAACCTACTCCTGCTTGGATTCATTGGCATAGATACGTCCCCCAAAAAACTGGAAAATGCCGTTAATGTCCCTCCCCAAAAATGTGCCTATACCGCAGGGTAAAAAAAACGTACATTTGGAACTTTTATTTTGAAAGCTTGACACAGAAGACATCGTGTTTTGCCTAGCAAATCTGTCCCCCTCAATGTCAAAGTCAAGCCTTCTGCCTTGGATGGATTTGAATCTTTAGAAATGTGGTTGGTCTTACTTAAGTCCTCAGTGTGTCTCCAGACTGACTGACATCAAGGATATAGTACGGCTACGTTTCATGCTGTGAAACATACACACTCAAAGCTACACACTCAAAGCTACACACTCAAAGCTACACACTCAAAGCTACTGTGTTTACACACAAAGTAGCAGCGGTCGAGAGTCTTAATTATATCTAAACAAGCTCAAGGCCAGAATGCAACATGCAATGATTGCCGTCTGCTGTGTGTCTCAGTTAGTCTGTGACATCATCAGTGCTCTCTCTCACTCTTCTCATCTCCTTGGTGTCCTCTGTTACTGCCTGTCTCCTGTGTCCTAATCTGTCTTTCCATCTTTTTCTTCTGTCAGTTCAACAGCAGGAGAGAAATAGTTGGCAGGCCTCTCTCCTCTGAATTCACTTTTCATCACTTTCACTTTTGGGTCAATCCTATCCTTTATTAAATCAGGCCATCTCTCTCTCTCTTTTCTGGACTTGTGTCAGCCTATGCCATTGGCCAGCAGCCATCTTGACCACCTATGACTCATCTTGAGCATGTCCCGCAGCAGTCACGCTTGTCGCATCGTTCAAGAACAGGTCCCGTTCCTTCACCTCCTGATTCCTCGTGTGGTTCTGGCCAGCCAAGCATTGCATCTTTTTCGTGGTCTCCAGAACTTCTTCTTTTTTTTCTCTTTCTTTTTTTGTGTGGCTATGTTTAAAATCCCTCACAGTGGCGTGGTCGCTTTCCATTTTCCATTGTGCGGTCACAAGGATGCAGACAGTACAGGACTCCATCCTGGCCACGCCGCTGAGCAGCGGACGCCTCCGAAATGGCGAACAGCCATCTGATGAGGGGGTTTGTGGCTAGTTTCCATTCACTACCTCAGGCTGTGTCTGATTAAACCTTTGATTTAGTTTTGAGGGGTTTGTGTGTGTGTGTGTGTGTGGCGTTGTGGTGCCCTCCCAAAGGGCCTTCTAGATGTGTTCTTGCCTTTTTCTTCCATAACGTAGACTGATGGTGTGGGACACAGAAAGAACAAAGTCACATTGATGAAAATGGAGATAAATGGGAAGAAGCCTGAGACCGCCTTCCTTACCTACAGACACACACACACTCTCACACACACAATCACACATATACTCACACGCAGTTAAGAATGTGACACCCCCCCCCCCCCCCCCAAAAGAAAAAAAAACTTTAATCACAACACTGGGCTTGTTTGACCATTTCACCCTAGTTATTTTTTCATAGCGTATAATTTACAGACGGGACACACACACACGCACTGGATTGCATTGTCTGGGTCATATAAGGCGCGGAATGTTGGTGAAAAATGACATTTCGCAGTGACACACTCAGATCATCTGCCCTACCCTTCCTTCTCATCTAAGTCTATTGTTTGTATCAAATGTCTGCGGTCTACAGACCCTGTATCACATCTCTCCCAGTACTAAGGGTGGGGCTGGTGGGAGATAGATAGTATAGCCTCTAAGAGAATCCGGCATACGGGAAAGTAACAAAGAAGACCTGCACTGATTTTTTGCTTTTGATCTGGTTCACACCCCCACGCCCCCCCAGTGCCCCTTCAATCCCACCTCCCACTGCCCTTTCAGATGTGGTGGACTCCGATTTCCCCTGCGGAGGTGGTTCTGGCGCTAATGTTGGAGCAGGGATCTGAGAGCAGAGCGGACGGCCCTGTTAGGAAGCATCCTTAGGATCCTGAGGGACGAGGGGGCCGGAGAGGCAGGCGGGCAGGCAGGCAGCTGCAGGCATGGGGTGTGAAGGCTTAGGTTGCACACACACACACACATGCTGTCAATCTAAAGGCCAGGCTTCACAGGTAGGGCCGGGGCACTGGGGGGGTGTTCAGCTACTCTCAGGTTTCCCCTCCGGTCTGGACCACCTGGGCTGATCCGCTCCCTGAGGATGTGTGTGTGTGTGTGCTTGTGTGTGCTTGTGTGTGTGTGTGTGTGTGTGTGTGAATAGCTACACTCTGAGGGGACGCAGCGGGATGAACTCATGTTGAAAGTGGACACACAGACACACATCAGTTGATAGAACAAGTCTATAATGCACTACTGACTCGTGTCTGGTGTGGACAGTCTCCGGGCCGGGAGGCTGCTGGGTGTCGAGGGTCTGTCAGGGTGGCTGACCCTCAGCTGTCTGCTGTCACAGATCACTGCCCACCGGGCCCCTTTCCTCCTCCTCCTGAATGCCTCATCACACCGCCGCCCTGCCAGCTTCCAGGGCTCCAAACCTCCAGATCCACCACCCACCCCCCTTTCCCAGTTCCATCCCCAGACACAACCTTAGACCTGGGATCCAGACCCCGTCATCAGCCCCAATCCTCAGTCCCTGCCCCGGAGCATGACAGTGTGTGTGGTCAAATCACCACTTACCAGACAGACATCCTAGTATACTTAAGAGAGATTTAGGTCCGCTTGATTTATTCTTGGCAGAAATCCTTCCATGTGTTTACGAAAGATTAAATTGCTGTGTCTAAAATTTGCTTGTAAAAATATTTTATTTAAAATAGGAGGTGAAAGTATAGACCTGTTGTTTGAACATTTGAAAATTACTAATAATTTTATGTGAATTGGAGACACTTTGGTTTGTCCACATTCATTTACTTGAACTGTATGATCATGTGCCTTAACAGTGTGTAATGTTCAGAGTAATGAGTAGGTCTCTGTCCGCAATCACAAGCTAATAGTCGGTTGTAATTGAGAATAGAATTGAGAAATTCAGAGTCACACTGTCATCATCAGGACAGCATATATCCATTTACCCTATATATACATATCCAACACTAGTTATTTTCAACCTCATCCTCATTATTTCCATCCCTCGGACTGAAACGGCCAGCGTAGTGAGTTGAAAATAGTTCCTGGCGCTCTGGAAACGTTTAGAAGTTGTTTGTTTGACAAACTTCAAAGAGAAAACCAGTTTTCTGATCAGCTAATTACCGTCAGTGGAGTAAAAACTCCGGGGTTCGGTAAATACGTGAAAGCGCTGTGACGTTTGTGCGAACGCAAGTCGTGGAGGAAAGACATGGCCCTTATTCTCGTCAGAGCCCTCAGCCCTGCCATGGCAACATCTAGGTTACCAAGAGTTGTGAAATACGCCTGCGACCACAGTCCTGACAGTCCTTCTCCAAACTATTTCATAGCCGTCTACTCTGAATATATGGACGAGTAGCCTTGTCACAAGATGGCCATCGCTGATTTATGAAGCATTTACCCAAGAGCTCTGGGTCTGTGACAGCTGGCAGGCACAAAGTGATCTATCATCTGCTCCAGACTCCACTAGACCTTCCTTGGGCTCGATCTTTTTTTGTCACCCACAATTTCACAGCCTGTAAGCTGTCAGAGTATGTGGCTACACTTTGCAATAAGCTCCATAAATTATTAATGCTCCATAATAAAACGAGAGATTGTGACGATGTGCTGTTTTGCAGTGGGGTACAGGTGGGGCTGTCGAAACGTTTGCTGCCCAAGTCCTTCAGCCTGTTCCTCTCTCTGTCTTCCTGTCCCCCTTCCTTGCTCTCGCTACTGCCCACCATGCCTCAATCGCAGCCTTTGAGTCGATTCCCCCGACCTCAAATCGTGTTGCTCTTGACCACCATCCAGTTTGGAAGAAAAAGGGGCTTGACGTTCACTTGAGCCCAGGTCAGAATCACCATGTTCCTTCCAAAGCAGCTCTCTCTCCCTCTTCCTCTCTCTTTCGCTCTCTCTCTCTTGCAAACACACGCTCTCTCCCCTTCCACCATACTTCCTCTCGTTCTCTCTCTCCATCTTTTTCCCTGGCTTATTTTTCCCTCCTCCTCTCTCCATAACCCTCGCACTCTCCCACCTCTCCATCTTCTCTGTAGTCAGGCGCAGTGTAAACCTCTAGGAGTGCAGTTCACCGCTGTCGTAGCTTTGCTTGCAGCTCAGTACTTAGCTTTTAAATCAGCCGTTAAATCACATGATGAGGCATGAAACAGATCCCTCTGCTTTCTATGTATGTAAATAGACTAGAGTCATCGCTGGATGAACGTCGCTGTTCGGTCTCCGGTTTGAGTCCAAATTCAGCTTTGAAGATGAACGACTCGCTGAAAATAAATGCCAATCAAATTTAGAATCCCCTTTATGAACATTTTTTATATTCATTCATTTAGGGAATACAGGTATGGCCAATAGATACAAGGTGGAAGTCTGCAGATAATGATTCAGTTTGCCTCCTCTAGGTACTTCCTTTGGTCTGGCCACAGGAAACCGATATGGAATGCCGTCATACGCCTGTAAAACCTTCCATCCTAATAGAGTTGGAGGACAGTTTAGGCATGAGATACTATAATTAGGGAACCATTAGAAAAAGGATTTTGCTACCCTTTTAAAGTTGTTTAAGGCTTCGGGCCAAGTTATCAGTTTACCACATTAGCGTTATGATCTGCTCGAAGGATCTGAGAGAACCAAGGTGTTGAGACCAGGGTTAAAACATTTTAAGTATAGTTTTTTTTTTGTTTTTTGGGGCCAAAGCGAGACCAGTGCACCTTGGAGCAGTGTGTAACACATAGCAGCACTTATAACGTGAGCACATTGTTAATAGTTAATGGAATTTAACACTAGAACTGAATGTGATATGTTTCACACGCTGCGTGTTGAACACTGCTAGCTTTGAACCAGCGGTGTACGAATTTTATGTCCTATCTTTCCGCATTAGCCCCAATCTCTATTCCAGACATCTTTTTCATCTTACCCTGGATGACGGGATGCCATTAATTTTGAGAGCTGGTTGAGACTACGACAAAACCCATTAAACCATCCCCCCCAAATCACAAATCCCCCAAATGTCACAAATCAACACGGTGAGCTTCCACAAAGTTAAACTGGAAAGCCCTGCAAGCCTGCCCGCCTGCCTGCCTTCCTGCACGCCGCCACAACGTTAGAATGGGACCACAGCTGATAGTATCTTTGGTTCAGAGTCAGCAAACCCTAAAAACCCATTGGAGTGGATCAGTGGCAAGACAAAGCAGCGGTCGGGGAGAGAAAGTGCCAGAGAGCCTCATGCCGTGACCCTAGGGGCCAGCGGCACTAGATAATCTGCACTGAGAACAACTGATGAGCCTGTCAGTAATGATGAGAGCTCACGCCCAGAGGAGAACCACCACCCCCCAACCCCCCCCCCCCCAGAACAGACAGAAGGAGGGAGGAGATGAAAGAGAGACAGGGTGAAAAAAAGAAAGCCGTGGAGAGCTTGCCCCTATGTTTTGTGTCAACTTAAGGAGCAAGGGAAGAAGAGAAGGGGGGGAACAAGAAAAAAAAAAGATAAGCGCAAAAAAGAGAGAGAGGGCGGGAGTGCAGATGGACCACACCACACTGGGGGGCCAGCGCTAATGCGACCGTTTCTTGGGGGGGGTCAGATATTTACTCCTAATTAGCCAGAGGAATGTGATTCATGAGAGCAGAACAGATACGTTACCATTTTGGCCCCGGAATTTCCTTCCTCTGTGGCATGTGCTGCTTTAACCTGATTAGGTATGGCACTTATCAGGGGAGATGAAAGCACTTCGGGGAGGGGTGACGCAGCTCTGGACACCCCTGCCCTGCCCCCTTCTCCTGCCCTCCCTCCCTCCAGTTCTCCATACCTCCACTTGGTCATTAGTGCGAAGGCTGTGTGTCACCTTTACTGGTCAGGCTGGATATCCGGGGGTTTATACGGTAACATGACGTTAGTTGTTGGATTAGGTCAGATTTGACTAAGACTGTCAGGAAACAACAAGCAAATGATTCCAAACAGGGATATTTTGAATGAACATGACGTTTGTGGAAGGAACTTAATAGGAGATAAACAAGTTTTACAAGGTTGTAATAGGGACGTGGAAGTCAGGGTAGGAAGAAGTTGCCACCATATGTGTGTTGATGTGTAGCACTTGCGTGTGCTTATAGCCTTCAGCTTGTCCAATGGCAGTTGTGCAGAGACAGAGGAGGGCAGGGGACACAATGCCGTACCCTCATAAACAGGCTCCCACAGACCGCTGGCAGTGTTCTAACACAGCACACATGATGGATGAGATCACTTTGGGTGGTATGTTGGGCCTGTGGAAATAAGCAGGCTGGGTCCTCTGGCTGTTATACACCAGACTGCAGAGACCTCAGGCTAATTGGGACAGGGCCCACCACTAGCGACCGGGATATTCTTTGATTAGCTTGGAGTGGAGTTTTCTTTTTCATACGGCTCACTTGCAGACATTTGTTTTGAGGCTCTCAGGTAGTGTGATTGGTGGAACGGTAAAACCTAAATCTACACACCTGTTTGCTCAGTTTATGTGAGAGCACAGGTTCCTGTTTCCATAACCTTAACGTGAACACTACATCTCACGGCTGAGCATCAGAACAATATATTCAATTTCAAATTTTACACAAACAAAATCAATCACACACTGTCAGGCCTTTGGCATACCACCTGATATGTGGAAAACATTTCATTAAACAGTTCTCATATCACCGTCCACACTGCCTGGAAAGCAAAAGAATAATTAAATAAATAGCACTATTAAAATACCAGAAGAAATCATGAATATTCCTGTCTGACCAAAAGGCATTACAAGCTGTCCCTTGTACGGCCACACATATTTCGGAGTTGGAAATTATGTCAGATTCCAGTATTATTGCCATATGCAAAGAGCTATCGTTTGAAAGTCCAAGACCTACCTTTGCTGTAGCCTCCGGTACATCTGCACACCTTCTGCTGTGTGCTCGGCCCGTGTGTGTGAGTGTGTGTTTCTGTTTATATTTTGCGTGCGTGTGTATTTGTGTGCCTTTGCATGGGCGTGCGCAAATGCATGAGCACGTACACGCACGCCTGCACATGCATATGCATGTGGTCTCGCTCGCTTAAGCACTCAATCACAGGTTACCTTCACCTCCTGCCCCCCCACCTCCTGCCCCCACCCCACCACCACACACATTCGCAATAGCAAGAACAGAACGCTCTCTTCTCTTTCACGGATGACCTCAAGACGACCACATCAGGACGTGTTCAGCAGCCTGACCACGCCCCCTTCCACCCCCGGCCCGGCCCCGCCTCCATTCAGCCAAGTAGTTCGTGCCTTCTGACCACCAGACCCCTAACAGCCCCCCCTCTCTAAGCTGTTCCCAGTGTCGACCTCTCTAATAACCTGGATGTGTAAGTGTGTTACAGTAAATGACAGAAAGGACCCCCCAAACCGCCCTCTCACTTCCAATCTCCCCTCCCTCCACTTCTCGGTCTTTTTTTCTTCTTCCTCGGTGCCCCCACACAGCGTCGGTTCCCAGACGCTCCCCTACAGCCGTGGGTCTGTATTTACTTTGGGATTACAGGAACAGGCCACATGGTGATCTGGTACTGTAGAGGACGCACAACAGCCCCCCCCGCCTCCGCCTCCCCCCCCACCCACCCTTCATCAGGTCACGTTTGAAGGGTGGGTGGGGGGGGGAGGCGGAGGCGGGGAGCCAGGTCAAACTACGATGTGGTGTGTGTGTGTACATGCAGATGAGATAGTGTATGGAGATACATACAGTTAAAGCTTTTTTTTATAGGCTTGAGCTTTATGACAGGCCATTTTCAACCTGGCACCACCCTTCCTTTCGGCAATTTATGTGGGTGCTTGTGATGTTTCACTCCCTGTCTGAACCAAGCAAAGGCGCCAATATTAGAAGCAGGTTTCTCTTATCAAGCATCAGCTGCCTGACTGATATATGTGTTCCTCTGGTGTGTGTGGGTGGTGCAGTATTGCTGATACGTATATGGATTTCATATTACTTCCCCGGGTGGCCAAGAGCCAAGGTCCAAAAGAGGAGACTTGGTAATGAATGCAGGAATACGTTGTTCAGTCATTAGTAAATGTGGTCTCGGTTGGGACATGCAGTGGGAAGGTGAGAAAGAGTGGAAAGTGGCAAGTTTCCAAGGCTGAGGCTTCTTGACCTTCTAAGCATGAAAGGTCACATGAGTTCAAACCTCGGCGAGCGCAGGTCTGAGCGGGCTCTCAGCACCTCGCACCCTGGGTCACTTTGGGATTTCGGCGCTGCTTGTTTGTTGGCGGATGGAGCGAATGGAGCGAGCTGTACACATCTTATCCAGCTGGGGTGGGGGGGTGGGGGGCTGGGGGGCTGGGGGGGGGGGTTGCAAGTGGCCCGCAGTGTGAGCAGCTTACCTTGGGAGAGGGAGGGGGGGGGGGAATGGGGGGAGAGGGGGGGCTGGAAAGGAAAAGTAATTACAGATGATACAGAACCAAAAAAGAGAGGAAATTGATGAAAGAAAACCGGTGACCGGGAAGTGGGCAGGGGTCTTTGTTTCCTCCTCAATTAAATGGAGGTCTGTCTTGGTGGTCTTGCTCCCTGTGAGAGGGCCGAGGTGGTGGGGCTCTGTCAACATCATACCGCAATCTAGAAACTGTGCGTGTGTGTGTTCACGTGTGGCTGCGTGTCTGTGTTTTTTAGGAGTGTGTGCGTGTGTGTGCTTGTGTGTGTGTGTGTGTGTGTAGCTGTAGCGTATTTCTTGGAAGGTGCTTGGCCGAGGAGCTGATGTTGATTGATTGGTGAACTGCAAAGACTCCTGGCAAATAGAGTATTACAGTGTGTTGCAAGCTACTGGATGCTGTAGATATTACTGGTTATGTGTTGAAAGGTTGTTGGCAATCTTGAGGATGCAAGCGTTTGAATTTTAAGTGTGAATGTTTCGTAAGAATATGCTTGGTTTTTGGCAATGAGATTAGATGAGGCTTAAACCACATTTTGTATCAAAGTGTTTTTCCACACAGTGCATTGAATTTAAGTCCGTTAGTGTTTTTTTTCAGCCAATCACAGATGTTTAAGATGAATGTATGTGCATTTGATTTGAGCAATGTATTCAGTGTGGTCTCCATAATAATTACAAATAAATAGTTTTCAAAAAACATCCACCCAAAATATTCATTTAAACATTCCTGTTAAAGCGTTGCAGTGCTACACACGTTTCTAATATGTGGGAATTTATACACGTGGAAAAATATGTAAAAGTCTGCATGCCAACACTCATCATCCTTCACCAAAACATTTAAAACTATGTCCCATTCTTCACCCCTCAGGCTTGTAAAACTATTCATACTGTACGCCTCCTCCGTATATGCCAATGAGAACCAGTGAACGAGACAGCGCACAAGAGAGGAAAAAAGAAAACAGGTTGTCAGTGTGGCTGAACAACAAAACAAGGTTTTTCCCCTCGGGCTCAGCCTCCACAGATGTTTCATTCAGGTTCTTGATGGCAGGGCCGGCCTGAGAGGTGCTCCAGTCCTCCCGACACAATCCCAGCCTCCATTGTGGGTCTGAAGCAGGAGAGCTCAGCTCCTTGTTTACGGCTAGTCCTACCCCCACCCCCCACCCACCCCCACCCACCCCTTCTCCTCCTTCTCTCCTCCCATCCTCCCTCCCTCCTTGTCCACCCCCTCCCCACCCCCTCCCCTCACGTTAGAAGGGGGAACAATTGGGAAGGGCTGTGCCCAGAGTGAGAGCTGGGCGGGCGGTGTGTGTGTGTGTGTGTGTGTGTGTGTGTGTGTGTGCAGGTCAACAGAATGGGGCTGTGAATCCTGTGTGCCTCTGAATCCTCCGGGTGGGTGGTCTGTCTCTCTCTCTCAGCTCCCTCGCCTCCCCTCCTCTCTCCCCAACACCTCCTAGAAGGAATGATTAGCTCATCCACTCGGCAAAGGCCGGCCCCAGTGCCTGGACTCTGATGTGACGATAAGTGGCCCCGGGACCTGGCCAGGGGACATACTCAGGCCTGGATTAGCTAGATGGCTAACAGACTCCTGTGTCCTGCCATTGGGGTAAACCAGGCCAGCCCAAACCAGGACAATCTAGACCAGGCTGAACCGGATTTACCACCTGCAGGCCAGACCGGATTAGTCCAGGAGAATCCAGATACAAGACTAGGCTTAAACAGGCCAGATCAGACTAGGCCGGACTCTATGCGATGTGCTACTGGTAGCCGTCTCTGTTGTGAGACAGCCAAGGCTGTGTGGCAGTTAACCCCTGCTGAGCCCCTGCAGCATGGAGAGGTAGAACCTGTTAGAACCAAGCCTCTGCCACAAGGCTCCAAGACACACAAATCACCACACGCACACACACAAACCCCTCTCTTCCTTTCCACAGACTTACCATCATACACCCTCTTTTCACCAGAACCCGGCAGTTTGTCAATCCACATGCTCAAAACCCTCATTAGGAACTAATTACAAACCTTATAAGAACACAGCATGAAAATCCATTGAAACCTTATACTGTCTCACACCAAAGCAAACCAAATATTTTTGATCTACTTGGTTTCTCTCATTTACCGCTGCCTAGGCCACAATTCAACCAATTGAATTTACAATTGCAGGTCAATACAATGTAAAGGCAGGAGCTTTCCTTTGTTAATGGGGACATCTAGTGGGATCTTAGTGTCATTGAACATGCCTCCACCAGCATGCACCTGCTATGGAGAACACGGCAGTGTACGTCTGCTTCACTGTCTACCAACGGTAGATAAAGCCTATCCAGTAAAGCCCATCATTCAAAAAGCTCTAATTTTCTCTCATTTTCTTCTGAGGCAAGTAGGATGAGGTGCCTCGTCGAACTCCGGGCTGTGTCAACACAGCGTTGGTCAAGGCACTTCACCCTACTTGCCTCGGGGAAATGTCCCTGTACTTTCTGTAAGTCGCTGTGGATAAGAGTATCTGCTGAATGACTAAATGTCAATCTTATCCAACTGGGGTGGGGGGGTGGGGAGCTTACCTTGGGACAGGGAGGGGGAAAATGCTAAAGTCTGCTAAATGACTACATTTAAATGTAATGTTTCACCCCGTTTTTCCAAATTGTTTGTCCTTTATTTGTAAACCCAGGACAGGGAGAGAATCCCATGACTTTATGATACCATGATCTTATGATACCATGACCTTATGACACCATGATCTTATGATACCATAACCTTATCATTCAGTATGATGCAAGACATGGGCGTTGGATGTTGATTTGAAGGACAACATAATGAAAAAGAAAGTCTGTGATCAAGTTCCTCTTTTCTTGTTTCACCATTTCACTGCCACAGGGGTGGGTCCCCTTTTGAGCTTGTTTGCAACGTATCGCAATACACAGTGGAAGGCACACAGCATCCAAACAGACATCTGCAGCCATCTGATCTGGTTCTACATGAGAGCAGCTACTAACTGAAGAAAAATGCACCTGGTTTTGTTTCTCCTTGTCCTGGGTAAGTCACTGCTGTGCCAATGGGACTGGAGGCAGTTTGATGTTTGAAATACGTTCCTGTGCTTCTTTTTTATGTCGTAGTTTATGTGAAAGTACATAGTTATTCGTTTTCTTATCGTACCTTGCGTTTTACATGGTGGAAATGTGCTTGGTTTGAGCAACATCAAAGATGACACTTTGCCTTCCAAATAGTTCCCTTTTTTAACGTTTTACACACCTTTGTGTCATGAGCATCCGTCAGGCCTCACAGTTCCTGTACATATTTAAGATATGTGATCATTTGTTTGTGGGTATTGAACGGTGCTGTACTGTATGTCCAGGTTCTGGCCTGCCTTCTACCACGGCCCAGGCCCCTGAGACCAGTACACCTACAGATCAGTCTTCAACAGAAGCCGGCAGCACAGATGTTCAGCAGGTTTCCATCACAGCTCCTGGCTCCACACTCTCACCTGACCCAAGATCAAACAGCACGTACCCAAACTCCACACTCTCTGGTAAGAACAGCTGACCTGGGATCTGTAATGAGCCAGTCTAATGAGTGTGATAATAGCGACACTGTTAACATTCCTCTTCGTTCAAACCTGACACAGCTGACACCACGACTCACTCAAATGACAGCAATGCTACTGACAGCTCGATGGACGTAACTGCTATTTACACCCCAACCATGACCCCAGTCGAAATATCATCAACCCCACCTGCCATAACTAAAAAAGGTGAGTCGAGCAATTCCGTCCACACAATCCATTTATCATGCTTGTCATACAACCTGGCTAATTTCCACCGGTGGTTGGCTGTGCATCCTGTGGCTGGGGTCTGTATTTGCAAAAGGCAGGTGAAGAATGAGGAACAACACTGTGGGCAGGAAGTGTCTGCGTCATACAGTTGGTTTCTGATTTAGATATGAAAAGTTTGGTCTCAGATTTTCTTCTTTCTTATTAAACACTACTAACTACATTTACATTTAATCATTCAGCATACGCTCTTATCCAGAGCGACTTACAGCAAGTACAGGGACATTCCCCCCTGATGCAAGCAGATAGAAGTCCCTTTCCCAAGGACACAAGGTCATGTTGCCTCAGCTGGGAATCGAACTGACGACATTCGGATCACTAGTCCGATGCCCTAACTAATTAGCCAACTGACTCCACACTGACGAAAATGATATATGTGTTTTTGGAAGATCTTCTAACAAGGCCAGATCATACATTTCCACAGGTGTTCAGACCACCAAACCTCCGAGTCCAGACACAGGCGACAACACTGGTAAGAGATTCTATCTGTTTAACAAACATTCTTCTCTTGAAACTTGGGGAAAAGCCTGTGAGGTGGGTTCCTCTGTTTCACCGCTTATCAACTGTCGTTTCCAACCTGTCACTCTTAACGTCTCTAGTCACAGTCATCATCATCGTCATCATCTTAGCCGCCGTGATCATTGGTACTTTGTGCTTCATCTCACGGAAGAGGTCAAGGGTGAGCATGTCCACCAACTCCTTTAAATGACACATTCCAATACAATTTGGCCACAAAGTGAACGATAAGTCTTGAGATTGGTTTGAGTACCACCACCCCCACCCCCCCCCCCCACCCCCAACACAATTGGGGGAAAACAAAAGCCATTCAGAGAACCATCTTCTCACTGCCCAACATGGAGTGTAGCATTAGGACATGAGTGTGCCTGTGGATTTGACCTGGTGGCATGTGCTTGTAGCGGTACTCCGTAGACCTGCACTCAGTCAATCAGGAGGAGGCTGAGGTCCCACTCAGCACCGTGGAGGCCGAGGGTGCTGCCAACTCTGTATCCAGGAACGGTGAGGTCATCCTCCTCACACACTATCATCACACATGGTCACAATGCAAGCAGAGCTGGCTAGCAGACAATGTTCCAGCACTTATTGGTAAACGTAGCACATCCCCATATGTGTTTTTTCTTCTTCTTTTTTTCTCTTCTCATTTTTACCTCAAGTCCCATTTATTGGTACTGGTCCAAATTTGTTTTCATAAAAGAAACCTTCAAACCTCTTCCATCCCCTTCCTCTAGGCATGCAAACCTTTTCTGGCACTACCGCCGAAGCCAAAGACCCCACCCCGGTGACTGAAGCCAAAGACCCCACCCCGGTGACTGAAGCCAAAGACCCCACCCCGGTGACTGAAGCCAAAGACCCCACCCCGGTGACTGATGCTGAGAAAGAACAGGAAGAGAAAGGTGAGAGAGGTTTCCTCTTCTTCGTTTATCCGACATCTTTGTTTATCATGTTTATCAGACAGGACCTCCTGAGCAATAACCGTCGAGTGAATGAAAAGTGGCCTAAGAGCACAGTGTACTGAACGAGTGTCTGTACTGAACGAGTGTCTGTACTGAACGAGTGTCTGTACTGAACGAGATGTGGAGGGATTATTTTTACTTCCTATTTGCAAACAGTGTTACATTTCAACCTGAAAAAAAGTCACTGTTTTGGTAATCCATTGTCATGTTCACTGGCCATGAAGAGAAGCTCTAACTGAATATATTTTCCAAAACAATACCAAATTACAACATGATTTTCCATTGTAGTAGCTTTTAACTGTACATTTTTGTGCAAATTGAATTTCTAACAGTGAAAATGTGTTAATACTCTTTTGTAATATCCTATTTTCTTCCCCTCCCCAAAACCACAGACATGTGACACGTTAGTTCTCTTTTGACAAGAAACAGAACTGGCGCTGCACACTATAGTCAGACACACGCAGTATCAAACCTTTATTTGTTAAAGATCAAGGATATCATGTCATGCAAGACAAACAGACCAATTTGTAGAACATGTCTGGGTAAGGTTGTATGGGTTGGAAGAACAGTTGATAGAAACAACTAAATTCATTAAGAAATCATTCATTGGTGACAGGATGGCTCATGGCTTCAGCTCATCATTCTCTGAAGATACAGAACTGCTTCATGCCTGTTTCTCTTTTTAACCAGACAGGAAGTAGATAATGTACTTCACTCTTGCATCTCACATTATCTGAGAAATACTTTTAAAATGGATGCAATCCTAGTTCTCAACACAAGGTGGAACAGGAATTCAAGAGAATACATGTTGGAGTCTAGAATCATCAACAACCGCAACAGTTTTAGCAATGGACTGCATGCTAAATGTTTGTCTAATACTATATTACAATCAAACAATCGATAAATGCACAGGACTTTATCCTGATTCATGAACCAAAAATAATTAACAACGTTGTGCTGTAGGTCTTTCTAAACTACAACTGTTCGGGAATTTATTCAATTCTAACAGTTAATGAATAGAAAACACAGTCATTATGTAAAGGAAAATTCATTATCATTGTGAACGTGTCTAATTGGGAAGCAAAAAATCGAATTCACATGTTTGTCAGTGGTCTTCCTAGAGGACAGTCACTAGATCAGACATGTCTCAGCGTGTCTGTCTGCCCCTGGGCAACTCTCACACTGCGGAGATGGTCAGTTTGGATGACTGCTTGTAAAGATACTCACCCCCCACCACCCCCCCCCCAGTAAAAAAATAAATATTGCAGTAATAAATGAGGAAGGCTTTGCAAAGGCTTTCTTGTACTGCTTCCTGTGAGATCAGCAAGGCGGAAAAGGGAAATTGCTAACTTACTTACTTCACTTGTTCATTTCTACATGTTCCGGTAAGTTTCTAATCTTCTTTTGAAAGCATCTCAAATGCATTTGCTGGGGCGGGGAGGAGAAGGAGGAGGGGTGGGTGGAGGGGGTTGCCACCCTACCACCTGTAGTACAGAAAAAGAAAATCCCCTCACTTCCTTCCATCCTGTCTTCTCTCCTCCCTCTTTGTCCTCACCCCCATCCCTCCATCCCCTCCAGTCATAATGAGGGGGTGACCTTGGTTTCCCACAGCCTCCAACAGCTGTGTGGCTGTGACTCTGTGGGTGAGTCCTTCATTCCACCCCACCATTGTACCATAACCAACCAGAACTGCTGTCTGGCTTGGCACAGGAGAAATCCCCTCTTCACACAGACAGACACACACACACACACACACACACTCGCAGTAGGAAGAACCACTTGAGTGCAGGTGCTTAGATTGAGGATGCTGTTATTACATGGACACTAATGACAAAGCATGGTCGGTGCCAACAGTAAATCTGACTTGCCGAGTTGGCGGAAATCATTATCAGGGTGTGACAGAGAAAACGACGTTGTCGACAAGACCTTGACATAGACTTTAAATGATAGGGGTGAGCAAGGTTCTCTCTGAAGAATAACAGACTGTAGGAATCATTCAAAGAACCCTTCAATGTAAACAACAACAACTCCATGACTGGATCCAGTGGTTAGTATTGGTCAATAGCCAACATCTATCTGGATGATCAATCCTCGTTTGTTTCCATGGTTACAGGCCAAGCAATCAAGCCATCTTGTTTTATGTGTCAAAATATAGCTGCAGATCCTGAGAAGAACATTAGTAATTTTGTTTGCGTATGTGTGTATATACACACGTACGCGTTCACACACACACACACATCCTCTCGCTCAGGTTTAAAAGTTTACTCAGTGGTAGCCAGTAGCTCTGCTGTATGTTTAACATGCCTCACTCTGTGGGGGGGGTGACATTATAACACAGGATGGTGTAAATGTGCCACAGCTTCCAGACACGTTCTGTATTCTATGACTTACCCGCGGTCAGCTCATGTTTCAACAGTCCTGTCTCCCCCCCATTCCCCCCCCCCCCCCCCCCCCCCCCCGTAATTAAGCAATGGAGTCTGTACCCACAACCCTCAACTGTCACCCGCTGTTTTTCCAAGAGATAGAAGAATGAGTGCTCTGCCCATCTGGAATGCAACATTACATCCTTGTGGAATGAAAGCACTATCTGACTGCAGGCCATCGTTCAAGTCCTGTACTGCAGCGCCGCCACCAACAATGGTGAAGTCAGTCTGGGAGCACGCATGGCTGAAGCGCTCATGGCTGATGGTGTTGGCCGTGACAAGGCCATCGTTAGCAGCGTGTGTGTTTGTGTATCAGGGTCATCTCCTCTGACTGAGAACATGTCATGGAGGTCATTATAAGAGAGGAAAGGAGATGCCAGATGGCCTTTTCCTTCGCTCAACGCTCTTTCAAAACTTGGAATGTGGAGGCCGTCATCCGTACATAGGCCTACAGTGTGACTGTGTCAGTTTAACGCCTGTTACTGTCTTTCTACTGTACTTATGGGGTACACTGAAGGAGTCCGTGCACTGGGGTCAGACACTTTTTATTTCACCTTTATGGAACACCTCTATATTTACTATAGAACACCTTTCATGTCCACCTTTTCCATCATTTTTGTTGACATTTTTTGAGTTCCGTGTCTGTGTTTCCTCATCTTGACACCCTGTGTGTTCTGAACAGGAGAGAAGCTAGGAAGTAGCTCCTCTGAGATCCACCAGGACAACCAGGCGTGAGGTCGACCCCTCCTCCTTGTTCTTCTGCAGACACGGAGAACCAAGGTAAGCTGGGAACCCAGACAATCCCGCCCCACCTCCACCCCCATACACCCACACCCCTGCCACCACCTCCAACCCACCACCCCTCCACTGCAGCTGCTGGGCCACTTATCCAGCTCAGGTGTTGGTAAACGGAGAGCCCAGTAGTCCCCAACCTCCGCTGGTTTAGACGGCCGCAAACGACTTCTGGTCGCCACCGTGTTACAGGACGCCCATCCAGAATTTACGTTGATTATAAATAGGACGAGAGCACTAAATCGACTCATACTATACATATGGTTATCTATATTGCTCTTGCCCCAGTTTTCATAAATCATCTAAATCATGTTTCAGAATATGGATGTATTAATACTCTCTCATGCTTGCTAGCAGTGGAAATATTCCCAAAGACGTGTGGTTTTTGTGGTTGCTGTGGTTCAGTCTCATTGCTGGTCATAAAATCTTCCTTTTCAATGGAATTTGTAAACAGCCACATTATGTTTCCCTCCTATTCAAGATGTAAAAGCCCACTTTATATTCAAGATCCATTGTATTCAAGTTAGTTATTCTATCTTTGTATATTTGATTGGTAGGTAACAATTCCCATACTATCAAGGCGCAATCATCATTCACCATTCGCCCACCTTTTGCTAATGAACCTCATCTCACAATTCGCGTGACACGACTGTCCATTTTTCCAGCGCTCTGTCCTTCGGTCTCCTCAGACCTCGGCCTCTTCTCATTCCTTCATGTCATTTCTCGTTAACATGCCGAGAGATCCCCCCCCCCCCACGCTGCACCCTGTCCACCGCTCTCAGTCAAATCATCCCTCTCGGGATGTTCTCGTCTCTTGCACCTGTGCTGCTGTCTGCGCTCAGAAGCTTGCCGCACCGAGGCCCTCAAGGCCCCGAGGAATTCCCGCCGCTCGAAGCAGCCGATGATAGGCTCTGATCTCAGGACGTGTTTAGCAGTCACGGTTTCCGAACCTTTTCACTAAAATGCCCGACCTTTAGAAATCTCCGGAATCCTCCTGTTGTCCGCTATCAAGTGATCATATCACATGTTTTCTACACTTCACCTCGTCAGCACTCTCTAATCTACTGTTGGGTCAGTCAACGAAGACCTTTCCCTTTGAGGCTTATCATAATCATTCATAATTGATTATTCTTTTTTCTTGTTGGGGGGTCGGGCAGGGGGACGGGGACGGGGGGGTAATAGTTGTAGAACAATGAGATGTGGACAGGCATCTCTTTAAAAGAATCTCAGTCACAGTATTTGGTCCTGTTCTATGACCAGTGACAGATGCTGCCCACTCAGCATACCTTGACAAACCTGTGGTGACAGGGTTTAAAGCCCATTGTGTGGCGTTGAGGTCAGGGTTTGAGTGGCGTAGCAAGGCATCAGAAAGCGGTTGAGGATCTTGACACAGCCGTGGTGTTGCGCAACACTTTCTCCCCCCCCACCCCCCCTCCTACCTCCCCCACACCCACTTACCTCACCACCCCCAACATGGACCACCAGTACCACCGTGCCTCTAAACAGACACCTCTTGACGGGTGGGGGATTTGTGTGGCAGCCTGTGGCGCCATCCTGTGAGAAGAAAGGTCAGGTTTCCCCAATCCCCCCTCTTCTTCTCCTTCTCCACAGGCCACGTTGGGTGAAGGGATTAGGAATGTGCTGCACAGGGGTGGTCAGTAGGTGGAGGTCAGATAAGTCGGTGCAGAGGAAAGGAAGCAGTTTAGTAGACACACAGGTTTACTCTTAAGAGTATGTACCAGACCAACACCTTTGTAGACCATCAGGAAAGGCACTCAGGAAAGACCACCTGCAGCCCACACAAAGGCCACACTTTCAGGACAAGTTTCAACTTCAGAGAAAGTCCTGTTATTTAAACAGATTCTTGGGGAATGACTGTATGCTGTTATTACAATCATTGTCTTTTGACCACCATAATTAGTCAGACTAGACACAGATGACGTTTGACCAGACGTTTGTCCCCTTCGAAAGGGCTGCATATGGTGTCATCTAACGATGGACATTGACGATGTCCGTCTTATACATATTACCCTTGGTTAAGTTATATCTATTCTAACACTAGGTGCAGGAATTGTAGTACAAGAACTACACAATGAAAAATGCTGACAAAAGTTATCCAACATGAGTAATATGCTATCGTAAGCATAAAAAGGGACATTTTAAAAGGAATTAATACTTAATTTGTCAGTATGAGTTATGATTGTCTTTAAACATAACTCTGCATATACCGTATATATACTACCAGTAACTGGCCTTGTTAATGTCCATAAACTTTTGCAAAGTCTAGAAAGTCCACGTTTCTCAAACTCCAGCAGATTATTGATATGGTTTCAGGTTTCGTGCTGGTGGGGGTTATACTGGATCCCCTTTGCAAAAACTACATTATTTATAAGATGGAGAGCGCCACTGATATTCTCACAGTGGACTTTATTGACTTTAGAAGCAGTGAGAAAGATATTAATGACAAAGCTGGTCCCTGATATCGAGTTCGGCCTGAGGAGAAATTGACTTGGAAAGAGCTTCTCCCTGTCTTAAAGAGTCCTTCGTAAAAACCATTATGAAAAACTGAAGGAGTCCCACCTTTCAAAAAGGTTGAGTTAGCTGTCCAGAGAAGCAGAAGATAGCAGAACAGGTGAACCACTTATCAATCACACCTGGTTTTGGCAGAGGATGAGCACGATGGAAAAGGAACTTGAAAGGACCCCAGCCAGATAATGAACATGGGGCTGACAGCTCATAAAGCAGGATAATTAGACCTGGAGCTTGGGGTGTATGATTTTCCAATCTGCTGGAAAAGAGGCTTTCATGTCTGAGGCCAAGACTGCAGAGAAAGCCTTCAACGGACATCGGAGGGGTGCAAAGGAACCTCGTAAATCTCTCCGGAATAATGACAGGCGCTGCGGTGCTAACCTGTCTGACAGTGGGATACTCTGCCCTGAGAGAGAGGGGAAAAGAACAGGTGAGAGAACGAGGGAGAGAGAGAGAGAATGTAGCAAGGAGACAAGTCTAGTAATTAGCATGAGCAATTTCATTAGCTGGCGTGCCCTTACAATGAGAAAGGACTTGCCGGTTCAGAGACAGGACACCACTGTAAGGGTCAAAGGTCAGGTTTGTCGGAAAGCTTGAGTGTATTTATTCCGTCCTGGCAGAGGAAGAGACAGGGGAAGGTTCATCTCAGTAATAACAGTGACTGGAAGCTTCCTGGATGTGAGGTTTGACGTGGCTTAGATCAGCCCCTGCTATCGGACCTGGACATCTTTACACACGTACACATGCACGTCCGCACACATGACGAGTGTGTGTTAGTTTATATGTGTATGTGTGTGTGTGTGAGTGAGAGAGAGTTTGTAAAGCAGGCCATCCCAGACTTTGGGACACAGGCCCGAATCTACCACATCAAACATCACATTCAGAAAGCTACATACATGTATTCATTTAGCAGACGCTTTTTTACATAGACACTGGTACACACCATAAACTTCATAACAGGGAGGGACTGATGGAAAAGCATGCTGGGACGCCCCTCTCACTCCCCCAGGGCAGAAGCAGCTGTTAGAGGCTGATCCCAGACCAGACCCTACTGTACATTTAGATATAATTCTACTGTAGCTCTTCTACGAGAATTCACATAGGATCATGGACATAGGAAAATGCGTAGGATTAAAGGTGTCATGCAATGCCAACATTGTTGATGAATTAGATTCTGACTGGAATATTCTGAAATTGGCAACAGTAGTAGCATTGATACAGACATAAATCAAAATCCTGGCCCAACAACAAGGCATCTTTTGCCTCCCCCGTAGAGTCCAGAGAGTCCAGATCATTATGCTATTGTCCATGAATCTATTTTTATCAGGGGCCATGTCACACAATATTAGAAACACTTACTGGACAGACAGGTTTCAATGGAGAATTAAATAGTGTTAGCACTGAGAATCATCTTAGATCATGTTACATGTAGCTCATCCTGGTTACGGTGGCATAGCTGGCATCACTTACTATGGCTCCATGGAAACAAGAATTAGCCAACATCAACATACATTATATTGTTGTGCCTGCAATGTGAGACATTTGAAATGTAATCAGGTTTCAGTGTGGATAGTATTTAACCTGTCTGCGTTCCAAACTATAGCCTGATGCCGTCCCATTAAATCTCCTCACTGGCTTTAATGTGCCAGAGTGGTAAGCCCTCTTGGAACTATATTCGTGTTGAGCGTTGTCTCGTTCTTTGAACGAAGCTCTGCTTCGCAGACGAGGCAATGTTGATACTGTGGATCCAGTAGAATCATGATAAACTGGCTTCTGACTGACTGAGGAGACACGTAGTCTGATAATTATAGTCACTGTGAAAGGAACACAACAGAGCTATACAATATGTGTTTATTGTACGCGGAGTAAAACATTTAAGCAACCTATAATTTCCCCGGTTAGAACACACTCTCCTTCAAAACTGATCCGCCTCTCTGTCTTTGTTTCAACAGTGTGACATGACAGAGGCTTCCTTTGATGTTGTGATTAACAGCATAAAGTCCTCAGACACGCCCTGTACGCATGCACACACACATACACACACACACACACACATACACACACACACACACCAGACTAACACTAGAGTACATTTGAGGTGCCAAGCTACATCAGTCAGTCAGTCACTGGCTTTTGATTTCCCTGTAAATCCTCTCACACTTTTTTTGTTTGTTATTGTCAACCCATATAGGTAACATGGTATGTGGTAGTTTTTGATACTATATATATATATGTATTCAAACAGTATATGCAACATGGGGTGTATATTCACCACTAGCAGGGTGTTCCTACACCCACTATCCAGCTGTCCACTCCTAGCTTTTTATAAGCGACCTGGCTGTCCTTAACAGTCAGACGTGTTTGGAAAGTCTAAATCTGTCCAAATGCGTGGGTGAATTTTAACGTTGGCTGCCTAAGGTTATTCATTAACCCATTACAAATATACACATGAGCTACAAATACACTTAAGAGCTGACCTTCCTAGAAGCTTTGATGCTGTTGTGACCTGGTCACAACCTTTGGGCTTTTGTTCAACATGTCTTTCCCAAAGTTCAGTAAAACTTTCATTTATTTTAGATGCTGTAGCAACACATCCACAACCATTAGTGGTGCCTGGCAACATAGCAAGACTTTTTATCACTTGTGAGTCAGAGGTCATGGTAACTATGGTGTCATATTTCCCTTGTGAAAATTCTAATAAAGTAACCATAAAGCTACTCACCAGTCACAGGCATTTGCAATAAAAGACACTGAGTATATTTATTTGACGTGAAACGTGGGCCTTAAACTCACCTTAAATGGTTGTTTAAAGACAACGGTACTGTGGAAAAAGCAGAGATGACACCTAGATTGGTTTAACTTGTCTTGTTTTGAAACTTAGCCCCCATTATATGGTCATGGTTTGCCTTTGAGAAGGATACTAAGACATTGACAAATGAGGTCAACTCAATCACTGGGTTAGGGTCATATAAGGAAGTAATACCCACACAGGCACCTATAAACCCTTTTCGTTTAGTCCTCGAAACAATGGATAATCCTTCGATTAAGGAGTGCCTTGCTTAGGAAAATAGGCAGGCTGTGGCCAAGTTTGCCTTGTGTTGTAGCAAATGTGGATGTGAAATTTAAATGACGGATATCCGTTTTACGACCTCCAAAAAGGTCTCGAAAACTCTCGACTCTTGCCTACATCACAAAGCAACTTGAGTTTGTCTCCAGCTTGGGTTCCAAGAGTGTAGGTGCCAGAGTTCACCCTCCTTGGTGGACACTGATTTATAAGGTCAAGGGTCAGTCTAAGTCAAATGAGAAGGTGCACACTGCCTGTAAGTAGGGGAGGGATGGGAACTCTAGTGTCAATCTCAATCCCCTTGCCTTCTAGCAGTCTAGCAGCAAGAGCTTTCAGAGATTGTTTTTTACATAAAAGCCAAAGCCTTAAGTGTTCACATTTTTCCATGAACCCATACACAGTCCGCCTCTAACACCCCTTTGACAAACATTGTCAGTAAGGGTCCCCCTTAACCTGTCATGTGTCTTAGTCGGTTTACAACAAGGTTCCAGTGAAGCTGTCATCGTTTATCCTTCCCTCTCTTGGCCTTTTGTCCACGCTGTGGCAGCTGCTTGCCGTATACCAAAACAGACAGTTATAGAGTTAGCCATGGGCGCTACAGACTGCGCACATCCTTCAACAGGGGGGATAAAAAATGACAAGAGAGTGAGGGGGACGAAGGATCGGGCTATAGTTTGATATGCAATACGGAAATGGTGTTAGCACCTCGCTAGCTTGTCAACAGTTACCAGGTTCCATTGCTCTCTAAACATAGAACGACCATAGGTTCAGCATAGGCTTTGCGAATGGCTCCAGTCTTTGTTGTGGCCACGTCAGTGACATTGTCTGCAATGGCACCATGCTGAGTTGCCTGTCACATCCTAAGCATTACGGATGTACTTCAGGCTATTTGTGCAAGTTGTTTAGAAGACATGCTGTGTTGTATTTTAGGTCATTAACAAACGCTAGACATGTATAAGGCTTTGATTGATAGCTTATCTCCAAAAATCATTTGTCACTTGACACCTTCTTAAGGCTGTCCGCAGTACTAAATGCAGGGCTCCACTTTGTTTAGGGATGAAAAAAATCCCTCAGGGTGGGATTATCCAGATAAACACATGGGATGGAGTCCGCTGAACACTGGATTATGGAGGTTCCCAATCCTCTCTGTCCCTAGATCCCTGAAATGACTTCTCAACACAGTGTGTGTGAGGTGACAGGAATGTTACTTGTTCACAGATCATTCCTTTTTGTTGTCGAAGAGCATCAGGTAAGCCAGCGTTCAGTGGAAAAGAAACATTCTGCCTTCTGCCGCCACGTGACCTTGTGTTCCAGAATCACCATCGTAAAGTCTATGGCATAATATAATTGTTGTGTGCTGCTTGTGCCTGTGCAACAGTATGTTGAACCCCACCTGTAATAGACCTGTCATCTCTTTGAAAATTGTGTTTTTATGATCATTCAATGTGGTTGTTGAAACATTCCTGGTCTTTGGGCCTGGTGGAGCTACTGTGATCTGGAAGGTTCTCAGCGAGAGACTGACATTCACCTGCTCACACCACCTCAGCCAGGGATCAGGCTGTCAGTCCTCGCATCAGCTGCAAACTGACAAAAAGACACACTGGCACACGTTAATACGTGTCTTTCACTGGGCAGACAGAACTTAAGTGCTGTCTAGGTGAAGGACGTTTTACTCCGAAAGACAGCTGTAGGAATGTAGCACCTTAACTGTGCTCGTAGGATGGGATTTATTTTGTTAGAAAGGAGAAATGGGTCGATAGATTTATAATATTGTCAATCCAGCATCAGAACTTGGAAAAACTGTGGATTTTCTAGCTCAGTCATGTGATATATATCATTGTATTGGAACCTTCTGGTTTGGGTTTGTTCTGAAATTAGCTTTCACCCCAATACCTTGGTAATTTACTGCAGGGCTGAAGCACAGGATTGCTTTAGTATTTGACTTAGAAGTATTTGTATTACTCTGTTGTAAATGCCACTTAACCTTGTAGTTGTCAATCTATCAGATCAGATACATTTTTCAGTTTGGTTTGTTTGAACCCACTGTTTTTAAACACGCCCATACAATCTGAATGTGCCCCAAGACAACTAACCCAACTAACCCTATAACCAGACTGTCCAGAATAATGTATTACTGTTGTATCCAGCACAACAAGGCCCTAACATTCACATTCTCTATGTGTCTCTGTTTTTATGTAAGGATAGATGGATGTATGGATGAATGGGTGGATAGATCGTTTGTAGATAGGTAGTTTGATCCTACCACTATAAGCCAACAATATAAAGACCTTTTTTTCATTTTGGTTTTGAGCGAAGTATATAGACAACAAGTGTCCTTCAGACAGAAGGCCACACAGTTCAACGTATTCTCAAGAGAGCCGCTAAATCCCCCCTTGGAATGCCCAGTCTTTCAACACGTAGGTTTCCCGTCCACTGTGGTAACCGGCCACCACTGATGGCTATCAGCTCTTACGGCCGCAAGCGTATCTCAGCCACTCTCCTGGCCGTGTGTGAGGGCTCACCTGCAACACGAGCCCTGCCTTGATAAGCACATTAGCAGGACTCTGTTACCATTCCAATGTTCCAAACCAGTCCATTTTATTGGATAGTTGGAGATTAACCGAGGTCAACTTTGAGGGTGTAACAGGTAGATATTATGGCTTAGAAAACAAGAGACTCTTTTAGAAAACATATGCCTGGAGTGAAAATGTGACGCTCAAACCCTTTTAGTGCCTCAAACAGTTCTCAGATATGGAGAGTCCATTTGAAAATCCTCACGAAAGAGGCAGCATCAGTCACAACTGTAGCTAAGACAGGTGCCTTAAAGCGGCTGCCAAATAGTCTTGCCACGCAAACAAATGTAATTGCTTGTGTTGAAAGTGAATATATCACATGACCTGTATCCTTAGTTGAACCCAAGTGGAAGTCAGGGACACCTGGGGGGCATACCTCCTTTTCCAGGACGTCTTTTCATAAATCAGGGGTGGATTTAGTCAGGTAGACGTTTCCTCAAACAGATGTTTGAGGACCCAGATCAGAGGCCATGTCTCACATGCACAGACAGAGCAGAAGGTTTGGTGGAGCAGGAGACACAGGGTCAGCTGACACAGGGATAGAAGGTTCTTGACATTTTTGCTCTTTTCTCTTTTCAGAAGATGCAAAGAAAATCTCAAGAAGAAAAATCATCTGGAACATTCATCATTGAATCATTCATCCTACATGTGTATCGATAAGATTTCTTTTTCGTGAGCTATTGTCATAACTCCCTCATCTTTAGACCAGCACTCTTGTTTGTTTACACTGTAAATATTTGCTAGTAATGAAAATACATTACATTATTTTGGGGTGAATTATAATGTTTTCTCAAAATGTTCAAATGTAAATGCAAAGTAGTGCTTGAATGCTAACTTTATTTGCTGTGTGCATTTTTCCAGTCAATCAAACTTTGTATAGCTTCATTTTTATTAAAATGTTTCTGCTTAAGGCTAGGTTATGATTTTATTGTGTTATTTGTGTGCTGATAAATGAACAACCTCCCTGTCTTTTCATTTCCATATCCTGACCTAGACAAATTGGCCCCCATTCTGTACCAAAATATGTTTATGTCTATACCTCAGTTTACACAGTCTAACACTGCGTGCTGTACACTGTCATTTAATTAATAATACTTCATTTAGCAGACGCTTTTATCCAAAGCGACTTACATTAAGTACAGGGACAATCTCCCTAATGCATTCTAATGCATGTTCGTTACCAGGATTCTTCAGAGCTAGATAACGACCCCTTCATTAGAATCAGATGTGTTGGAGCAGGGAAATATCTAAAACATGCAGGACAGTAGGCCCTGAGAACCAGGGTTGGGGACCACTGCTATATGCCATGCAGTAGTGACCCGCTGTTTGGGCATGGTCCAGATGCTATATCCAGCCTGTATCTAGGGCTCCTGTTCTCTTTGGGCACAAGCAATAAGACCAGGCCAAGATCCTATCTGCTGGAAGCTTTCCACCATTAAAAAGCTGAAATGCTACATAGGTTCTGCGGTCAGGACACTGACGACAGCAGAGGCACTAGAATGTCCACTCCTGTTCTGGAGGCCTGACCACAGTCATGGATGCTCAGCGCCAATCTGCCAAGAGAGGCAAAATACTAGCCTCCTCCCAGGTCCCTCTGAACCGGATCCAAATGTCTTAGATTCTTGGTATCCCCTATTTATATTCTGCATATATTTACAGCGGGTGGATGATTGGGATGCTGGAGGCAAGTGTGAGAGCTAGTAAAAAATAGAAAGTGTGGGGGGGGGGGGGCTTCCTTTTCTGGGAGTTATTCTGAGGAGACGAGGCCATCAGGTGATTCTATTAGGAATAAAACCGACGTTTCAAAGTGGCAGAAGTTCATGATTCCTTTTGTTCATGTTTAATCGGTTTCGCATGAACAATGTTTATAGCTCTAACGTAACTTCCCCATTCTGGGATCTACTGCACAGTACTTCAGGTGAAGTCTTCCTATACGCACAGACAGTATGATGCTACATACTGCAGAACAATTTGTGCACGTAGAAGGTTCTGGATTTTTGTATGGACAGCTGCATGAATTCATCCCTGCTTTTTATGACCAAGAAACATCCCTGCCCAGCTCATCTGGACCGGGCTGATCTGTTACCCTCCCTCAGTTCTCAGTAGCGGAGTGTGTGTTCAAGTTTTTTAATAATTTGCTATGGGGGAGTACATAGTACTTCACAAGCCGTTTCCAGATTCTCCACAGCAAGTGGACTAAGACTCACACTGTAGACCCACAGAAATGTGTTTCTTAGGTCCACTGTATGAAAGAAAAGGAACATATGGGCGAGTGCTGAACGTACCCCTGTCTTGTCATCAGCCCAGACAGGTGTGCTCACTTGAATGCAAAAAATGCTTAGATTCAGAGTCAGCGACGAGAGTATTGACATGATAATTTGTTGTCCGTTAGCAACGCGGCTTTGATGCAGCGTTTGTGACTGTCAAGTAAAGCGACTGAGTTTTCCATAGAAAACAACTCCACACACACAGATGCACATTCACAACTGCCCTGCACAGCTGGATCTGGCCATATATCAACATCACTGTGTGTCGGATGCAGGGTTATGAGACGTTCAAGAGAGATAAACGTTACGGACATGTTAAGAATGCCAGGAATGATCACCACCACAACTCATTTATGTATTCTCAGTTTGAACATGTCGAATACTGCACGACTTGACCACAAAATGATATAGTGCATTGACATTTTGCATTGTGAACGCCCATAAACATATAACAAATTAAATATTTCCCATATTGTGACAAAGGTGTTGGACCAAGATGATCTGCTTCTGAAGGCATAAATAATATTTCATGTTGATCAATGTTTTACTAAGTTGCTGTAACATATCAAAATCTTGCTCGATTATAAAGTTACGATTTTGGGAGGCTTGGCTTGGCATGATAACCTATACTACTGTGTGCGGCCTGCGTGTCAAGTCTGTGATAACATCTATACTTTTTCATATGTGATATCAAATTTACATTCAACAAATAGCCATGAACTTCATCAGTGAACTTTTACATCTTGATCATTTCCTTTTAGAGATTGATTTTTTAAAGCTGTGTCGTGTTTCAGCGTGCTTCACTCTCTTCCAATGTGATGGGGTTCAATCCATTCGGTCTTTGTTCCCCATCCATCATGGGTCATTACGGCCTGCTGTCATCATGAACTGGTCCCCAGGATGAAGACAGGAAGCTGGATGGTGGAACCTGGATGTCCTGGCCTCTACCCAACCTCCGTCTCTGTTTACACAGAGCCATAATTAACAGCATGTCCCAAGGGAAGGAAAACCTCACAGAGTTCTACCATGCCATGGATACAGTCAAGACAATGCCAACCTGAGAGCTAGTGAAAGGAAATCGGTAGGTTAACGGTTCCAAACTAAAGTCTTTTCACCGATGTGTCCCTTTACAATCCATTACTTTTATGGCTATTTTTAGTTAATGTGTTCTAGAATCAGAGGAAACCATCAAAACATTTGCTGCTACTGTACAACCTAGCTTAAAGGTTAATAAATTAATGGATGGGTTATCAGCGGAGATTTTGGAGGCAACATAATGCATATGAACCCTAGAAAAAGGGGAAGGAGAATATTCAAGTGTTGATCTGTAGTATAAAACGCTTGGTTAGTTTGTTTCTATAGATACAACCTTTCGCACATGCCCCCACTTTATTCCTAACCAGTAGGACAAGAAGGGGCCCAACTTATTTAAGTGCTGAAATGAAAAGACTAGTGCGGAACGCTTCCCAGCGCCCATGGCATCCTGGGTATTTGATCCACGTCAAGCGAAGTTCGTCATAAGTAGGTTGCTAAGAGCTATGCAGTGTTGTCTGAAGTGCATCATCATCTCCAGTAAACACAGAGGCCTTTTATTTTTACCGGGGCTATTGAGGGTGTCAGATTCACGCCCATCTACCACTCCTCACTCCAGGCCTTGTTCAGTGCCAGCCTTATACATATCCCCCAATGATACAAAAGATTTATGCACAGTAGTTCCCCTGTGCATTAAAGAGATTTGTAGTTTATGGGCACTTCATCATAAAGGTATGAAATGATAACTGCTAGGGTAATGTATTGTATTCCTGGGGATGACCTATAAGTATTAAATAGGGTGATGGATGGATGTTGAGGATGACTGTGGAATGAGACAATAAGTGTACAGTATATGTACAGCTAATGATAAAATGATGTGTATTAATATTTTCCATGAAGTATGTGTTCTAAATAGACATAATATTGTATGCAGAAAATGTGTCTTGTGTGTATATAAATATATAATATATATATATATATTTTTATATATAATATATAAAAAAGCATCTTGAAGCATCTTTAGCATGTCAACTTTCTCAAACGGTGTTCCATAAAAGGCCACTAAGTATTTTTATCTTGGCATGACCTTGTGCGCCATACCTAATATGCATTCTCACATTCTCACTGCATCCAAAATTTGACTGCTCAATTTGTTATGTGTCATGCTATGTCACTAGAAGCCTAACATCTCTCATACTGTGTACCAATCACAGTCTAATTATTCGGGGATTCATAGCAGCATTCATATACATTTTTTGAAAACTGGCATTGCTGTTAGCTGCGGACAACATGGCTACCGTTCGAATCGTCGATGACTAGATCATGTGTCTCATCATGGTTGAGCACATTTACATCGTCCAGAGGGGATTTCCATCCTGCGTGGGTGTAAATCTGATCTGGTGCCCTGTGACAGCCCACCGCAATGGATATATCTGGACTACATAGGAATAATATATAGAAAAGGTCATCATAGGTTTATTAATGCACTACCACAGCATACCAAGTTTGGTACTATAGGTCACTGAAATTTAGGCCACATCCTGCACAAGAAGACCTGACATCAGAAAAAATACAGTACCTGCTATTAATCTGTTTATGCTTTATGAATGAACGGTCCTTCTCTCAGTGGAAGAATTTGTATTTGTAGTGTTTCTGCAACAGAATTGTTGTGTTAAAAGGAAAAAAGGGGGATGTGGGGAATTGGGGAGGGGGTCCCCACCTGTCCTGCCAACTGATGCCAGGTGCCAGGCACGCTGTTTGTGACCGGGGGAGTCTCCAGTGCCGAGACGTCTCAGTGACGTGACCTTAAGGGGCACAACCTCCATAAACAGGCTATAAACTTTTGCAGGAGTGTGTCCGGCAGGCCTGGGTGGTTCGATGAATGAAAGACAAGGCCCATTTCTGTCCGTGTTAAAAACACTGTGCATCAATGAAGTGTCCACTATTAAATACAGGACATCCTTTAATCCACTTTATCACTTTGAGCAATTGCACTACTGTGTACATATCCCCCCCCTCCCCATATTGTACATACCCATATATTCTATACTTTTCTACTTTATATTTTGGACTGTTAATAGTTTATGTATCCATTTCTGTATAACTATTGCCTACTTTTTCCTGTATATGTTCTTTGTCTGCTCTATCCTGCCAAAGTAAATTCCGTGTTTGTGTAACTTCCATGGGAAATAAAAATGAATTCTGATTCTGCTAAGAGAGAGGTCATGAAAGTGTCAGGAAATTCCATATAGTCTAATAAATGATCCCAGAAAATAAATAGCTAAATACTGTATAACCTACTGTTTACCTTGAGAAAATAACTGCTGAACAATCCTGCCGCTGAAATGGCAGGTTTATGGACACAGTGCTACTGCTCTGTGCCCCAAGGATACCCCTGTACTCAGGGTTTGTGTTGGAGGACCGGTATGAGATATGTCAGTCCTGACCTTGAGCCAGGAGACTCAATGATGGGACTATGATAAGAGAGAGGGGTTCACGGTTCATTAGCACCGACCCCGTCAAGCACCTTGAAAGACTCCTCTGTTCCTGTGAACCGCTCTGTGAAATTACCAGCGCTGTCTCTTATGGTACGTCTTGGCACAGAGCTGACTTCAAAGCTGCTGAAAATGAAGGGGCACAGAGTGGAACCTGGCAGAGAAGATTCTTTTGAAACCGGGATGTAATGTGACAAATATTTCTGTATGTTGACCACTTGGGCTTCCAGATCATATTAATATATTAACATGTACATATCGGTGTGTTTGATACTATTTAAAACAGTGTTGTTGCCTCATTGCCTTCGTACTTCATTTTGGGGAATATTGAAAATGTCAATCTTGTTCACCTTGTTATCCATTAGAGGGCACTATATCCAGCATTGCGTACTATCTTCCTTGCTTACGGTTTAAACTGTCTTTATTTTAATGAATAAATCAGATAAATAATAAATCCTGAGTTACAACAGCAGTGCCCTGCAATGTCCTTGAAGGCAAAGTAAACAAAACCTAATCAAATCAAATTAATCAAACACTAATTCAATCCTAAAACATGTACATACTATTCTGAGACAAACATGTGTGTGCAGTTCTTTATCTTATGTGATATTTGAATTTGCTTCAAGATTTTGAATCAAGGGCACAGCTTTCTTTTCTGTTGTTGCACAAAGATTACTAAGAGAAAGGGGAGAGTGGGTTAGGTAGTTTATGACAGGGCAAATAATAGTGAAGCTGGGAGGGGATAGGCAGGCATAGTTTAAGAGGCCATCCAATGTGCTTTCTTAAATTAGCTGTGGGGGCAGGAGGCATGCTGTCTGAGTGGCCAGTGGGAGGGGTCTAGGTCTTACTGTCTACTGTTTCAGTATTACCTGCACAGCTCCTCAGGACTGTCTACACTTGTCCTGGGTGAGTGTGTGTGCACACAAAGGGAGAGGAAAGAATTCAGTCACAGAAGACGTCTTCTCATTCTTTCTGTCAGTTTTTCTTTTTCTTCTGTGGAGAGACTATTTTAAATATTTATTTCTGCTTTTTGAAAAATAGTTGCCGGGCAACTAGCACTGGATATGGCTGGTTGTCTGCAAAGGACAAGACTTTGTAGAGCTCAGGCACTCTTGAAATGCCTCTCTGTGGTTTTTACTGTGGGCTTATGCTTTGCCACAGTGGATGCAGAGCCCTTTGACGCTGCTTTTCTCTATAAACACCAAACTGGACCTAACAGCGATGACATCATCGTAGCCAACAACGGAATCAGGGTTCCCTTTGGGAGGTCTGTGTATTTGGACCCTGTTAATGACCTGGTCACTGATGTGCAGCCTGGAGACCGCTGCCACATCACTGTTCTGGACAATGACCCACTGGCCCAGAAACCAGGAATGCTGAGTCCTAAGAAGTTTCCCTGTTCGTTCGGGCCAGAGGAGGTGAAATACACTCACTTTGGTTCTCGGAGTCCCAGCAAGGACCGGGTGAAGCTTCAGCTGCGCTACGACTCTCACACGGACACAGTGATCATTCCCTTCATGCTGGAGGTAGAAGTGGTCTTCCAGCAGTTGGAGATCCTCACCCGCAACATACCTCTGGTGGTGGACAAGCTGCACAGCACCAGCAACCCTATTGACAAAAAGAGCCTTGAGTTCTCCTTTGAGGACGGGGTCACAAAGTGTAAAGTCACAACTCTGGTCGGCGCAGGAGGTCTCCCCAGGTATGGCACCCTTTTGAGTAATTCCATCAATGGCCAGATGGTAGACTGTGATGAGTTTCTCAAGCAAGGCATTCGCTATAAGCACACAGCCACCACCAACTCACCTAACAGAGACTTTATTCCAATGATGGCAGAATTACAGGACAATGAGGGCAACATTATCCTGCAGGAGCATTTCCAGATTATGATTAGAATCAAAGAGGGCACAGAAAACACTTCTCCTAAGCCTAGCTTTGTAGCTATGATGATGATGGAGATTGATCAGTTTGTGATGACAGCTATCACAAGCGATATGCTGGCTGCCGAGGATGTTGAGTCAGATCCAGATAATTTAATCTTTAACATAACTTCACCTTTAGGCTATCAGCAGGGCTATCTAATCAGCACAGACGATCAGAATCTGCCCATCACTTCTTTTTATCAGAGAGACATTAAAGATCTGAAAATCGCCTATAAGCCTCCCTCAGAGGACTCAAACGAAGAGAGGATTTTCCAGCTGGAGTTTGAAATTGTAGATACGGAGGGTGCTGTCTCTGACACTTTTGCTTTTATGATTGTGGTGAAGCCAATGAATACCTTGGCGCCCGTAGCAACCAAAAACACAGGACAGCTTTTGTTTGAGGGCCAGTCCCGGGCTCTCTCCACCACTCAAAATCTAGAGATCAGTGACGAGGATAACCTGGACGACGTGAAAATAACGGTTGTCGACGGATTGAAACACGGTGAGCTGACAGTGCTCGGCTCTCGTAGGAAATTCTTCACGCCGGCTGATTTAGATGCCGGCATCGTGGTGTACCAACACGACGGCAGCGACACCTACAGCGACAACATCATTTTCAGAATGACTGATGGTAACAATGAGGTGGAGTTTCTGTTCCCCATCACCATCGCCCCTACCGATGACGAACCCCCTATTATCAACGCTAACACTGGCCTGGTGCTTTTTAAGAACGAAATCATGCAGCTCTCTCCGTTCATTCTAAGTGCCACAGACATTGATTCAGAGGACTCAACCATTAAGTTTATATTAGAGGCCCCGTATTCCACAGTGGGAGAGATGCTTCTCAGACAAGTGGAGCCGCCCTCTGACCCCTCAGCCTGGAAGTTCAGTGCGACAGATGAGATGTTTGAACAGGTGGTGGTGGAGTGGTTTCAGCAGGACATCATGGACGGCAAGCTCTTCTATCGCCACATCGGACCCCACAGTACCATCGTCGTGATCGACCAGTTAATCTTTCGCGTACAAGATGACAATGACCCACCTAACCAGTCAGGTGAGCACATGTTCACCATTAAAATCCAACCGGTGGATGACATTCCCCCTGAGCTCTACCCAGGCACCACACTTCACATGACAGTGAAGGAGTATGAACTGACTTACTTCAGCAAGACGTTTTTGCGTTACACCGATCTTGATTCCGACGACAGGGATCTGAGGTACACGATCACCAAGGCTCCCACTGACACGGATGACAACAACCCGACCCTCCTGGGAGACATTGTTCTGACTGACAACCCTGGCACTGTCGTCACTGAGTTCACACAAGCTCAGGTCAACCACCATAAAGTGGCTTACAAACCCCCAGATCAAGAACTGGGCATTACTCCAAAAGTTGCTCAGTTTACATTCATTGTGGAAGACACTGCTGGTAATTCAGTAGATGGACTATTCACAATCTTCTTACAGCCGGTAGACAACAAACCTCCTGTTATAACCAACACAGGTTTTTCTGTCTTGGAGAGAAGCACATATATCATTACTAGGAAGGAGCTGTTCGCCACAGACAAGGATACAGATGATGAAAATATCCTGTTCACTGTGACTCTGATTCCCCGCTATGGGCAGCTGCAGTATTTAGGGATAGACATGTCCAACAGTGAGACATTCAATCTGGAGGATATTGAAAATGGCCGCCTGGCCTACATCCACAGTGGAGAAGAATCTCTCAGTGACATCATCAAAGTGGACTGCAGTGATGGTTTCCACGAGGTGCCCATCATCATCAAGATTTCCATCAGCCCTGTCGATGACGAGACCCCCACTATCATGCTCCCAGCTGGCCTGCTCGGAGCCCACATTGATGTGCTGGAGAACGGGGCAACGGAGATCACTAGCAACGTCATTCAGGGACGGGATGAAGACACGGATGACCTCATGCTCACCTTCATCGTAGAGGAGCCCCCCAAAATCGGCGAGATCCTGGTCAACGGAGCCCCCGCAGAGCGGTTCACACAACAGGACATCATCAATGGGGTGGTTGTTTACGCGCACACGAGTGGGGAAATTGGACCTATCAAAGAGCACGACTCCTTCAACCTCACCATTTCTGACATGTCTGATGAGTGGGTCGTCGGGGGCAACAAGGTCCAAGGTGTCCGGGTTCAAGTTACCATCCTCCCTATGGACAGCATCCCACCCATAGTCAGCGTAGGGGGGCAGTTTGTGGTCTTGGAAGGGGAGAAGAACGTTATCACGCCACAGCACATTCAGGCAGAGGACATTGACACTGATAACAATGACATCCTTTGCACCATTATCGTTCAGTCGACGTCGGGCTACGTGGAGAACATTTCTCCAGCCCCAGGGTCAGAGAAGTCAAGGTCAGGGACTGCCATCACTGCCTTCAGCATCAAAGATATTGGTCTTGGGCACATCTACTATGTCCAGAGCATCCACAAGGGGGTGGAGCCTGTGGAGGACCGGTTCACCTTCCGCTGCTCAGATGGTATCAATTTCTCTGAACGCCACTTCTTCCCCATTGTCATCATCCCAACCAATGATGAGAAACCAGAGATTTTTGTCCGTGAGTTTGTGGTCATGGAGGGTATGAGTCTGGTCATCGACACACCCATCCTGAACGCAGCTGATGCAGACATTCCGTTGGACGATCTGGACTTTGAGATCATCACAAACCCCAAGCATGGAAGTGTTGTCCAACAGCTTGGTACTGGCACTATCCCTGTGACCAAGTTTTCACTGGACCAGATCAAGGAGGCATCCAACATCGTCTACGAACACGATGACTCAGAAACCAAAGAGGACAGTTTTGTGGTCCGGCTCTCCGATGGGAAACACACTGTAGAGAAAAAGGTTCTCATCATGGTCATTCCCGTTGACGATGAGACACCAAGAATGGCTATAAATGACGGATTGGAAGTTGAGATAGGCGAAACCAAAATAATCAATAACAGAGTTTTAAAAGCCACCGATCTGGATTCTGAGGATAAAGAGCTAACATATGTTGTGCGCTATGGCCCTAGCCAAGGCTATCTTCAACGCATCTCCAAGCACGGGCATGTTCTTGGCAACATCACAATCGAAATGAACTTCACTCAAGACGACATCGACAAACAGCTAATCCAGTACGTCCACACCGGCCAAGAAGGAATCCGTGACTTGTTGAAATTCGACGTCACAGATGGGATCAACCCTCTTATTGACCGTTACTTTTATATCAACATTGGAAGTATCGACATGGTCTTCCCAGATGTCATCAACAAAGGTGTCACCCTGAAAGAAGGAGGCAAAGTGACCCTTACCACTGACCTACTGAGCACCACTGATATCAACAGTCCTGATGAGTTCCTGAGCTTTAGCATCACACGCGCCCCCAGCCGGGGTCATCTGGAGTGCACAGACTTTCCAGGTGTTCCCATTTCAACTTTTACCCAACTGCAGCTCGCCGGCAACAAGATTTACTACATCCACACGTCAGATGATGAGATGAAGATGGACAGCTTTGAGTTTGAGGTGACCGACGGCTACAACCCTGTGTTCCGCACCTTCAGAGTGTCCATCACGGACGTGGACAACAAGAAACCTGTCCTGACCATCAGCCAGCTGATAGTGGCGGAGGGAGAGACCAAGCTCATCACTCCGTTTGAGTTGACCGTCGAGGATCGCGATACCCCAGATAAACTCCTGCGCTTTGTGATAACTCAGGTGCCAGTTCATGGCCAGCTGCTTTACAACAACACCCAGCCAATCACAACCTTCACCAAGCAGGACCTGAATGAAAATCTCATCACATACAAGCACGACAGCACCGAAACCAACGAGGACAGCTTCTCCTTCACTGTCACAGACGGAACACACGCCGACTTCTACGTTTTCCCCGATACAGTTTATGAGACGCGCAAACCCCAGATGATGACCATCCACATAAACACGGTGGACAATGGAGTCCCACAGATCCTTGTTAACAAAGCAGCTGCTTCGCTCAGGGTCCTGCACACAGGCCACTTGGGTTTCCTGATCACTAGCAAGGCCCTGAAGGCTGAGGACAGGGACAGCCCCAGCAAGGTGCTGAAGTACTCGGTGTCCGAGGCCCCACTGCACGGCTTCATCATGAACACCGCCCTCGGAAATGACAGCATAAAAGGCTTCTCACAAGGTAATCTTCGATGCAACTATTAAAAAACAAAAACACGCACAATAATGATAAGGTATCTTTGAGTCATCAAACGCAATTTTTGTTGTTTACGTAAACTGCAAGTTATTTTCTTTTGCCTTTGAGTATGATTAATTGTCAAGACAGAGGGTTAACTAAGTCTCAAAGAAAAGTGTGGTAATCCTCCGTGATGCTTTAAAGAACTAAGAGGTGCTCTGCCTCTGTCATCATTCTTTCCATCCTTTCATGTCTTCAGCTGATATTGACGAAATGAAGATCTGCTATGTGCTCCTGGATGGGAGCAATGCCACAAGTGATATCTTCTACTTCACTGTGGAGGATAACGGTAAGCACCTCCTTCTAATCTTCTGAACTTTGCGCTCGCAGACTTAAGTGTCACATTACTCAGGATTCAGTTGCCTGCAGGCATTTCCACAGACTTCAAGTCTTCTCTTTTAAGGACTATTTTAGATTGAATCTTCATGCTATCTGTCAGACTCCAAGTGTTTGCATCACAAGGACTTAGGGCAGTTGGCCATAACAGACAGCTAGCAGAGCCCCTTGTCTCTTTTCGCTCTACTGCAGAGGGGTGGCAGGCTAAAAGAAGGCGAGAGGAGGTCAAAGGGTACATAGGCCAGAGGGCGAACATGGGTGTGTTAAGAGTGAAAGGGTCACCTATTGGACAATGAAATACATCTATGAACTTTATTGAACCCCGGACAAAAGTTATTTTCAATGTCATTGTTGAAAGTGCAACTCTGTGTCCATGTGTTTGAAGTGACACCATGAAACAACATTTGCCAGCCTCTATACTTTCAATCAAGCCATTCATAGTAAGCAATTCAGTGCAGAAATACAATTAAAGAAATGTATTTAAGGTAAAAGTGTTTATCCTCTGTAAAAGATTGTCTATCGTATATTTATTTATATTGGTATAGCTGTTGTTGCCAATAATTGTTATGCTTGCCATTATAATTTAATTGGGATTGGTATAGCTCAGTGGTACAGTGGTGATGCCCCCTCAGTATGTTGCTTTGGATGAAAGTGTCTCCTAAATGAACACATTACTGTTATTATGATGAACTAGTTCAATTCTACCCTTCCCTTCAACATGAGGGAAGTATTTTAAGCATCTCTATTTTCTATCTATGTATTTTCTATCTATTTTTTGTCCTGACGGCTGGCCAATAATGTCTTCTGCGTTAAGATGCGTCAAGATCCATGCCTTACACTTCCTCCTTCTCCGGGGACCCTCTGCTTACAGCGCTTTGGGTTTCAGCAAGGCTCTGTGTGTATTTATATTCTCCAGAAATTCACTTTTGGTCAGATGTCATATGAACCTCACCTCTAGGATTTCATAACCATCCACAGGTTGCATTTCTTGAGTGACAATCCTGTGGTGTTTGAGTTCAAGCATCATGGCCGTGTTTGGTTTTTCATTTTTGACTTCATCTCTAGTATAGGTAATTTAATGGCTATGTACAGTATGAAAATTAACAGTGTGATTGTTTTACACAGTTCAGTGTACTGTATATACTGTACTGTGTGTACTGTTTATATAGTTTAAATCCCGGGTTCACCATTTCAGTCTTCTGCTATAGATTTAAAGAGAATCACAGTTATATATTTAAATATATCTGTATACTGAATACTGTAAAGCAAAGTAACACAATATAACAGCCGTAGGGACACTTTGCTATTTTAGCATCAGCTGTAAATGCTGAACACATTCTGGGGTTTTGAAATGCTATCCACACTGTAAGGAAAGTTTCGGCTATAATTATGCCAGATTGAGAACCAGCCAGAGCAATATCATCATCACAGCCATGGGCAGGCGAACGCTATCTGGTATCATGGCTTTTTGGCAAATTCCCCTGTGGTTTTAACCAACGCAAACCCTTGCCTATTAATCTTCACATTAGCCTTCCCCTGAGTAGGTGTAATAATTAACCATAGAGGTGAGGCAGAGAGGGAAACAGGTGAAAGGTGAGTGTTGACTGAGGACTCCAATGGGTCTTGTGAGCTACGGTCAATAACTACTATGTGGTCATACTGGAGGTAGCTTGAAATATTACTGTGTTTTAAAACTCTGTTTTAGTGTTTTTCACGTGAAGAAATAAGGTAGCCATAAGTAGGTTTCCTGGACTTTCTGTTGACTTTATGGATAATGGCCGAACTTTCTCAGGCCTGTTAGAGCTAGAGGCTCTGTCTGTAATTGGGGGTCGAGCTTCAGGAACTGGACACAAGGGCTTTAATTAGCTTGACAATTGCCTCTGTTTGTCCGGCCAACATTTGGGATTCCTAGTGGGTTGATCTGAGCCAGGTGCGGTTCAGAGCCCTCTGACTCAGTTCCAGCTGGGGGAGGTGTGTGTGTGTTTAGTAGATGGCTTTTTGAAGGAAACACACGTTAACGCATGTTATTGAGTGGAAATTATCTGCCAATAGGGATCTATTTCTATGAAAAACTGTTGTTAGTAGAAATATGCCGCAATTGTAAAGAAAAGTGTTGGAAGGAGTTGGTTTAAATATAGCTTTTTTTACGAGGTTCTCTCTTCCCTCACCTACAAGGGAAGGAAGTGATGCAGGAACCGTGAGGCTGGGCCTTGTCACCCTGATTACCCCACAGCTGGACAGACTCATCCTTTTAGGGTGCCGCTGGCTCACATGAACGCAAGGAGATGTATTGCCATTCGAGGAGGGTAGATGTTTGAATTGGGTCCAGGGTAGCTGGTGTGTTTATTCTTTATAAGGAGCAGACTGGAGGAGGAGATCGTTTAGAACCTGAACTTTTCACGGTGCGGCTCCATGGCTCTCTGTAATGCACAGTCTATAGTACTCCTCCTATAGTAATACAATGTTATGTGGGTGTAAAACATGGACTTAAGTTTTAGGGGGGGGGGTGTGCTGCTAAGGAAGAGAGAAGGGGTGTCCCCACCAAACCTATGCCCTTGATGTAAAAGAAATGCTTTCTGACTTGATTCCAGAGTTCTGTCCTTTCTGAACCAAGGCAGCCTACCCTATGCATTTTCAGGGAACTGTTTAGCTAGCTGCTAATGTATCTGGTGTCAAAGCTTTGGTGCTAACCGCTCCTCAGAGCAGGAAATAGCTACGCAGATACATCTGTACGTGAGCAGCTGCTTTGGGGTATTAGCAGCTTTTAAACAGAGCAGAGTACCTGCCAGCACATGCAGATCGCCACTCTCTCTTTCTTTCCAAGTGGGCCAAGCTTGTTAACACAGGGATCCACACGCGCACACACTGACACACACACCGCCCCTCGTAAACCCAAAAGTCCGGATGAGATGAGCTAGCATTAGTTTGCCTAACAACAATTTGCTCTCACGGAAGACACTCAAAACCAGTCCACACTGGTATGCAGCCCTCTACATGTATACTGTACATTACATGGGTGCCAGTTTCTGTTGCCACTGGTCCTTTGCATCGATACCTTTTTAGACTTGCCGTCTCCGGGGTGGTAGAGGTGTCTGTGTGTGTGTGTGTCTTGAGAGTAGTTGGGGTGTACATTCCTCATTGCCAAGACACAAGAGACAGAGACATAACATAACGTACGTGTGTGTGTATGGATTTGAGTGTATGAGTTAAAAACATGTTGAGATCTTAATCAGGGGTTTACATCAGATTAAAGTGGTGGGTTGTGTGTGTGTGTGTGTGTGTGTGTGTGTGTGTGTGTGTGTGTGTGTGTGTGTGTGTGTGTGTGTGTGTGTCCAGTATTGGCCAGGACAGGGGTCAGCACAAGATACCCAGTCGGAAGTCTGATGTCTCAGACAGGACTGTTCAGTGAGCAGCAACATTCCAACCTTCTGAGGAAAGCCTACGTTGCTCTTTTCTGTCAGGACCCACTGGGAGTTCCCGTGGAGTGGCTGTTTAACTTTTCACCCTGCAGACAGACCATGTGACAGGAATGTTGCTCAGGTGAATAAATCACTCGAGCAGCTGGAATGATCGAAATAGATTTATTCAGATAAAACGTCTAAAAATTGCATAGAACATTACAGCCCAATATTCATAACATACTCCGTCTAGGTGTGACAATAACGTTGTTCAAAAGTCCTTCCATCAGTTACTCTGTATTAGTAACTGCAACAGATCCCAGTACCACAGTCTTATCCAGTATACCAGGCACAGTCTTATTCAGTTGGGAAGCAGCTATTAAGTGTAGATATGACTGTAATGTGAATCCTTTAGAGTCGAGCCTTTTATCTGTGTAGACTTTCTATCTCAGCTACTGAAGATTAACCAATTATGGTGAAAGACACACTACAGCACTGCTTTGAAAGACAGGAACAATATCCAGCATCACCTAAAGTGTTTATCGTAAGTTGATAGTGGTTATGACAAGGTGCTTGGATAAAAAGCAGTCAAGTGAGGAAGAATTTCCAAAGGAAGCACATTTTGGGCTGAAAATTAGGGAAGCCATATTTTATATCCAATGTTCCAATGAGTCTGCCGCAGACCTCAGTCCAAAATACATTTCAGTTCACCCAGGGTTGCTGCCCTGTCCACTGAGAATGTCGACTGGTTGAGTAAAAACCAAACATCCTTACAGTCACCTGTTCAAGTGCCCACGGAGAGCTGCCTGAGCCAATAAAAACTTGTTTTTACAAGTGTGTTTGGCTTCCATATATCCTCATCTATCAGGCCCCATCCCACACTGCCAGAGGCTGTGAGAGACTAGAGCCCAGAAGTTGTCAGACTTGTCCAGACTTCTGACTCTTCCGATTATTTCTATGTAGACTCAGGTCAAACACTGTTTGAGAGAGCGGAGCTGTACATGTGCTGGATCATGTTCACCGGGAGGGAAATGAGCCAATTGATTATTAGCCAAGGTTTATGGGCTGCTTTGATATAGTAGATAGTTCTGAGCATTTTAGTTGCTGATGAAGATAACCACGTATTGAATTCAATGGTAAGAATGGACTCCCTGTTTCAGGCATTTGATTGACTCTGATGTTTCTAGGCTTCTGTTGTATGTGTGTCAGGGGAGGGGTGTGTGTGTGTGTGTGTGGGGGGGGGGGGGGTGGCGGCAGGCATAGGAAGGTAGGGAGAGGGGGTTGTTATACGATTATTCTGAGACAAGGGAGGAATGCTCTTTCCTCTAAGACCCCTGACTCTTGGCCATAGACAGACCAAGACATGGAGGAGGGACCCCAACCAGACAGGTGTGTTTGCAGGGTCGGGTTGGGGGTGGGGGGGTTCCTGAGGGATCTCATTTCAAAGCTCCTCTCCCATACTCCCACTCTCAAACACAGGCCATCTCCTACCGGCCGGAAATCCTATCCAACTCTTAGATATGCCGATAAACGGAAGGCGGCTTGTACCACGGAAACCAATTCCTGAGAGGTTGAATGGAACCCGACCTGGAGGAGGAATAGTCTTTTAGAGAGACAGAAAGGCCGAGAGAGAGAGGGCAAATTGGTTGCCTAGGTACTTTGTTGGCCAGCGCATGCAGAGCTATTTGTGTGCCTGAGAGATACATAAAGAGCAATTGACCTTGTCAATTGAACACCAGCCGTTTACAGTAGAGCACCCAGTACAGTAGGTCCCCTCAGCCAACACGGCCATACAGTAGGCAGGGGTAGAGACTTCCCTCAAGTGGGTCACAGCCACGGTTATCTTCTTAACCGTGTTTTCGGATCTGACCTGTCAACCATGTCAACAGCCCCCCTCCTCCCCTGAGATTTACAGTCCTCTGGTGCCACCGATGGGCCTCCCTACGACGACGAGGCAGGAAGACTCTCTCACCCCACACTCTCCCCTCCTGACACAGTTCAGATTTACTGGGGCTGGGAGAGTGTGGGGAGTTATGATGTACGACCCCAAAGGTTATTCTTATCTGGTCCCATATGGCAACTGTTTCAGCTTCTGCTCTCTGGGGAGTTGTCACTGAGAGGTTCTCTCACTAACTTATTCTCACACTCCACTGAACAATACAGGCATTATGTTCCTTTTTTCCATCTTTTAAATAGTTAGTATAGTTCATATACTTCTCTCTCCTTCTTTTCCGCTTTTCGTCCACCTCTTGCAGTCAGTACTTAGAGTGGTATTTGGCAGTTACAGTAAGGTAAGATTCTGTCTGGGGTGCTGAAAGCTTCTTGGGTTGACCCTGTGTGCAAAACGGAAGGACGGACCCCCATGTGTAATTAATGACACAAAGTGACAGCCCCTGGACTGCTTCATGTGTAGATTTACGTGCCTGTGATGTTCGGTAGCCAATAATAGCCATTAATACTGTCTCATCCCCAATCCTGGCCAATGGAATCTCTGAGATGTGGAGAGGAAGCTAAATTGAGCCCTCCGGCATTTAAGAAATGACTTTCTGTTGGCCTAAATTGAAAAACAGAAGGGGATTCAAAGAAGAAAAAGTATATGCTGCTTATAGTTACAGTGAACAACTTAATTAGTGACACATCCAGACTTCATTCTTAGCCCACGTGAAATTCATGAGGCCCAAATATGAATCATCACAAAATCGAAGAAAAAAAAGCAACCCCCATCGGAAAGTATAAATGGAAAGATGGCTGCGAACATTTAAAGATGGCGTTCCTCATCCTTGTCACTCAGCATGGATATACTTAGCCGGGCGGCAGCGGTCTGTTGCCTTTCCTTGCATCACCAAGGGACCTCACCATGACCTCTACAGATTTTCTGTCCCATGACATATCCAACTGCATCTATGTATGGCCATGCCTAGGAGACACCCGCCATGTAAATAGGACAGTATGAGGAATGTGCTATCAGAAGACACTGAGGGGATTTCTGTGAATATTGAATGCTTAAGGGGGTAGACATTGCTGACATGGGATATACCTAAACTTCAGTGTGTGTGTGTGTGTGTGTGTGTGTGTGCAGGCGCGTGTGTGTGCGGGTGCGTGTGTGAGCGTTTTTGTACTTGCTTAGTAATAATGAATGTTTTACCTAAGATATCTGGATTTGATTGTGAATGTTTGTATGCCCTGTGTGGTGGTCGTCCATCAAGGAGGATCCTTCTTATGGGATTATGAATATATTATGGTTGGTGGCGTGTTAAGCACATCTCACGGAAATTGTTGGAATGTGCTGGCTACTGTCTTGTGTGCAAGATATAACTTGCACTGCCGTGATGAGTCAGATGATTGTCAGACAAAAGTGAGTTCACAACACACAAGAACGGCTATGAGACCATCAGAGCAACAACTGCACAATGAAAAAACAAATGTACTTTTTAAAGAAGTTATTAGAGAGCCAAATGGCTACAGTAGGCCATCTTGGGAATCTTGGCAAATCTTTCCGCAAGTCATAAAAATGACAGTGGTAAATATGCATCAAGCTCAAGCTGCTAATGTTACAGACTTGGTGGGAATGTGCGGATGGGGCCCACTGCATTGACAAATGTGAGTCATTTAAGAATGGCTGCCTGCACCTTGGGTAGTCCTGGACATCATCCAATCCCAACCAGGTCTGAAAACACGAAGGTCATTCGCGCTTTATAAGTGATATACTGGCTTAGTGTTCCAACAGTGAGCTTAGTATAAATCACACCACAGCTAATTTATTAAGGGAATGAAAACTGGGAAGATTTAAAATGCGGGCCCAATAAAGCATCTCATCCAGTATAAATTATTGTTGTCTGTCAGCATGAAACATGGTGGACAGCTTGGTGAATGTGTTTAGGGGTTGATATTCGGTCTAAATGTGAGTTGTAAAGCGTGCAATAAATGTGTTTGTAAATCAGAACTCAGAAATCAGAACTCCCAGAACTTTGAAGCACCGTCTGACTGTTCTATTCCTGTAGACCAGTTTGATGGGACCTGATCAGTACTCAAGGTTTAGCACTAAGTACTCAAGTACTAAAGGTGTTCAGTAACCTGAACACCAAACTTCTGCAAGCCACTGTAAATTCTGAAAGAATTAATCCGTGTTCGAAACAAAAAAAGTAATAATAAAATACAGATACTCATTGAATGTCAAGCAGTGCAGAATATTTGTACATTTTCATTCTATGTGGCAACATTGACTGGAAAATCTAGGCAACAGTTGTCCCTCATTCATGAGACAGTGCCACCAACTCATTATTGGCTAATAGTCAAGTGTGAGTGGTTTGCCAGGTTTTGAGTACAGACCATCTGACAGCCTTCTCAATAGGCTGAGAATACCCCTTTCCCATGAGTGTGAGTGTGTGTGTGGGTGGGTGGGTGGGTGGGTATGTGAGTGTGTGAGAGCGAGACAGAAAGAGACAGAGAGAGAGAGAAGCAGAGAGAGGCCAGCATGTCATGGCAGTAGTTCTGGCCCACCCAAACAGTAGCCTGGTGTCACTTCAGTTGTTCATCCCCCAGGAGGACAAAGAACACTGGGAGGAAGGGATGGAGGGAGAAGGGGGATGAGTGGATGGATGGACGTGGGGAAGGTTGGAGAAGACAGGGGGAAGGGGCACAGCTGTCATTCTCAGTCCTCTGGAATTGCAACTTCTGGCGGGAATGAGAACGGAGAGGAACGTGAGAGAGAATGATTGATGTCCTAAAGTGAATGCGGCAAAACATAAAGTTCAGGCTTTATGATAAAGATTGACGAACAGTATGTGTAGTTAAATGTTATCTTCCAATCACAAGCCATGTCGTAAACCCATTTAATATACATAAATATAGACCATAGAGAGTCTGTAATGTCTTGCATGTTGATTTTTATTCTTTTCTTTCTTTCAAGGTTTAATGATGAATACATCAGAGATGCTTCAGTTTAATTTATATTAGAGTAAAAAAACTAAACTAACCTGGCATTCTTTTCCTTGTAAATGTATACAGTTCATGTCTGAGTTATCTCACAGTTTCATCAAGGTGTTTTAAGCCACCTGTGTGATGCGGACTCAGAGCTGGGCTCTTCTTCATGTGAGTCTCTGTAATCTAACACGGTTTTCCAACACGTCTTGAGTCAGGCGCTGAACACTTAATTATAGTTGAGGGATATCAAAACCTCTGCATTTCATCAGCACTATTTTAACAGACACTTGATTTACAGTTTCTCTCAAATACTAGGCAATTCCCGTGAGACCTACTGTAAGACCTAATTTCCCTCTTGTAAACTGAAGTTAAGTAGCTTAAAGATTTTATTTTATTAAGGTAAATAAGCTGCTTAGCAATGCACATTATTTTTATTAAGGATTATGTGTCTGTGTGCCAAAAACAAAATACAAATACCATTGTATCCAACTGTTTTTATTTACCTGGTTACAGTCAGTTGATTAGTGGGCTGTTGAAACAAAGAATGCATCTTCCTGTTTTGTGTTGACGAATACAGGAAAGTAGGATAGGACTGTTAAATTACTTCATTTGTGTGCTATTATTCAATGCAAACTGACTGCGGTTACTAGAACAATGATCTGGCAGAATAACGAATGTTAGAACAGAGAAGGGGATATTTGATAATCCTATCTGATACAGGCTCAATAAGCTCCATATCAACTCGGCTGCCAGCCATAGGAACACTTGCTGCCCAAGGAAATCCCTGACATATACCTTGTATGGGGCTAAATATTCTGTGAACATGTCTTCACCCACGGGTGTACCTTGAAAAAGGACCTCAGAATGAGAAATATAGTACGTGTGATTTCTCAGATGCTCGAGAGCTGTTCTGTATCCCACACATTCCAAGAAAGCACATTTCATCTCATCAAAGATTCAAGAGACGTCTCCATTTCTCCCCTTATTTTGTATGTCTGTCACCCTGCCCCGCCCCCCTCCCCCTGCTCCATCAACCCTGCAAGAATTTGGGCCTGGCAGGGACAAACATGATGAATGTGTCCTGTATTTTTAGCTGTAGCTGTCAGAAACATGAGCGTGGTCAAGGTTAGCTACCCCACTGGGCTTCTGGGATGAACAGGGCTTTTTGGATCCTAGCCAGTCAACGAAAGAGTTAGAGTGTGTGTGTGTGTGCGTTGGTGCTCATCTCTGAGATAGAGATATAGCTTGTGCATGCTTTCAAAGCATCCCCGTCTCTGAACTCTACAAAAAAAGGAAAGTTCACCTTCACCAACACGTTCAGTGTTCCAGTAAATGCACTTGTTGCTATCAGCCAAATCTACCGTGAGTCTGAAGACTTTCGGAGTTTGCTGGGGCCCTGTTGTGCCTGTCTTGGCTTGACATGGGTTGGAGAAACAGCCTCATCCCCTTCAGAATGAAAAAAAAAACCTCTCACACACATTCACACACTCTCACATGAACACACACACACTCTCTCTAGTGTTTTCATTCTCCTCAGTCACATAGCAGAAAGCCCACAACTCTATTCTACTTCAATGAGGCACAGCTCGTCCCAGTGCAGGCTCATTGTACCAACAGGCAGATGCTCCTCAGCCTTTGTCCTCCGTATAGTGGACTGTTTGTTTTCTCTGCCTTTTCTCACAGGTTTTGTGACAACCTCAACCTAATTTCTGTCTTCCTCTCCTCCCCTCTCTCGATCTCTCACCCTTAATTCTTGCTTCAGTCCTTTCTCTCATTTCTTCCTTCCCCCTCCTTTCTCCTCTCTTAATCCTCCCTACCACCTTCTTATCTCTGTTATTCTTGGGAGCATGTCTCAGTGAAAAAAGGAAAAATATTCTTTTCCCGGAGGCCTTCCTAGACCAACACTCCCACACCACAATTTGATGGGGGCAGGTTAACGAGTTCCCTGTCGCTGACCAGTCATCCAGGACCAATCGACAGCAGCCTCCCACTGCAGTCCCTATTCCACTCCCTCCGCCAACACCACCTCCACCAACACCACCACCTCCCCGCTACCAGTTACCCTGAAAACACATTGAGCGCCAGTCGATCCCACACTTAAGGTCGAAGGTCAGTTGAAATGTCAGAGTAAGGGGATTAGACATTTGGATGTTTGACCGTTGTCATGATTCAAAAAAGAGAGAAGAAGCCAGGATTAAGGAATTAAAGTTCTCTGGCCTTTAAGTAACTCCGAAGCAGCCGGTGTCAAGGGAATGACTCTGGGTATGGTTGACGATTTTCTTAGAGGGATTATATTAGTCATGAGGTTGACTTGATTAAAGGGTAGGATTGGGCCAGGATAGCTGTGGATTAGGAGCAGGTGACTTTGAACATTAGCTGCTTCACGGCTAGCGCTGGGGCTTTCGTGAACGCAAGGGCTGTACAGAGAAATAATGAAGCTCATAGGCTTTCAGCTGAGAAAACAGCCCACACTTTAACGAGCGTAATAGCCTTAGCCAGACAGCACTCAAGGCCAATAGGAAGGCCCTCTTCCCAGGTGGGCTAAACTGGAAGCAAGATTTCCTGTGTGAGTGTCTGATACCTTCTCAGGATAAATCAGTTCCCGTTCTGCATCTAACCCGAAACCAGGCACATTCAAGTTAATAAGTATGTATCTTACATATAAATGAGGACATTGTGATTGGGGCATAGGTGGGTGTGGGGTTGTTGGAGTAAAGAGGTGTATTTATAAGATAGACATGATGTCACCCCTTCTGTCTCTTTGGGGTGCTGAGGTCATACGTCCACATTGGAGAGACTGCGGGTGGGATGTGGTAATGGACACTCTCTGCCCCTCACCTTTGCTCCCTGATAAGTCACCCTTGGTGAACCCCATACTAATGCTGTCACTCTGATCCTGGGTCTTTGACGCCAATCTGACACCTGGGTCTAGTGTTGGCGAGACAGAGAGAGACTGTCTGTGTGTGTGAGAGAGATAGAGAGAGAGAGAGAGAGAGAGAGAGAGAGAGAGGGAGAGAGAGTGCATGTGTGTGTGTAAGAGTGAGTGTGTTCCCTTCCTTTCCATACATCAGACATCAAATCGAAGTCTGTCAATGGCGTCACTTATCAGCCAGCTTGTGATCTCTTTCTCCTCCTTGCTTTCTGAATGAGAGAGGAAATTGAAAACAGGGCAGCACTTAAGGGTCCGCCTGTGTGGGGCAGCCAGGGCATTCATGGAAGCCCAGACCTTCAGTGATCAAGTTACCCCTTTACCCCTTTCAGAGCTGTCTCTCCTCAACTCTTTTGTCCGACGGTATCAACCACCACCAAAGGCACTAATCCATCAAGGCCACCTCAAGAGTTTCATATGAGCCAAAATGATGACTTTAGGGCCCAGTTTCCATCCTCAGCTGTAGATGTGTAGGGGTTCTAAACAGTGGGTTTACTCTTGCAGGTGGAAACAAGCTGAAGCCACAGCCATTCCGGCTCAACTGGGCCTGGATCTCCTTGGAGAAAGAGTTCTACCTGGTGGACGAGGATGTCAAGTTCCTGGAGGTCACCCTCAAACGCAGGGGCTATCTGGGAGAAACCTCCTTCGTCAGTAAGTACAGAGAACGCCTCTTTTACAGAGAGGTTTGAATAATGGTTTGTTTGGTCAAATCACCTTGTTTTTATCATCTAGCCCAAATTATTTTGCTGGCTCATAGAAAAATTGTGTTGAAAATTTAACTTGAGTCATTAGTTGCAGCCAGTTGTGAGAGGGTAGTGAAACAGGGAAAACCGCTGCTGGACCAAAAACCATCTATTAAACTGTAATTTTGTGCAAGACTGATTGCTCTTTTAATTATCCTTTTTTAATGGTCGCACTGTCAGAAAAAAAAACGCTCTGCTGCAATGCATCAAGACTCCCTCCTCGTCATCGACGTCTCCTGGTTTTTCTCAGGCACAGTTCAGCGTGTCCTTAGTTCACCTTCCAGTCAAAGGGCTGGGCGAGTCACGCCCTACCGCAAAAAAAAAAAAAACTCCAGACCTGTCATGCTGTTGTCTCATATGATGGATGCCCCAGTCTTCTGTCTCGCCGGTGGAAAGGCTAGTTTGATCGAGACGGCAGAGGGGAGGCTGCTCAGGAGGTTGGTCTGTGTGTCTGTTTGGCGACAACGTCCAAACACAGTGGTAGTTGGTCTTTAGTGTCTACATTCCTCTATTTGCACTCTGTCTTTGTGGATGCAGAGAGGGCAAATAGGCAGAGAGACCTTGTTAACGACTTGACAATGCTGCTGAGTCAGGCTATTCACTGATCTGGCCTCCCACATCCTCCCTAAACCTACACACAGAGCTCGTCCATGATAGGTGCTCTCATCTCAAGTCTTCCTTTCCTTTCAGTGAGATCAAAGGCCACCTCTGAATCATTAATCTAATTAAATTCCCCAGGACCAGGAGTACTGAACGGGGGAAAAAAATATTTTTTTCATCAAGGTTACTCACCTCCCCCAGACATTCAATTAAAATGAAAATAATTGAAAAAGTTATACTGAATTTTTCCTTCCCCTACAGGCATCGACACCAAGGACGGCACAGCGGAGAAGGACAAAGATTTCCGTGGAAAGTCCCAGAAGCAGGTCCAGTTCAACCCTGGCCAGACGACGGCCACCTGGAAAGTGAAGATTTTCACCGACCATGAGTTTGAGACATCAGAGACCTTCGAGATCAAGCTGTCGGAACCTGTCATGGCTGTGCTGGAGTTCCCTGACTCTGCCACGGTGGAGATAGTTGACCCTGGCGATGGTAGGAAGTTCAAGTTAACCTATGACCTTGCTTCCACAATTCGTTTCACCTCTTAGGACTGGAACTTTGATTCCACCCCCTCATGCTCGTGGCCGAAGAAGGGAACACAGTTTTGAAGAGCTCTAATCTCCTTTATTGTCCATGTGGATCCAGATCTGATGTTCTTGTGTGTCCTACTTCACAGAGTCCACGGTGTTCATCCCCCAGGCTGAGTTCAAGATCGAGGAGGACATTGGGGAGTTGCTGGTTCCTGTGCGGCGCTCTGGAGACGCCAGCCAGGAGCTCATGGTGGTCTGCTTCACGCAACAAGGTCCGACAAACAGCATCTGATTTACGTTTGTTTGTCACATTCAATACCTTTTCTATACCATCCAGTCCCTATACTTTTTATTTAGTATTTTTTCAGTGTGTCACACTATGGTATTTTTTTTCTTTTTTCTTCAGGCACAGCTACAGGCACCATCCCCAGCACTGTTTTGTCCTACTCGGACTACATCACCAGACCGGAGGACCACACCAGCGTGCTGCGCTTCGACAAGGACGAGCGGGAGAAGACCTGCCGCATCATCATCATCGACGACTCGCTGTACGAGGAGGAAGAGAGCTTCAACGTCACACTTAGCATGCCCATGGGTGGCCAGTTGGGTGCCAGTTTCCCCAGCGCCAAGGTTATCATCCTGGCAGACAGTGATGACGGTGAGCAGCACGTAATGACCCCCTGTGTTGGCCAATCTGGATTAGATTAAGGGATTACAACATGGAATTAGAAATAATATGAGGTAATATGAGAACTGGTCAGGGCTATGATCTCTTTAACAAGTTTATTTACCTAATCAATCGTTACACATACATCAGCCAAAACATGTTATCACAATTGCGGATCTGTCCCATCTATGAAATAAGACAAAGTATGGCAAATCAAGTGTGTATGGAAGTGAGCGTTTCAGTATTGTTTTACTGAGGGTTAGTAATAATGATACAATTCCTTCCCTGTTTAATATGAGGCCTTAGCTGCTGCCCAGGAAGCTTTGATGTTAAATTATGGTTATGTGGGTGTGTGTCTTTGTCTGTCTGCCTTTGTCAGCCTGTGTGTTTAGGGGGGTTTTGTTGGGTTGTGCGTTTGTGCCTGTGCACATTCCTGTTGTCCAGGCTTTGCACCTCAGGGATGTTTCCAGTCGAGTGTGCTTGGTGTGATCATGTACTGCCGTTGTGGGTCAAGCCCTGTGTCTTTGTTGTGTCTGTGAGGACCGGAGAGAGCCGGGCGCAGTCAACACCCATCACTCACCCTGGCAGGTGCTGGAGATCCTTCTGCCTGGTGCCCCTTTGATAGCTTGCCGTAGCTGTACCACTTTGGTCTCCCTGAGTCATGTAATCTACAAGTTCAATCGTGGCGCCATACCCAAAGCCACACACACACTCAGCTGAAGACAAAAGCATCGCTCCCAAAGGGCATTGTTTGCCCCGGCCATGCCCTCTCCCATCCCCCTATTCCTGGCCTCATCGCCTGCTTGGCAACCCTGCTGGAAAGGAGAACCCTGCCTTCAGCCTCTCAGTGTCTATGTGTGTATGCCTGTGCTTTACTGTCTACTGTACTTTGCTTTCATTGTTCCGTCCTTGTTTGTTATGTCCGTGTCTGCCTGTCTACCTGTCCGTCTGAGTCTGTCAGTGAGTCTACCTGTCTGTCTGAGTCTATCGGTGAGTCTACCTGTCTGTCTGAGTCTGTCGGTGAGTCTGCCTGTCTACCTGTCTGAGTCTGTTAGTGAGTCTTCCTGTCTTCCTGTTTGCCAGACAACACTAGAAACCTGATAACCATCGGCAGGTGTCGAGAGGAAGAATAGCAACTCTGGACAAAGCCGGAGGAACACTGCAGACATGTTTTGCTCCGCGCTGCCCCTCTTCTCACACGTTCAGTAGAGCTGAATGGAGAGCAGCAGCCCCCCCCCCCCCGGCTCCCACCACCGACACCCCACCCTCCCATCCACCACTCCCCCCTCCCTCTTTCTCATCTGATGGGTGCCAGAAAGCAGGCAGTGGCAAGGAGGAGGTGACTTTAGTGAAGGAATTCTTAAATGACAGGCATGTTTTTTGCCCCAGGCCCATTTTTGATGGCCTTTGCTACATGTCTTTGGTTTATTTGTGGAGCCAACAGGGGTGACTGAGGTGAGAAGACTGGAATGTGCGATGTTTGCAAGCTTAGCAAAACAGAAACTAGCAGGTCTTCCTTTTTTTTGCAGGTTGCTTTACAAAAGCTGTACAAAAGTGCTGCCATAGTTAATATATCGGTGTTCCATACTATTAGTGAGCTGGGCTGGATAAGAAAAATGCATTTAGTCATGTAGACACAATGACAACCTCAGTTTATTCATATAATGACCACGTATTTTCTGAACCCTTGGTATTGCCCCTTGCATAGCTGCTGTACATCTACCACTGTACAACCATCTCCATATCCTGTTATCTGCCTCCTTTCCTCTCCTCTCTTTCTCCCACCATTTCCTCCAAGCAGACCATCCTGTTGACAGACAGACGGGGATTTAATCCCTTGCCAGCCATTTTGCTTACTAGAACACAATCGGATGCTATGTATAAATAATGAACGTACATTCCATGTCGTGACTCCAGGCGACGTGATGAGACAGGAGATAGGAGTCCTCAATATAAACCTCCATTGTTGCGGCCTGGCGTCTTGGTGGGTCCCTTCAAGGAAACACCCCTTTCCTAGCTGGCGTGTGTGTCTGTGTGTATGCGTGTGTGTGTAGACCCATCTGCCTGGCTGGGTAAACCTGTGGTTTGGCTCTCAGCCAGCTTCAGGCTCCATTGTTATTTGTCTGGCTCTTCTTCGAAGTGATCTTTCAGGGTTGCCATGTTGGCACCTCAACCCCCTCCAAAAAAACATCCTGGTGCTGAATAGTGTCAGTGAGAAGCATTGATATTGTGCCAGATCTCTCTTGCCCATGAGACTAAACTGATAAGATAACATTTTAGGAATCCTATTCATATTATAATTACTTTCAAATACAATGTATGTGTTCAACTCTTCTACTGTTTTGTTGAGGTTATTTAGAACAGCTATACCTGCTTAAAGGGTCAGGGAACATTCTTTGATCTAAGGAGATAGTCAGGGTTGTCAGAGTGGGATAACGATGGCCGTTATAGAAGGGTGTGGAGAGATGAATCAGTGGTCTGAGCCTTTGTTCCAGGGGTCTGCATTCCAGGGATATGGGTGTGTGCTTGTGAGTGTGTGTGTGTGTGTTATGAGGGAGTAGATCCGCCTGTCTGTCTATATCCCTCTTTCTTCACTGTTATCAGACAAGGGAACATCCTTCAGCCCAAACCTGACCCAAACACACACACACCTGAATGTGGATGCTCAGCAGTATCCACAGTGACTTGGCACTGAGTCCAGATACCTGGCTTGAGGAGTAGGAGGAGTAGGAGGAGTAGGAGGGGATGAGAGAGGGATGACAGCTCTCTTCCTGAGCCGGAGGGGCTACCGACCGCATGACCGAGTCAACGCTGCCACCGTTTCAAAGCCAAACGTGTTTGAACATCCAGCCTTTTGCCACATCTCATTCAGCACCCTGGGTTTGACTCTGGTTCTTAAGTGTTGAAACCCATGTGAAGACAGAATCAAAGACAGCAGCTGCAGTCCTCTACTGTACAAGAACGACTCTTAACTTCTTCAGAAACCATTTAGAATGTACGTGAACGAATACGCTCTAGCCTTATCTCTCTCACCAAATCTGTCTCTCATTCTCTCCCTTGGTCTCTCGTTCCCCCTCCCTCTCCAACAGAGCCGTCCCTGTACTTTGGGGAGCCAGAGTACATCGTGGATGAGAGCTCAGGCTACGTGGAGGTGAGGGTGTGGAGGACAGGCACCGACCTGTCCAAGACGGCCACCGTTACCGTGCGCTCCCGCAAGAGTGACCCCGTCTCTGCCGAGGGTAAAGACCGAGCCCCCCCCCCCCCCCCCCCCGCATCTGTCTGCTGTATCATCCATCAACGGTATTTCAATGCAGTCGCTATAACAACGTCTCACCCTGCTTCTCTGTCACTTCGATGCCAGCTGGCCTGGACTACGTCGGCATCAGCCGTAACCTGGACTTCGCCCCCGGGGTGACCATGCAGACGTTCAGGGTGACCATCCTGGATGACCTGGGCCAACCGGAGCTGGAGGGGCCGGAGACCTTTGACCTGGTCCTCAGGATGCCCATGAACGCCGTGCTGGGAGAGCCCAGCAAGACGACCATCACCATCAATGACACCATTACCGACCGTGAGCCACTCTCCTCCACACACACACACACAATGTTTTTGTGTATTCACAAACTTGGAGTTCAATAGAACTTCTACACACCTACACACAGTCACTTGATGATAATTTCTAATCATACCAATGAAAAACAAACATCCCCCCCCCTCCCCCCCCCCCGCATCAAAACAGACAGTTAAAGCTTGCCCCATTGCTGTCGTCAGTACCCAAGGTGCAGTTCAAGGAGGGAAGCTACAAGGTGGACGAGGCTGACGGGGTGCTGAAGGCCATCGTTTACCGCAGCGGTGACATCAGCCACGCCTCCACGGTGCGCTGCTACACTCGCCAGGGCTCCGCCCAGGTCATGATGGACTACAACGAGAGGCCCAACACCGACGGGTCGCTGGTCAGCTTCCTCCCAGGTACGACTGGGAAGGAGAGGGGGAGGGGGACAGCTGCTCTTTTGTTCTGTTGGTTCTTGTCCTTATTTTTTTCTTTGCTCCTCGCCTTTTTTTGTCTTTCTTTCCGTTTTATCTTACTTGGCACCCTCGAGGAAATCGCAACCTCCTTCCCTCCCCCCCCCCCCCCCCAACCTCACTTCATATTTATCTGTCAGCACGTATTCTTCTCATGTACACTGATACCATCTTATAAAGTTTCTGTCTCTAAGTATTTTCATGTCAGTCTCTCATCTCCCTCTCGCTCTGTCTCTCTCTACCTTTTTCTCTCTCTTTCATCTCACTTACCCTCCCCCCTCTATCATCTTTCTCATCTCCCTTCCCTCTCCCTCCCCAGGCGAGAGTGAGAAGCCGTGTGTGGTGACCCTGGTGGATGACTCGGTGTACGAGGAGGATGAGGAGCTGCGCCTGGTGCTGGGCACGCCCAAGAGCAAGTCCCCCTACGGCGCCTCCATAGGGGAGCAGAAGGAGGCGCTGGTCACCATCACGGACGAGAAAGACAGTGAGCACGGGCTGGGGGAGGGGTGAAATCACACAAGAAACACATTCAGTGGTGCAGACAAGATGGACAAAGTGCTTGGTTATACACAGCAGCTACTTATATGTGAGTGCTTGTTAGCTAGCTGTATAGCATCTGTAAACTGGTTTATGTGACCTGCAAAATGCCCTCTGCTTTAACTGGTGCTTTTAAAAGGGCTGAGTAGTAATTCTCTTTCTTCCCCGTTTTCTGACTCCTCGTCCCTCTCTCCTCCACCCTCCGCTCTCCTTCCTCCTTTTCCTGCTACCCATCCCTTCTCCTCCCTCCCTCCCTCCTCACAGAGCCCATCATCCGTTTCTCCGAGATCAAGTACAGCGTACGGGAGCCTCAGGTGAAGGGGGAGCTGGCCCTGGTCAGGATCCCCATCCTGAGGGTGGGAGACAGCTCCAAGGTGTCCCTGGTGCGCGTCCACACCAAGGACGGCTCCGCCACCTCCGGAGAGGACTACAACCCCCTGTCTGAAGGCGAGCAACTATTTGGACTACATTACCCAGATGAGAATTGATGTCAGAACTGAGAAAATCCAGGCGTTTAATGTGAAGGGTCAAAGGTTGATTTACACACACACTGGAGGTGTGGATAGATAGAATCACACACTAGCCTGACTCCCAGATCGCTTAGCCACATCACTCCCATTAATCTGATGGTCGTTTTCAGATGTGGAGTTCAAAGAGGGGGAGAAAGAGCACTTTGTGGAGGTGCAGATCCTGTTTGACGGCCAGAGAGAGATGAGAGAGGCCTTCACCGTGCACTTGAAGCCTGATGAGTACATGGTGGCCGAGACCATGGTGAGACAAAGGACACACAACGCTTCTACACAAGCACGTCCGTACACACGCACATATGAACACATACATTAACACATCCACATATGCGGACATGCTTGCTGGCTCGCTCCCTCATTCGCACACATCTAACACATACAGACATACAATACACGCCAACACACACATTCCCAAAATACCCTTAGCACCCAGAACTATACACACCAAACACACACACACACGGCTGTGTTAAACTGTGTTAAAATAGCCAGGCGGCAGCTGCCACTGTCAGCAAACCCGAATAACCATGTCTCGTAAAAATATGGCCTCTTCTCTTTGAGGATGTTTGTGTGTTGTGTGCAGGATGTGTGTGTGTTGTGGTGTGTGCTTGGAGAATGGGGCTCCGGGTGACCGGCACCCTGACCAATAAACAGGGAGACTAGGCATCTCAAACATGCACTGTATAGTGCTGCACATGCTCTCTCCTCCATCCTGCTGCCTCTCACTGCAGGAAGCTATGCCTTCCTCTCTTCCTCTAATGGGTCAGCTTATATATCACCAACAGCATGAGGAGAAATGTACATAAAGTCAGGTGCTTGGATGTGTGGTGTAAATCATTGGTGTAGGAACCAATATTGGAAAATGCTGCATACCCCCCCCCCCCAAAATGAGTCTATACCGCAGGGTAAAAAAGTATATATTTTGAACAAATTTGTCCCCCCACAATGTCAAAGTAAATCCTATTCCCACGATGTAAATAGATGTTTTATTCCTGAGTAAATAATTGAAACCTAGTTTCATACCCAAAATACAGTATTTCTAATGAGCCAGTGATTTGAAAGTCAGCAATTTGATTAGACTTTCAGTCCCATTTTAATGTCCGTTTTTCCTAGGATGACTGTCCTAGGTAGATTTGTAAATTAAAATAACTTGTGAATGAATGAAGGGAACTAACCCTAAAGGAACGGTGTGTTCTGTTTGTTCCTTCAGATGAGCAAGGCCATCGTGTACATCGAGGAGATGGACAGTGTGGCTGACGTCACCTTCCCAGCCGTACCTGCCGTGGTCTCACTGCTCATGTACGATGACACGGCACGCACCAAGGACAACCCCCAACCCCCTACTGGATACCCTGTGGTCTGCGTCACCGTGAGTGGCCGCTTCCACACGCTCGCTCACACACACACACACACACACATCATATCCATCCATGTGTTCATTCAATCAGATACACTTGCAACTACTAAGATCCACTTGAGAACTTGACTACCTTCTCTTTTTTTACTTTTCACAATTGACACAAATTATGTCAGTTTCCTTCACTCAAGTCGAAGTACAGATACTGACTACACTTTTTCACTCAAAGAAATATGGGTTCTGAAATATATTTCACTTTTTGAACACTAAAGGCAGTAACGTCCTTGTTCCCACAGGCTTGCAACCCCAAATACCACGACTTCGACAAGACGGGCTCCATCTGCACAGCAGAGAACATCAACGACACGCTGACCCAGTACCGCTGGCTCGTCAGCGCCCCCAGCGGGGCCGACGGCGTCACCAGCCCCATGAGAGAGGTGGACACCAACACCTTCTTCACCAACACCAAGTCCATCACCCTGGACTCCATCTACTTCCAGGCAGGCTCCCGCGTCCAGTGTGCGGCCCGGGCCTTCAACATCAATGGAGACGCCGGCCTGGAGCTGTCCAGTACGATCGTCGTGATCAGCAAGGAGGAAGGTGAGAAATGTTTAAGGTTTAATACAATGCTTGTTGTGCTGGAATAAAAAAATATATGTGGTAATTATGCTTACTGACAACACAAAACCACTTGTGATTTTAGTATTTAATACTAGCTAGTAAAGTCAGGGTTAGGGTCTGTTTTGGAGCACGGTTCTGATGTTCTGCCGGTTCTGTAGGGATGTGTCAACCTCGTGTTCCGGGTACTGTGGGGGCGGAACCCTTCTCTGCCAAGATCCGCTACACGGGCCCTGACGACCCCGATTTCCCCAACCTCATCAAGCTGACTGTTCACATGCCACACATGGATGGTAGGGGGACAACTTTGCTCCTTCAACAACAAAGAAACCAGGGAAATGGGAACATGGTCGATTATTGCTTTGACAATAATCAAATATGATCTTATCTGATGGGTTGAAGGGGATGATGAGTGACGATATCTTTCATCTTTTCTCTATCAACGATAAATCCTGCATCTAAATCTGTAGTTTTTCGTCTCTGCCTCTCTCGTCCTGTCTTCCTCTCCACCTCTACTTCCTCCCTCTGTTTCTCCAGGCATGCTTCCCGTCATCTCCACCAGGGCGCTCCAGAACTTTGAGCTGACCCTGAGCCCGGATGGCACCCGTGTGGGCAACCACCGCTGCTCCAACCTGCTGGACTTCAACGAGATCCAGACGGGCCACGGCTTCATCACAGACGCCACCAAGAACCCGGAGATCATCGGCGAGACGTCTCCCTACCAGTACAGCAGCACCATGCGCTCCGCCAACTCGCTGCGCTTCTACAGGAACCTGAACCTGGAGGCGTGCCTGTGGGAGTTCAGCAGCTACTACGACATGTCTGAGCTGCTCAGCGACTGCGGGGGGTCCATCGGAACCGATGGGCAGGTAGGGGAGAGGTGCACACACACACATACACACACTCACAAACACTTAAGCCATTTAACCTTTTCGCTCATATACATTTTGCAGATGATTTTATTCAAAGTTACATAGAAAACTGCATATACAGCAGTAGTATGTGCAGCTATGAAATACTGTTATGAAGTATCTACCAGTCCAATCCGGTCCAGTCCAGTCTGACCCTGTCCCTCCACCTGCAGGTCCTGAACCTGGTCCAGTCCTACGTCACCCTGCGTGTGCCCCTCTTCGTCTCCTACGTGTTCCACTCCCCTGTGGCCGTGGGCGGCTGGCAGCACTTTGACCTGCAGTCGGAGCTCAAGCTCACCTTCGTCTATGATACTGCCATCTTGTGGCAGGAGGGCATCGGCAGCCCGCCCGAGGCAGAACTGCAAGGTCAGAACCAAACCAAACCAAACCATCCTTCTACAGGTTAGATGAGGTACTGCAGTCACAGGCTTTATGATATTTTGCGCCAATTAAAAACCCAGTTCATGTGTTGTTTTTTTCCTTTTATCTGTGGTAGGAAAGAGGTGGTTGTTGCTGCGTATGTTAAGTCCTCTGTGGTTCTGAACATGTTGTGTACTTTTCTAGGAGCCATGTATCCCACCAGCATGAGGATCAACGAGGAGGGACGCCTGGTGGTCAACTTCAAGACAGAGGCTCGCTACAGGGGCCTGTTTGTTATGTCCCACCCAGGTACGCACACATTTACATTTAGTCATTCAGCGGACGCTCTTGTCCAGAGCGACTTACAGCAAGTACAGGGACATTCCCCCCTAAAGCAAGTAGGGTGAAGCGCCTTGCCCAAGGACACAATGTCATGTTGGCACCGCCGGATTCCGAACCTGCAACCTTCTGATTAATAGCTTGATTCCCTTACCGCTCAGGCACTTGACTCCCCCACACACCTATACACACACTCACGCTCACACACGGTGCACAGGTACACACAAACCTATGTCAGTTATTCTTAATTGGATATATGAATACCAAACACACAAACACAGTCACACGCGATGAAACCATCCAGTGGTCATTCTATCCAGCCAGCCCCTATAGGATTGCACAGGGACCCAGATCAGCTGCTGCTATTTCTGGCCGCTCTCGTTAAGGAGCTTCTCTTCCTGTGTGCCATGAAATAAAAAAGCAACTCAGCTTACACATTTCATGCAAGGTGCCAGAAAACATCATAACATTTCAGCTCTAAATTATGAAACGATGAGTCACGAGTTGAGTTACAACTTTGTTTTATTGAAGTTTCAGAAACATGAATCTATGGGTTTCATGCACACGGCTACGTACTTAAAAACAGGGTGTGTGTGTTTGTGTGTGTCCAGGAACCGGCCTGTCGTCCATGGTGATGTGTGCGGACCATCCAGGACTGACTTTCACCCTGTCCCTTGTCCGGACCGAGCCCACCTATAACCAGCCCATGCAGCAGTGGAGCTTCGTCTCAGACTTTGCTGTGAGTCGACATTCTCTTGATTTCAAGACTGAAAAAGATCACATTAACACTGTTTTGCTTTACTGGAAACTGGATTCAAACTAGTCAATGCGAAACGATTCCTAAAGGGAATCTGTACCTTTTTTTTAACAATGTATTAAATTGCAAGCTTTTTCTGAGTGTTGTATTTAGTAGCATATTATGGGTGACCTTAATAATGACTAGACCTTCCAGGAGTCTGCAGGGTTGTCAGTGAGTAAACCCCCCTGTTCTCCCCAGGTGCGTGACTACTCTGGCACCTACACAGTGAAGCTGATCCCCTGCAGCGCCTCCCCCAACGGCGAGTACAGCATCCCCCCTGTGTGCCACCCCCGAGAGCCCCTCACCTTCGACATGGACATCCGCTTCCAGCAGGTCTGCTCTGCTCCCCCTCAGACCCAGTCAAACTCTCCTTAACGTGTCTATAGATGATTAGTGTGACGGTGTAACAGTGTTGGATTAGTGGCTAACGTTGATTGAGGAAGGGGTTCTGTTGCATTGTTGCAGCAGGCAATTTCATGCTAAAGCCAATGAAAAATGTTTCTCCTTTCTGTGCAACCCTCCGCTCCTCTACTCCTGCCTCCTCTCATCTTCTTCTCCTCCCCTCCTCTCTCCTTCTCCGCTCCCCTATGCTCCCCTCCTCAGGTGAGTGACCCAGTAGCAGCAGAGTTCAGTCTCAACACCCAGATGTTCCTGCTGTCTAAGAGAGAGCTGTGGCTGTCTGACGGCTCCATGGGCTTTGGAGAGGGATCCGACGCTGCCTTCTCAGAAGGTAGGAAAATGACCCCTAGTGGCTCCTGAAAGACACTACACCCAGGAGAATCTATTGAGGTGGTTACTGCCCCCTTTACTGGATAGTTATATTTAAGATAGTGCCTGATCCACCCTATTTAGTTTGGTCCTGCTCACTCTCTCTTCCTCCTCTTTCCTTTTCCCTCCTCCTTATCTTCCTCCCATCCTTCACATCATCCTTCCACTCCTCTGCCAGGCTCGTCCATCTATGGTCGTGTCATGGTGGACCCGGTCCAGAACCTGGGAGACTCCTTCAGCTGCAGCATCGAGAAGGTGTTCCTGTGCACTGGGGCGGATGGATACGTGCCCAAGTACAACCCCACCAACAAGGAGTACGGCTGCCTGGCGGACGCTCCCTCGCTGCTCTACAGGTTCAAGATCCTGGTAAGAGCGTCTGACATGCACCTATACCTCTGGATCTGGGAGTCAGGTGGCTGAGCGGTTAGGAAGTCAGGCTGGCAATCAAAAGGTTCCTGGTTCAAACCCTGGCTGTGCCAACATGACGTTGTGTCCTTGGGCAAGGCACTTCACCCTACCTGCCTTGGGGGAATATCCCTGTACATGCTATAAGATGTTCTGGATAAGAGCGTCTGCTAAATGACTAAATGTGAGTGTAATTTATTCTACGTAGTACCCTGCATGTAGGTAGTTTATTGTGTAGGTCTGTGTAAAAGATTCCAAAAACACCTAAGCCATGGAAGTCAGTGAATCTTTTTTTCCAAGATAGAATGAGGCAGTTTTCATGTGTACATGTTCAAGGATTGTTTTTCTAAGGTGTGTGTTTGTTTCCTCCAGGACAAGGCCCAGCCGGAGACCCAAGCCTCTGCGTTTGGAGATGTCCTGTTTGAAGCCACCCTGGCCCTGGACACCCCGGGGGCCCTGCCGCTGGTCAGACAGCCTGGCTCTGATGGCTTCACCCTGTCCTCCTCCCCTCTCTTCCAGGTAGAAACACCCCCTTTCTGATGCTCACAGAAAACACAGGCACATACTAGCTGACACCTACAACTTAGATTACATTTTACATTTAGCAGCTGCTTTTATCTTTAAAAATTGAAGGTTCAGGTGTATGATAAGCGTGCTGCAAAATCTCAAGTCTATTTATTGTTTTGCCAGGTGGCTGCCGGTCGAGAGTGGTTCATCCACACCATCTACACTGTCCGCTCCCGAGATAACGCCAACCGCAGCATCGGAAAGCGCAGCCTGGACTATCAGCACCACAGCCTGTCCTCCGTGGACCCCCAGCCCCAGATCGGCACCTCCTCCCTGGGCCGCAGCCGCCGCGCTGCCCCCTCCGCCCCCGACCTAGCCCAGGACATAGGCGTGGACGCCAGCCGGGGCACCAACATCCAGCACATCGCCCTGGACCGCTCCGACCGCATGGTGGTCAGCCAGCGCCAGCCCTGGACCCCTGCCCGCGAGCGCCAGCCTTTCCTGGAGCGTCCCCTCCTGGAGAGCTCCGGCAGGGAGCCCCTGGACACCTCCACCCTGCCCATGCTGGTGGGGCTGGCCGGTCTCATCCTCCTCATCTGCCTGATTGCCATCGTGGTCATCCTGCTGGTGCGGCGCAAGAGGCGGGACAAGGAGAGCCAGTTCCCTCCCTACACCACCTCCTCCTCCTCAGCGTACGGCGGGAGCAGCTACAGCGGCGGGACGTCAAGCACGAGGCAATTCTCAGACAGTTCTGAGGTCTAGAGACACCCGCGCACACACGCACACACGCACACATGCAGACATACACACACATAACCCAGATCTTCCCCTGCAGACACCCCGACTGATCGTTCCTTTCTTCACCACAGTGCCTTCTAAGTAAAAAAACGAACAAACCTCACTCTCCTTAGCACTGAAGACAGCTCACACACAGCCAGCACTCTGGACAGTGCTACTATATGTACGAGGGTTACTAAAAATGCAATTTGTGTGCTAGTGCATGCGTGATAGGCTTGTAAAGAGTAAGTGCTCTGTCAGGCTGCCTGAATCTATGAAGTGTGTCCTGCCCCTAACATAAACAGCCCCTCTGTAGAAACACAGACTCCGTCTAATAACGTCACTGGTTCAATAGTTCACCCTGTATGTCTTCTTTTAGTTCTTAAATTCAGAGTCGCGCTTTAGGGGTTGCTGTCCTAGCGCCAATCCCATTCTGCCTTATTCTCCCCAAGTGTAAAGAACATCCCCCCTCCCCCTCCCCCCCCATCCCATTTACTGTTTGTGCTTGAGTTAGAAAAAAACCCTGTGGAATCTTCTGGAAAGCAGCATGTCTTCAGCACAGGTCGAATTATGAGTCAGCAGCTCTGATATTTATCTGTCCCCTTTTTTCCCTGGAGAAAACAACTTTACCAAGGTGTTTTTACCATCGTCATTCATTGTCAAACATTGTATTATTTCATGTTTTCTTATGTGTTTTTCTTTTTTTTTTTTAGAGGAACAGCCATGTGTTAAATGTTACTTTAGCGAAGGCTATCTGTCTAGTGAATGCTGTTGTGATAAATTCTTGTATTTTTGTAATGTGACGTTGACGATGCACTGCTGTGCGTTTAAAAGCCCTTCATGTCTTTGCCCACTGCAGCACACCATAATGGTGCTATTCAAAGGGATTGTATTATGTCATTTTAGTCAAATGAGAGAACGTAACTATTAATTCAGAATTTGTTTTTATACATCTTTTTACAGGTCTTTGAGAATGCGGTTTAAAAGCATACCCATGTGCTTAGCATGACTTACCTGTGTACATACATGCATGTATAGAATATTAAAAAATCTCCACAGGACAATGCAAACAAGAAAAGGTATTAATACACCCTGGTAAAACTTGAAAAAATACAAATAAACACTCTGTGCTCTGTAACCTAGAAAGCAATAACCAACTTAAAATGATTACCTTTTGTTTTATGCAGGTGACAGTATATAAGTTAACATGTGCCAATTAGTATAGATGTAGAATTTTCCAGACCAATTTCAATCAAATTGGTGTTTTATCAATGTTGTGATCACTTCGATGCATTGTTTGATGTACGCCAACTATAACTGCCAAATACAAATGTACTTTTCTGAAATTGTTTCAGCGTTTTCCCTCAACATCCGCAAACACAAACCTGAACTTCTCTGGTCATAAATAAGACTAATCCTAGACTCCATGTCATCTCTATCTAATCCCACATGTGACTAATGTTAACTCTTCCCTGTACTATCCAAGCACAGCCAATTATATACTAACTTTCAGGAAGTTGTATATTCACCAAAATTACATTCTGACAACAATTATTAAAAAACAGTGGTAGTTTATTGAGACATATTCCAAAATGACACATTTTCAACCATTGTAGGGAAAAGAAAAACAACTGAAGTTCTCCAAAATAAAAATGGGACACTGATTAAGGTAAAGGAATGTGGTACACAACCAAACAGGCATAAATACATTTATTATATCACCTCAAGTACTAGTAAAAAAAAAAAGTAGAAAATAAACAAAACAAAATAACCCAGTGCGGCTGTGGTTATGGGGTTGAGTCACTAACAAGGCAGGCCTGCAAACGACTAAACCTTACCTAGAACGAGCAGAGCTACAAGCAACGAAGCGTAGTCCTCTGAGGGGATTTTCTGTGGTACAGTACATCGTCACAACCCGTAAAAAAAGAAAGAAAATGAAAAACAAAATATGCAACAGACGTTACGACTAGCTATCTTGTTGCTCTCTCCTCTCTCTCTCCTTCCTCGGGTGCCTTGACGCTCGCTGCCTTAAAGCTTCAGTTTTTTCCTGCGTCCTCGTCCGTCTGGAGTTCCCTCTGACTTGCGTTTTTGAGCCTGAGGAAAGCAAAATGTGGCAGAAAAAAAACTGGGTGAATTTTTGACTGTCTCTATAGACCATTGGTGTCAAACTTGGTACATGACAGTTGCAGGAAAGGGTTAGTGGTGTCTTCCTGTCCTGCTGGCAGGGTGATGGGACAGCAGCTTCTTACCGAGGCAGACTTGGGTCCTCTCTTCTTCTTCTCTGCCTTCTCCCTCTCCTCCAGTTCCATGTTCTCCCGCTCAATCAGCGTGATCAGAGTGTTGCATCGCCTCTGGAGCTCCTACACACAAACACACACACACACAAATAAAACACACACACATTATCCTCCAAAACAACCCAGAAAGTATTGGAAATTGACAATGAAGAGCAACTTCAACAAAGTTTCACCATGGCGGTCCTGGACTTGAGGAACCAGTCGAAGCGGAACTGGGGTGAGTTGCGGATGCACTGTCGCAGCTCGTCGTAGACACTCTCCTTGTCGAAGCCCAGCTTGTGCAGCATGCAGATGAGGAAGCGGTCCTCCTCCTCAGTGTAGTTCTTGCCCTTGTTGGTCCCGTAGGAGATACGGAGCTGGTGGAATGGAGCCTTGTACCGCCCAATCTGGGTGAGATTACAGAGGGAGTTGGGTTTACACATATATTAATGTTTTGTATGCAATTTCTTCGGTACAAGTGCAACTACATTGGAATTTGGATACAATTTCCGAACTGAATGAATTCAAATGATACCTTGGAATCCAGTGCTTTCTTGATGCTGATCCTCCTCTGGATCCTGGCTTCTCCCCTCTCGATCTGGGCCATGATCTTCTCAATGTCCTGCAGCTCATTGCATCGCTCCCAGAACACCGCTGGGAGAAAAACACAAGCAAGCTAACGTCATGCTGCTACTCATCCACGTTAATTGGACGAGTTCTCTTTGAGGATTTTTCTCCCGACAGGATCGTCAGCGAGGATGAGGATTTCGCTCCAGGTTTAGGACAGAGCTTCTCTTCCCTTCTGTGTTTGTCATCAAGGAGATTGTACAGTCCTCAATAGTAAAAAATAAAAAAGGGGTTGTTTTGGGTGCCGAAGGCATTTCATGTTGCATTTACCAGAATATTCCATGACTTCTTCTGGGGTTTTGCCCTCGACCTCCCTGGCGATGTTCTCGATGTCGTCTCGCCCCCACTTCTCATTGGCTTTGATGAACTGGTTAAAGTCACGCTTGTTCCAGATTGTGAAGCCCTGGGTGCAAGAGTGATTGGTGATGAGTGTGTGTGTGTGTGTATGAACGAAAAACAATAATGAAACCATGTTGAGCAGTACAGCCTGCCCCGGAAACCATACCTGTGAGAGGAGGTTCTCCTTCTCCTCAAGCTCCTCTTCTGATAGGGCCTCTGCATCGTCAATCTTGGCCTGCTCCTCCTTCTGTTGCTGGGCAGAGTTGGAGAGGTCTGGGTTGCGAGGAACCTGAATAAAACAGATTCATAAATCCTCTGCATTTCACCCTGCTCTCTTGCAAGACAACGCTACACGACGAACAGAAAAGTGCAGAGACCGGGGGACGCTGGACGGACCTTGTAACCAATGGTCTTCCTGTAGAAGAGAATCTCTTTCTCCAGAAGCTCAAACAGACGAGGGGGGAAGAACTGGAAGTCTTGAACATTGGGCTGCTTGGGGGGGCGAGGAGCCTACAAGAGACGGAGGAATGGGGGGTTGATTTATTTTTGGGAGTGAACTTTGGGTAATTGTCTTCCAGGGTGCGTTTACACCACCTGTCCTGAGGGGGCGGTAGGGAGAAGTGTCTCACCTTGGGGGCTTTGGGTTCACTGACGCGAAGGGCCTCTCGGAAGTAGGCATCTACCGCATAGTTGGCCTTCCTTTCTCTCTTGGGTGGTTCGATCCAGTTTGTAATAACCTACAAGTGAAGGAAGCCAACATTTAACATAGAGTCTGGACGACATGAATGAAGGTCCAGAGATTGGAGCTTTAAAGGGACGTTACCTTCTTTTTCTCCCTGTAGTCCTCTCCTTCGAAGGAGTAAACTGTGTACACCGCGGCGTTCTCCGTGTCCATGCTGAAGTTCCTCAAAGAACTCTCACCCAGGTTCTCCATCTTCTCCTTCATCTCAATGGTCTGGAGGAACCGGGCATGAACACAGATATTCAACACATCGTGCAGGAGGGTTTTCACTGAATCCAATAAAAAGGGACTTTTTTTCTCAAAACAGTTTCAAAGCCTTCTTCCTGACCTTCTTCTCTCCTCTCTCGAGGATCTCATCGATGTCTTCGTCCGTGATCTCGCTCTCCTTGGAAGCGAAGACGTGGGTTGCTCCGTGGCGGATGATGGACAGCATCTCGTCCTTGCCCAGCTTGTTGAGGTTGGGGTCCACTAGCCGGCCTGCATCCCCCCCACACATACAATACTAATTTACATATGTTATATATATTATAATAATCAAACTGAAATACATTGGTCTGAAACCGACATGGTCAGATCAAAAATGGCCAACATCCACTGTTTTATAGTGATCCTGAGTCAACAGAGTCAAAAGGTAGCCATTTTGATGTTGTTACCTTGCTGAATGACGATGGAGTCGAGGTGGAGCTTCATTTCGGCTCGTTCCACGATCCTCTCCTCCACCGTGTTCTCAGTGATGAAGCGGAAGACGCGCACCTGTTTCTGCTGACCAATCCTGTGAGCTCGGTCCTGAGGGACACAGAAAAATGGACCAATCAGGATTCATTTGTTGCCAGATTGAAAAAACCTTCAGTACACTAGTAACACTTTCAATATGCTAGTTGTGTTTAGCTGCTCAATCAATGACAAGGCTGGTTAAATCCTGGATTGTCTTGCAGATGCTTGTCTCAAACCCTTAGACAATAAAGACCTAGAAAAATGCTGGCATCAGAAATATATGTAAGCAAAATAATTTACTACACATAAATAATATATATATGGGCAACTGACCATGGCCTGCAGGTCAACCTGAGGGTTCCAGTCAGAGTCATAGAGGATGACCACATCAGCAGTTGCCAGGTTGATACCCAAACCCCCCGCCCGGGTGCTCAGCATGAAGAGGAACTTGCTGCTGTTGGGCTCGTTGAACGCGTTGATGGAGATCTAGAATTTGGGGGGGGGACATGAGAACGTTTTTACTCTTCCCCTCTTACAAGTTGAAGCATGTAGTTGGTGATAGCATGTAGTTTAGACCCAGCAGGGCCTAAACGGCGTCTGCCTGACCTGCCGTTCCTCATGAGGGGTCTGCCCGTCCAGGCGGCAGTAGCCGTAGTTCTTCCACATGCAGTAGTCCTCCAAGATGTCCAGCATCCTGGTCATCTGGCTGAAGATCAGCACACGGGATCCTAGAGGAGGGAGGGTCTTAAAGCTGTCAATCATCCTCAGCTGGAGGGCTTCTCCAAACACTGCTACATCACTTCCTGTCATTCTGACCTCTTAGGACAGAAATCTGATGAGGTGAGAATCAGTGTGAATCCAGACCCTCCACTCACCCTGAACCTTCATCTTGGGCAGCAGCTTGTCCAGGACGGCCATCTTGCCGCTGTTGACCACCAGATGGAGGTCGGTGGTGTAGGGCGGGCCGGGCTCGGCGCCGTCGAACAGGTAGGGGTGGTTACAGCATTTCCTGAGCTGCATCAGCACGTTCAGCAGACGCATCTTGTCCGTCTTGCCTGCTGAGTTCAGGATGTCAATGTCCTTCATCAGAATCTTTGTGTACCTGGGAGGACAAGAACCAAAAAGGTTTTACGTATGTTGCTTGGGTTGGGCATTCATTCTTTGGGCCAAGTTGAGAAGGAACTGGACATAATCCTTGGCAACGAAAACATATGAATTACATTACTTGACATGACCTTTGCCACCTGTCACAGCTGAATTAACTCTAATCTTAATGTGCACCTGCTAACAGGTAAACGAGTCATGTTTGAAGTGTCTTACCACTCTCTCTGCATCTTGCTCAGCCCCACGTACATCTTCACCTCCTTCTTAGGCAGCAGAGACTTCTCCACGTCCGCTTTGATACGACGCAGCAGGAACGGACGCAGAACCTGCAAACATGCACACGCACTCCGTCAGCAGCTGCAGCCAAGGGACCGCATGGAAGAAAGAACCAGTCATGCATGTTGGCATGATGTGCCTCTCAGTCACTCACAGTGTGAAGACGCTCCACCAACTTCTGGTCACCCAGGCAGTTGTTGGTGTCGAACCAGGCGTCAAAGTCCTTTCAAAACAGAAATTCAGAATGAGTCCACGTAAAAACTTTAGCAAATATAGAATAAAAGCAGGGATGCCATTTTCTTGTGCTGTGTGCACAGCATGTTGAACTAAACAGAAATTCTCCTTTCTTTCTCACTCTGTGTGTAGGAATATCTCCAACCTACCCCCCTTCTCTCCCTTGACTTCACCTCTCTTTTCTCTCACTCCCCCCTCTCTCTCTCACCTCTGAGGAGTTGAAGACATCAGGCAGCAGGAAGTTGAGCAGTGCCCACAGCTCATGGAGGTTGTTCTGAAGAGGGGTTCCAGTCAGCAGCAGGCGGTTGGTGGTCTTGAACTCTCTGACGATCTCGGACAGCTGGGGGCAGAGAGGCAGACCCGTTAGGCATGACAAACCCCATGAGGACTGAAAGACCTTCAGTTCTGATTGGACTGGAAAGCTCTCAACCTTAATGCTTGGTATATTATGAGCTATGACAGCGTTTGGATGTATGAATTGAATCAGGAATCGGTTTGACAGAATACGGGTGTTGTTGTGTCTTTTTGTCCCACACCTTTGATTTCTCGTTTTTGATCCTGTGGGCCTCGTCTATGACCAGGTACCTCCAGTTGAACTTCTTGAAGACTGCCTTCTCAATGATCAGCATCTCGTAGGAAGTGACACACACGTCCCATTCTCCCGGAAGCAAGATGTCCCTGATCATGGCCGTCTGAGGGGAAGGGGGGGGGGCACGCAGACACACACACAGGGGTAAGTGTGGGCAAAGTACCACAACCTAGACAAGCTAATATCAGTATTCTTACACTGCTGATTCTACATGACAGCAGACTGATGCTGCATTGCAATAGTTATATTCCTGTACAGCCTCTGTCTTGTTTACACATTTAGGTTAAGTCTTGAAATCGTCCAACAATATTCTAAGCATCAGTCAAATTCAGAATACAATGCACTGGCACGTGTTGTTCAGTAACAACTTAGTGTCATTGTATTTTTTAATTTTCTAATTCAACTGTAAATACAGTCATTACTTTTCTTTCCCTCCCCTAAGTCCGTTCTAGGGGTAGCTCACCCTCTCCTCTCGGTCTCCGATGAGGCAGACTGCTCGGAGGGACGGCACCCAGCGCTTGAACTCGTTCATCCAGTTGTAGAGGGTGGATTTGGGCACTAGGACCATGTGGGGCCCTGGGATGCTCCTGTAGTGCTTCATGTATCCCAGTAGAGAGATGGTCTGGAGGGTCTTACCCAAACCCTGGAGGACCGCACGCACAAGTGAGCAAAACAAACACCTTCTCTCTCTCTCTCTCTCTCTCTCTCTCTCTCTCTCTCTCTCTCTCTCTCTCTCTCTCTCTCTCTCTCTCTCTCTCTCTCACACACACACACACATGTACTAAATATGCATGGTCACACGCCAGGAGTATGCACACGCATAACACACAACCATGCACAAACTCACTTGTCCACACATACACACATTCTTTCTCAAATAAACATAAACTTGACAAAGCAAAAAGATATCCTTGCTTACCATTTCATCAGCGAGGATGCCATTGATGCCATTCTCATACAGGGAAATCAACCAGTTGAGACCACGGACTTGGTAGTCCCTCATTTTACCTGCTTTCACGACTGGGTGGAAAACACATTTAACACCCTGTTAAACACCCCTTCTTCTTTCCTTGCGTTAGGTTTTTTTTTTTTGACTATCTGTATGTTCCCTGTATTAAACGTGTGTGTGTGTCTGTGTGTGTGGGGGGGGGGTGGACGTACAGGAGGGGGAATCGTCAAAGCGGGTGCAGACAGCCGTGGCTTTGCTGTTCTCGCTCAGCAGCTCCTCATCCTCCTCCTGCTCTGTTCGGCGATGACGGTTACTGTCAGAGAGATCGCCCATTTAGTTCACTTGACAACCAACAAACCTCCTTCAAATGGCATTTTCGTTGGCATCATTCTGAAATGCATTAAACGCCCACATCCGGGATCCATATGGAACAGGTGTACTTACTCTCCAGCAGAGAGCAGGTTCTGTTTCTCGTCCTTCTTGATACGGGGGCGCCCAGGCTTCATCTTCAGTGGGGAGGTCGGTGTCTTCTGGGCCGCTGGCTGGATGAAATGGGCGAACACCTCCGTTTGCTTCAGGAGATACTCGAAACGGTTGGTACGGTCCGATTCCTGCAAACACAAGACAGTTCGTTTGGGGCGTCCCGAGTTCAAACACTGGGTTGAGGAGGAAACACGACAGTCTGCAGCCGCCGGATGGCGTGAACACCTGAGAGGTGAAGGGGGTGAGCTCACCACTTTCTCTTCATAACCTCGCGGCACGTCAGGTGTGATTTGGGAAGAAGAGGATCCTTCTGCTTCCACCGGTCCTACACTGGAAGACTCCATCTTGATGACATCCTCCTTCTTCTGGAGACATGGGGGTCAATCATGAAGTGATTGGATGCACAGGTAATGGTTTCTGGATCTGCCTCATGAATCGGAGTGAGCTATGGGACTCAGACCAAGCTTCTGTCCTTTCTTATTTGTTGTCGCACTCTCTGGCTAGCCCCATCATGTGGCTGAAGTCTCGTATTTACAAGAGACGCACTGACCACATCTAGGCCACTTCTTGCGCTACATCGTTGCTCTCTGTCGTATCAGTATTATAAAAGGCTTTTTTTAGCTGAATGGCTGAGATCGAGCAAGCCAGCGATCGGCACGTAAACCACCATAGCCAGGCAAAAGGACACGATTCTAAATTGACCAAATCAACCGTTAAGTTAACCGTCTTTTAAATAGGATCGAACTAACTACTTGTATTGAACTAGTGTCCCATCACACTGGGGTGAGTGGTTGGTACTACTAGGTCTGAGGGGTGAAAACTTGTCTTCGCTAAAATAGACTAAATGAGATTAAAACTGGCGAGCTGCTTGCTAGTAGCGTTAGCTGCTGCTAGCTGGGTCCAGGCTGGATCGTCGTTATACAAGCTGGCCTTGACAACAACACTATCCCGGGAAGATGGACCAGAGCGGTTTATCTGTTAGCTGACACAAGCTAGCGGCAGGGCTAACAACTCAACCTCGCTGGCCAACTGAAAGTTTGACTTGTTTCATAACAACTTAGCTTGGGGGCAAGTGGATTATGAAATGACACTGAGCACTTGTTCGGCTGAAACACCAACTGAAAACAGCAGCGCCGTCATTGTTGTTTATTTGTCTCCATCTCACCTCCACTCCTCCTCCGGTCTCTTCAAGTTCACTCGGCTCTTCCCGCTGTTCAGCGCCGCCGTTTCCAGTTTCGGACATTCTTACCGAATTTGCTCCCTCGATCTAGACAGATTGTGAGTTTATTCGATGACTAAGACCCAAAGTTTACTACCAGAGACAGTTTAAAAAACTTTATTCGAGGTTAAACGTACGATCCTATTGTTTCCAATGAAAGACACGGGCTCGTCACGCGCGATTCATTCGCTCGCTTTCTCAGCCACCCGCGTTACCCGGTGTGATCTGTTATCGCGAGATTTGCTGGAAAGGGTGATTTTTTTCTTCTTCTGATGTATATCCGGAGATTCTCATGACTTCGAGTGGACTGCTGCCCTCTACTGTTCAGCGTAGCTATTGTAAAACGCGCGTTATGGTATTTCTTCAAGTGGACTCTAGAGGGCGCAACTCGATCCAAAATCTTGCGTAGACCTACAGTACATTTTAGTCAAATTGGTGTCATTTTACTCCAGTTTATTACTAGCAAAAAAAAGGTTTATGAATGATTTATTGATTGAATAATTATTAAATGGATATGTAAATTTAAAAACGGTATGTTTTATATAAAAAATGTATTTGATGAATTTGCCTTATAGAATCACATTTCTACATTTCTTTCGAGTTTTCAGTTTTTAAACAGTAAAACGCATACTTTTACCTTTACCTTTACGTTTTGGGAAGTATCACATACAAAGATACAATACTTCACTTAATATCTGATCCTAATGTAATGGTCAGTTTTCAAAGCCTGGCTCCTTAGGTGACCGAAGCTGATAAGAGATAGTATATTGTTACCATGACGTTGAACACTGAACCATGGGGTCATCGTGCTCCAGCTCGAGTCCAGCAACTAGGCCAGATGCTCACCGTGGAGAGTCCTCGAGCTTTGTGCACTGATAGAACCAAACCTCCAGTTTTCAACAGAAGCTCAGTATATTATCAGCTTGTTTATTATCAGCCTTAAAGTACACATAATAGGCATTTGAAAATGAGTGACGCGGACCGAAATGGAAGTCTGCAAGGAGTCATTGGGAATAAAGGTAAGACCTCTCGTACAATAACCAGGGAGCACCTGCATCTTACTAAGTCCTCGCCGTTTCTTTACTTCTTTTTCTTTTTTTCCTCTCCCCCCTACAAGACATCTCTTCTGTTCCGCACCAGCTGGGGAATTAGAAGCACAGTAGTTTCTATCAATTAAATATTGCATAGGTGATCGCTGTAGCATTTAACTGCACTTGGTTGCGAGCCTAGTATGTCCACATTAAAAACTTGACACGAGATATTTGACAGAATTCATACGTTTGTACACGATTAGGTCTCGCATTAGAAAAAAAAATGATCTTATTATTTTCAGAATATCCACGGCGACTAAATTGCAGGTTTAATTTCTTTTCATCATAGACCCGTGTTAAATATGCCCTCCCTCAATGTTAAGCAGAAGTGGGTCAATGACCAAGGGGCGGACAGGCCTCATAACTTATTTACCATGACGCCTCTGACTGTCTTCCCTAATTGCGAGACAGGAGACCAATGACTTGTGGTGGATTACAGGCTCCATGGTCTCACATGAATAGCCTCCGGGACACACTGAGATCTTGTTTCGTCCGTGACTGGTCGAAATGCTTCTTATTTACATTTGGCTGCTGGGCTCAAGTTCGGTTCACTAGACACCCTGCTCTCTGCCTAACGGGTTATGTCATCAAATTCAGAGCTTTGACACCAGTCTAATGGATCTTTACCCTAAACAAATGAAAGAATTTCAAATGAACACAGTTAATACGACCCTCTCTGTTTGATTAGATGGTGTTAATATAAGGAAAAGTTATGATGTGTAGAAGCTTGCCTTTGGCTATGCTGAGACTAAAGAGTGTACACAGTAGGTCAGACCAATGATAAAAGTCATGGCAGTCTGGAACTCCACTCCACCCTAGCCTGGGTTATAAATCCAACCCTGAAATCAAGGTCAGGTTTGGGATTGGTGATTGGACTGTGACCAAGTCTCAGTCTATGGGAGAGATGGAGGGAGGACTGGTAGCAGACCCCCCACCTCTGCTCTCCCCTCCATCACCAGGAGGGAGCCCCCTTCTCTAAATCCTCCGCCTCCTTCTCTCCCAGCTCAGGGTAGAAATGCTTGACATATCTAGGATTACATCTCCATATGATTATCATCTCTCTCTGTGGTATAAAAAAACGTTAAAAAAACCTTTCACATTCTATAAACACGCATGTCAAGAACACTACAGTGATACAAAACACACACACACACACAAATATTTCAGTATATGTGGAGGTTTGCACCACTGCTGGTGTATTGAATGACAATACTGTTGTATGCTGACTGTATGCAACCAGCACTGCTGCTGGGACAATGTTTGTCCAAATGTTTGACCCTGTCATTTTTTTGAAAATGACACGTACCTCTCTTTCTTAACTTTCAGTGCCAGCCCTCTCTCTGCCTTTTGGCCCACCAGATCATGTTTACCAGCTCGCAGCGGCCATTTTTGAGCACCTGCGTGTGGACAAGCCAATCACGCAACGGCTGGTACAATACGGGAAGAAGGAGGACACACCCCTTCCTGAGGCATCCAATGAAGGGATATCGAAGAGACAGGCCTATGAGCTGGCGTTCAACACACTGAAATGTGTGTGGGTGTGTTTGTGTGTTTTGTGTTGTTCTTGACTTGTGTGTTGATGGAATGTAAAAGGCTGCGCTCCTACATTGATTGAGTATTGTACAAATGTACAGTGGAGGTTCCAGACCAAATTCAGATTAGCAAAATATTTAATTGGCAAGTAAACTTTTCCACTCATTTGACTATCTCCAGCATGCTCTCTGACTCTCAAAGTCAATTAAATTAAGAGATTATTTGGCTTATGCTTGCTTCAGCTTTTTTTTTTTTTTTTTACCCACATCTGACGATGTAAGACCTGCTCATCTTTAAAGTGAATAGCTGAGTGCCAACATCTGCTTGGTACAATACTCTCACATGCATGCAGTTTTTACCTGGTGGCTGCAGATATACGTTTGCTTCCTAGTTCATTTTGAAGCTTATGCTCTGTGTGAGTGAAGATTATACAGACTTTCTCAACACTACATGTGCACACACACATGACCACACACACACACACACACACACACACACACACACACACACACACACACACACACACAGAACAAATCTCACTCGGCAGAACTAACAGACGCAACTTTCCTATTCCAGACCAAGATCTTCTTGAAGATGTGGTGATTGACAGCTGCTTCCATACCTCCCAGCAAATCGTGAGCTGTTAAAAAAACACATTCAGCCATATTCAATATTTCATAACCACCTCTGCGTAACCTCCTGCCCACTCACAAGTGACTGTTATTAGAACTGACATACAGCATGCCCTACTTTGGAAGACTAAGAAGCTTACCTCAGATTGGGAGGTGAAATTTAATTGTAAAACGTTTTAAAATTCAGATTGGAAAGAAAAATACTTTAGGGTCCAATAGAAAAGCTTCTAGTCCTATTAACCTAAATTTAATTAGGGTAGTTATACTATGAAAATAAAAAAAATCCTTCACATTTACCATTACCATGTGGCATCTTGGGGCCCCAGTATCTGTATTTAGAATTTTAATAAGCCGGACTATTGTTCTTTGATGTATTGATGGTAGTCAGTGTGTGTTCTTGCGCTACAGGGAGATCGGATTTGAGGATGAAGTTAAATGCTGTTTGTATGCATGACTGTGTGCAGACAGGTTGCACTGCTGTGGTCCAGGTGCACTGCTGTGTGCTGCTATGGGAAGCCGTGCTCACTCACTCATAGACTGGGAATTACCTCATAAACCACAGTCACAATTACTGACAAATTGCCAGATGCACACATGAGAGCATGGGCATAATTTGAATAAAGCAAACAATCTATAGGATCCACAAAGACACCCTGTGTGTGTGTTTGTGTGTGTGTCTGTGTGTGTGTCTATGTGTGTGTGTGTTTGAGTTGTTTCTTTGTCAATATAAAACGATAAAACCTTGTGCAGTGCTGCTTTTTAGAATCATACCACCGCTCTCAAGCCTTGAGGACCTTGAGAGAAGGGTGGATAGATAGATTAAGGGATGACAAGACAAATAACAAAAGGTTAGAGCAGAGCAGGAACATGGCTCATTTGACCCAAGGAGTCTACAATACTGATGAGGATGATGGCGGTGATGAAGGTGGCCTGTTGCAGGCAGAGGACTCGTTGCCGTTGCTGATGGTGATGCTGTACGACCTCCAGGACAGGAAGTTCCTGGCCCGGGAGCAGGTGAAAGGGGAGGAGTCACTGCAGGAAGTGCAGAGGATGGAGAGCTGTCTGTACAGGTATGTGTGTCTGCTTGCATTTGTGACATTTGTTCAGTTCTGTGTGCAGAATTGTATACAAGGTACTGTAGAACAAATACATCTGTGTGACGTGTGTTTTGTATGTATGTGTGTGTGTACGCCATAGATGTAAGACCAAGCTAGCAGCTTCTCTAGCACGCAGCAGGGTGAAGCAGGGTCTGGTGAGTGTCTCCTGCCTGCTCTCAGACCAGGTTCGAACCAGACAACGTAGAGCCAGAACCCTGCCCCTGTACGCATGGGTCAACACACTCCAGAGCAGGTAGACACACACGCACACACACATACACATGCAGTGTTTTTTAACCTAACGAGACCCTCTCTCCCTTCCTGTAGTGTGGATGAAGTGCGTGAGGTTCTCCGTAGCTGGGGTGTGTGTGAGGTGAGGTGCGTGGGGAACCTGGAGGGGTGCGTGTTCTGCCACGACACTCTGGGGTCAGACATGCTGGTGTTCCCTGCTCAGCTCCTAACCCTGCTACAGAACAGCGAACTCACCAAACAACACACACTCAACATACAGGTAGGGGAGGATTTGTGTGTGTGTGTGTGTGTGGGGGGGGGGGGGGGGCGGGGGGGGAGTTGTGTGTGTGTGATTGAGTGTGACCCTACTCTGCTCTCCAGGACAGGAGTGTGTGTCTGGCCGCGTGTGCGCTGCACCCCCTGTTGTCCAAGGACAGGGACGTTCTGGTGGTGGGGTCCTTCTCTGCTCTCACCCTGGCCCACATAGCTGTTCGGGCTGCTGCCTGCTCAGCCAGGGTGTTGGTGTGTGGAGGCGAGCACAGCCCCACTCAGAGAGAAGACATACAGAGGGTCGTGGCCCAGATGAACATAAAGAGTCAGTCACTCATTAGAATTGTTTGTGTGTAATAAAACATCCTCATTCTAAAAGTATGTTACTCATCAGTGTAGGCAAACAGTGACAGGTCCAAGGCTGGGAAGAAAGACAAAGCCAGTCTGTGTGTGTGTGTGTGTGTGTCTACAGATGTCCGTGTTCTGTCAGAGGACTTCCGAGGGCTGGATGAGTGTGACTCCAGGTTTCAGAGGTTAAAGGTCATCCTGATCCTGCCCCAATGTTCTAGCTCAGCTCTCAATGACCCAGTGGAGACCCTTCTCTCGGAACACGGAGGTGAGGGAGGGAGGGAGGGAGGGAGGGAGGGAGGGAGGGAGGGAGGGAGGGAGGGAGGGAGGGAGGGAGGGAGGGAGGGAGGGAGGGAGGGAGGGAGGGAGGGAGGGAGGGAGGGAGGGAGGGAGGGAGGGAGGGAGGGAGGGAGGGAGGGAGGGAGGAAACAAAGAACACCCGAAAAGAGGTGGAAGAGAGAGTCCATTCTTTACCTTACTGAGATATGCCAGAATGGATGGCAAAGAGAAAGACATAAGCATTAAGATGTGGAGGACAGGAAGTAATCAGTCTGTTCCTTGTCAGATTGCGACCTGCTGCAGGACCTGTCGAAGGGGGAGGGTTCTGTCTCGCAGAACCGCATACACGCTCTGATGACACGCCAGACCAAAGACCTCACACACGCGCTCAGCTGTGAGTGCGCACACACACACACACACAGAATGCTCATAAACTCAACTAAAGAACAAATGCTAAAGGATTAATGAAGATGTGCACCTCATTTGACCTTCCAAGTTACCATAAAATCAGGTCCAAAAGTTACCAGTAATCACACTGATGTAATCACATTATCATAACTCAACATGGCAGGTTTACATGAAATTTTTATTGTTAATGTGTAATTGGTTCACTTTCTCATATCTTTAGAATCACACTTCTTCTTTACACACGTACGTACACACAGACAGACGCCCACACTAGCACACACACACACTGCATTCCTTGCTTATGAAAGTGTGTTGGGCCTTGCCTGTGTTATACTGACCACTGGGCCTGTGGATAGTTGCCATGCTACAAAAACAATTCTGTCTCACACATTCCGTTAAAAGGCTAACCGTTTTTTGCAAAAGGTGCACATGCACAGCCCCGCACACACACACAAAGCCTGGAGGGTAATATTTTAAAGCCTGCTTATGTCAGTTCACTCACTCTCATCCCCCCCCCCTCTCTCTCTTTCTCTCCATCTCCCTCTTTCTCAGTTCATAAGGTGCAGGCAGTGGTCTACTGCACACGCTCAGTTTATCCGGACGAAAATGAGCTTCTGGTGAAGAGGGTCTTGGAGAAGGCCGTCACACACCACAAACTACTGCCTTTCAAGTATACACACACACACACATAACAGTCTAAAGGTCAAATACGACATTGTTGTAACTTTCACAGCTCAGAAGATGAACCATAAAAGTAACATTCCAAATGGTCAAACTGATTTCAATATTCAATCAGGTGTTTTACTGCGGGACATAATGGACGATGTCCCTTGTCTGTCGCGCCACAGTGATAATGACAAAGGTCCACACAGTGTAATTGAGCTCATTTACCCCCACCATCATGAGGAATCCTGCGTCATTATTTTAGCATTTAGCATAGGAAAGCATCTTTTAGCATAGCATAAGCCTAACAGGCAGAGATGCTTCGACTTTCCATGTTAAGCATGTAGCACAATGGCATCACTTTAGGCCAACCTACATCACAAAGACTGTTATGTGCTAAATGCTACATCCATCAGGATTGTGGTTGAACTTGCGCTGACCTGCCTTGTGGGGCCTGGCTGATGGGTTGGTGAGGATGAGGATGATGAGAACAGAGAACAAATAATGATGAGATGAGAACAGATAATGATGAAAATAGAGAGTCCTGACAGTGACCCCAAACCAAACAGACGTGCACACACACCCTCACTCACACACACACACACACACACATACTTGTGAAAGAGCAGAAAACATATAGATACAGGATGGAGAGGACAGAGAACGACTAAGAATGTGTGTGTGTGTGTGTGTGGGGAGATACAGAAAGATCCACTCAGTCATGGGCCGACGACCAACCTGATGAAATGCTTACGGTTGCTGTGGCGACAGAACTTAATCCTTGATATGGGTGGAGTTGGAAGGGGGGGGGGGGGGAGGGAAGAGGAGAAGAGCAAGATTTCAAAAAAGCAGTTTCACGCCTGCTGCGTTGTCATTAAGCCATGTCTCACTCCGGCAGGCCAGACTCTCCTCCTCCCTCTGTCCATCTCCTCTTTCTCTTCCCCCACACCAACCCTCCCCTGCTTTTCTCCATACATACTTTCTTTCTTGACAGAACTTCTGTAATTACTTCACCCGAGGGAAAGTAGCCTGTCATTTGTCTCGTTCTCGTCAGTTCGGGTTCTAGGTTCTAAACTGGGCCTGTGCTGTGTTTCTTCTCCCAGGTTGAGCGGTCCAGTTCTGTCAGAATGTTCCGGATCAGAAGTGGGGAGAGACACAACCGGGGAGAAGTTCTTTAAGTTGGAGCCTTCAGAGCACACAAATGGATGCTTCATTGCTCTGTTGGCCCGAGAGGTATGAGAGTGAATCAAAATGTTATAGGGTGTGTCTTTGTGTGTGTGTCCATGTGATTGCTTTGGGACAGCACATTGCAGCGATGCTGAGACTGCAATGTTTTACTACCAGCCTGCAGGGATCCGAGACTGTTTGAAGATCCCAAAACACACAGACACACACACACACCAAACACACACAAACACGCTTTCTCACACACACACACACACACACACACCAGAAACACACATACATACAAACCAAACACACGCCCGCACAAACACCAAACAAGCACAAAAACAAGTACACCAAACACTTCTCTCTAAGAATCTAGCTATAAACAGAAGTACATCATCCCATTTTGTGTCAATAATAAAACACCAGACAAGCCATTATCCAGCAGAGCTGCTGGTTAGCTGTGACTGCTGAAATATTTAACCAGACTGCCTATCCCTGTCTGCTCTGCGAGACATTCCTGCCTCATCCCCTCCCTCCATGCTCATAAAATGAGTGAAATAAAACAGAAGGAAATGAGATCCTGCTTCCCTGTTCGCCCTGCAGCTCTGTGACTGGTGCAGAAAGCGTGTGTGCGGGGAGGGAATGTGGGACACAATCCTAGATCTGCTCAAAAACACACTTCACCTGTACGTGCCCCCCCCTTACACACACACACACACACACACACAGACGCACACATTTGGCGGCGTGCAAATTGAATCAGACCCCGTCATCGCCACCTAACAGGTAGGATGAGATGAGTGCTGATGGCCGGATTCAGTTACAGGAATAATGCTGCTAGCTGTTAGCGCTCTGCAGTGCCATACAGAACTCTGTTCTCCACAGAGAATCTACCTGTAGTGGAACTCTGGAATCTGCTCTACTGGACCAACAGAGAGGGAGGGACTGAGCGAAGGATGAAGACAATTAAACAAATTTCCCCTTGAGGGAATTACTCAATTAGGATACAATTATTTTGGAATAAAGGATTTCACATATGATCAAGAGGTGGACAGAGAAGGGGGGTAGGGAGATGACATGAGGAGGTGGCTGGAAAAGGAGGGAAGGCGATGACAAAGGGAGGGAAGGTGTTTTGCACTTCTCACGCCAGATAACAAGGCTTGTCTCTCCCTCTCTCCGCCAAATTAATGCAATTTTGGCAAAGCTTTATTTGTTTCCCTGCTGTTCAACAGAATTCAGCTGCACAGAGCGATGTGAGGGGTTCTCGTGAGACATGACTGAAGCGGAGGCTTTCCCGCTCCCATCCGCCATATTCATTCTGCTTCGTAAAGCTTTATTTATTGTTTCCTCAACACTGCCTCTTCCCGCACAATGTTGCACTATAAAAAGTTCCTTTTAACTTACACACTGTAACAGAGTTGTAGGAGACCATACAAGGGCCCTATTTACACGATCTGAAACGCAAGTGTCAAGCGCGAAACACAAGTAACGTTGTGGGCGGGACTCAGGCGCTGTTGCTACTATACCAGAGGGATGAATGACTCTTGTGCCTGGCGCAAAGCTAAAGTGGGTTGGTCTGAAGTAGCTTCATCAGTCAAAGGTGTGGTTTTGGTGTAACGTGCAATAAACCAATCAGAGCTTCAGCTCACATTCCCTTTAAAAGCAGGACAGCTTGTTCCGTTGTGGGTTGACCATTATCATGGCAGATTTGCAAGAACGCTTGTGCGTCGTGTACAAACTAGGAAAGATACATGCCTCAGTGTAAGATAAGGCCCACAGTCTTTATTTGCTCCACATACACAGACAGACAAGACAAAAGTAAGAAGTATGGATACAGAAAGACACAGAGGATATTGCAAGCCAGTAAGCGGATTACTTCTTTTTTTTGAGGGAGGGGGGGGGGGTCTTGGTGTAAATGTCATCAGCAAATGACTGGACACATCGTCACTCTTTGTCTTTCTCTTCTTCTTTCTATTCCTCCTTTTCCCCCCCTTCTGTTCCCTCTCTCTTTGCCTCTGCCTACAAAGATAGGAGTCTGGCTCCCAACTGCAGTGTGAGCTCAAGGATTTTGCCCTGAATCAATTTAATGGGAGCTCCGTGTGGAAGTCATGCTGTCTCTCAGAGGAGGGGGGGGGGTGGGGAGACAACAGTATGGAGGGAGGGAGGGAGAGACTCGGCTTTTAGTCGTAGCAGATGGAAGCAACTGTGCAGACTGCATCACTGGGGGACGGCAAAGCCATCAAACCCTCATCTTCTCTCGCTCTTTTTTCTAGACCTCTTTTAGTTCAATGACACAGACGCCCGTCTCCATGGTTATTCTACTTATTTCTGTTCCGTCAAAGCATCGTACTTTTAACCGGAAAATTATTCACCTGTGAGTCTTGGTCGATCTCTTTTCTCCTCCTCACACTCTCTCTCTCTCTCTCTCTTCCTTTCTCTCTCTCTCTCCCTCTCAGGCAGACCCTGTTAAGGTGGAGTCTGTCCAGGATGTGTTGGCAAGGGCAGCAGCTAAGGGCCTACTGGGTGGAATTATTACTGACCAATCACATGCTCCTAAGAAGGTAAGACAGAGGAAGACTATCTCCCTCGCCCCAACTGACCAATCCCTGGGCGCTTCCACCCAAGAAATACCCAGCCTGCCGGAACCAGGACGACAGAGTGGAGGAAATGGCAACAAGCCCTCCACCCTGTGTGAGGAAGGGGAGGGAAAGCATGATGGAGAGGAAGAGGAGAGCGAGAAAGAAGAGGGAGACAAAGAGAGTGAAAGGGAAGAAAAAGAGGTCAAGGGGAAAGTGAAGGGGGTAAAAAAGAGGAAACAGACGAAAAAGCATCACAGAAGACCTCACGGAAACATCCAGAATGTCAAACCCCGCGACAACCTCTCCACAAAGAGACAAACCAACAAACCCACTCGCCAAACCCGACATCACAAGGGTCGTACCAAACCCAGAACAAAACGTGCTCCTTCGCTGACACCAGTGACCTTGTCCTACCCAGGGACGACCTCCACACAAACTGTCACCTCAGACCCCCCCACTCGCATGCCCCAGCCACCCACAGCTGTACTCAGTCTCCTAACGGGGGGCCCCAAACACCCCCCCTCTACGCCCCAGGGGACAAATAGGCATTCAAAGGTGCTGCCACAGGACTCAAAGGATTTTGCAAGGAAAACATATCAAAACATTGGGAAACAAGGAAGTCCAAATAAGGAAACAGGTAAACCTGGAAGTCCTAATAAAGTTGCAGGTAAACCAGCGAGTCTAAGTAAGGCCATATGGAAACAAGAAGTGTTGAAATCTGTTGACATGGTCCTTCCACCCATCTCCTCCCCCAGTGTCAGCTCCCTGGGGAGTAAAAGTGTCTCCCTCTCCTCATCTCTCCGTTCCATTCTCTCTCCCTCCCGGTTCTCTCCCCCTCTATCAGTATCTAAGACCAGCCAAAGTCAAGCTGACCCTTGGATGAAGCGCCCAAGACCAAAACTCTAGACCGGAAGTAGAGACAAGTCGGGTTATGTTTTAATATGATGTTTATTCTCACAATAGGTTACATTGATATGGTGTACAAATCAGTGAGCAGCAAACTGAAGCTGACAAAAGAGTCTGATCCAAGTCAAACTGTAAAGTGAATTACTGTATGAGCGAGAGAGTTTGGAAATACTACCCCGTTCTCATCAACCTAATAAGTTAAATAAGGTTAGACTCCCAGTCTAGTTGTACAATGGGATGCTTGTTTGTAAACCAAATGTAAGCGTGTCATCGCTACTGTGAGAGAACCAGGGAGTAGGACTGCCCAACCAAATACAACCAATATGCGCAGTTATAAAATACAATAAATAAAATAACAAAATATTTCTGTTCAGTACGTACAGTCTTCTTCTCAAATGTCTCCATGGGCATGCAAGGCTTTTTGGGTCAACATTTCTATTAGTTTCCAGCCAGGCCCAAAAGATATGCATAGATTATCAATTGGTAGACTGCTACAAACGTATAAACTGATCTTATTTGACAACCAAAATAAACTGAAAACTGTTCTGTGTAATCCATTCCCATTTTCAGATATTCTCTCTCTGTATTTTTCTTTATTTTTTTATCTACAACATACATTGATATTTTACACTTTGGCCCTTTCCATGTGTTCAACAAAGGCAGTTTTTGATTTAAGAAACTATTTAAAACTGCACACTGAAAATGAAAAGATAGCTTATAAGGTGATAAAAATGATATATTATATAGATATACGCACTGACTTGTCATTTTCATTCACATTTCTACATCCTGTGACAAAAGAAGGCTTTGTGGTTGAACTATATTTTCGAAGATATTAAATTCTTCTAGTCCCTGTGGAGTCAATCAGAGAGCCAATCGCCTTATTGTTAATAACTGACCAATCAATGGGGGTTCCATTGAAATTAGATTCAAGGATGCCACCTTTAACAGATGACAGTGGGTCATCAAAGTGGCGTTGGTGGCCCTACAGACAAGAGCAGGTTATGGAAGACGAGGCGACCAAACTCATGTAGCAGCATCGTCTAATGTTCTTGGCCAACATGGCGTTAGGAAGCGTTTTGAAGATGGCACATAGTCACTTTCCCTCCCAAATTTACCATCTTGTCTAGTTGAAAGGTCAATAATTAACGTTCAGCTGCATAAAGCTAAGCAACAAACCAACTCGAAAGTATAAAAAAAACGTTCATCCACTTCTCAATGAACTGCCCCTTTTTATAGTGGCCCAAGACATGCTAGGTTGATAGTGGCTGTTTTCAATGTGTGTGTGTGTGTGTGTGTGTGTGAGAGACAGGTTCTGCGGTGATCTTGGGTGTATTGGTTCAGTGGCAGGTCCTCCTGGGTGTGTCTCAGAGGGCAGCACTATCAGCTGCTCCCCTGCCTCTCTATCATGGTGCCTGGGCACTAGGCAGGAGGAGGGGAGAGATTATATGTTGTCCATCCCACAGCCGCTCCATCAGTTATGGCTATTGTCTGTCATTGTCCTGCCAGGCAAGATGAACGCAGGAGAGGATGTGACACAATAATGTTCCGGGTGTTGAAAGGTCACCTCTCGTTCAGATAACCCAGACCAGACTAGTCGACTTGTTTACCAGCCAGCTCAGACCTGACCAATCGAGTGTGGTACGGCAGTGGCTGGTCAACGTCCGCACACAGAAAACGGAAAATGGAAAAGGAAGAAAAAAAATATATTTCTTTTCGTGTCTCTTTTGGAGGCAGCAGCAGTGCATCACTTTAGTCAGGAGTTCCACAGTCACATACATAATGGAGCCATGCAGGATCGTTTCAGCTAGACAAGGACACAGTAGGCAAACGAAGGTGTGGCCACAGGGTGCATCTCAATAGTTGCATGTAGTCTCCTTTCCCCGTGACCCCTCCTTCACCCAGCACAGGTCTGGCGATAACGGAGCCCAACGCAGCACTGCCTTAAGAGACACGTTTGCTAATGAGCAAAAGAGGAAGTTTGCCGAGAGGAGAAAAGGCGAGGAGGCTGGGAAATGGTATTGAGACTCATCCGCAGGTGAGTGATAGGGGTGTGTCTGAGTGTGTGAGTTCATGCTGGGGTGGGGGGGGGGGGGGGGGGACACAGAGGCAGACAGTAGGGGTCAACAGGGAAGGAATAGGAGTTTTGGAAGCTACATTTTCTTTCAACCACTTCCTGTTCTGTTATACTTCCTATGTTGTTTTTAATATATACAGTCACATTTTTATCATCATAGCTATTTAGGTTTTTCATCATTTGGTTTGTTATATTGGCAAGGTCAGAAACAACTCCGTCTTAATTTAAGGAATTACAATTTCAGAGTATATTTTATGTTCAGCACTAATGTAGCAGGTCTGCATTTGCTCTCGATGCAAAATAGTCCAATGGAATTTCTATTTCACTTCCAGAACACAATTTGGCACTAAATTGACCGCAACCTCATAGAGGATGCGTTTTATGGGTTTTTGTTTTCTGTTTGTCTCCATGGTGACCCGGTGGTAGAGCGGGATGAGTCGGTGGCACGGGGAGTGGTCACGGGGGGGGGGGGTTTCCATGGTTACTGGGGCAGCTCGGTGACGGGTCTCTTCTGCTTGAGGGTGTCGATGAGCGAGAGGACGCCGCGCTTCACGCTGGTGGAAACACGGCGAGACACGGAGTCTCCCTGGGGGGCGGAGCCACATGCCTTCTGGGAGGGCGGCCGTGCCACCAGACACTTCTGGTACCTCAGCTGCAGGGAGGAGGAGAACAGTGGAGGTCAGTGGGGTCAAAGCATGTGCCACGACAGAGCAACGAGCAACCAAGCTCACTCCTGCAGCTGTAGAGAAACTTGTTAGTGAAATCAGCTGGTGTAGTTGCTTGGCTGGACCCCTGCACCCTCTTGGCCCTCGATGGCACGAGTTTGACACCACTGGTGTAGGAGGACAGACACACTTTGAGAGAGCTAGACCGCAGGGGGGGGGAAGGGGGGAAGGTTCAAGGTGTTGGAAGGGGGAGAAAAAGGAGGAAGAGGATATTTGGGATGGAAAAGATTGGGAAGGTTTTTGAGTAGAAGGAAAGACTGGAGAGGAGAATATGGAGGGAACACAGTAAATAAGTGTAATTGCTGAGTCCAATAGTGTGTTGAGCTTTAGCTGACAGTAAGTATGCAGTTTCTCTGCTTCACCAGGAGACAAGGACAGGCTTTAAATCTAATAAACACAGAGGGAGTGAATCAGCACTTAACACACACACACGCCCCAGACCTATCCTCATAGCCCTGACCGTGTGCGTGTGTGTGTGTGTATTCGTTCGTGAGGGCGAGCGATTGGTCGGTGATCGATAGCAATGATAGATGTTCTGATGTCACAGTACATCAGAGTTTGACAGTCTATGTGTGTGTGTGCATGTCTGTGGTTGGAAGTGTGTGTGAGCGTGTGTGTGTGTGTCCATATATCTACCGTTCTAAAGTGAATCAATAGTACAGGCAGTAGTCCACTAATCCTCTCCTTAGCAGACTTCCACTCAAGCAGCCACTGCAGAGAAACCTGACAAGCTGGAGACTGAATGTTTGTGTGCGTACGTGTGTGTGCGCACGCATGTGTCTGCTCACCCACAGCAGTGGTACCAAACCATGTGCCAACCCAGGGCCAAGAGGGTGCAGCTTTTCACGTCAACCAAGCACTACACCAGCTGATTTCACTAAGTAGAGAAACTCGTTACAGAAACTCGTTAGTGGAGTCAGCTGGGTGTAGTGCTTGGTTGACACGAAAAATCCGCGACCCAGAGTAACTGACACTCCTGAAGTTCCTCCAGGTAGATTCAGGCCAAGGCTCCCGTGGTTGAAAACGGGGGTTTCAGATGGTGTTTGAGGGCCCAGTCCTGACGGCTCACCATGCATGCAGCCTGGACGGCCTCCGACACGCTGCCGGCGTTGGGCTCGCACCAGAACACGTGGCAGTCGTAATGCTGCCCGCCGGCATCCATGATGAAGGCGAACGTATGCACGTCCTGGCCCACGCCCATGAAGGACAGGAAGCGTACGCGGCACTCCACCAGCACCTCCTCTTCCTCCTGATGACACGGGAAGGGGGGGGAAAGAGAGAGAAAGTGATGTCATCAAGAGTGCCACAGCGAAAGACCTGATGATTGCGGCAGACGAGGAAAGGTGAACGAATGAACAGAAGGATAAAGAGTGTGAAGGAAAGCGAGAGAAAACCAGTGGATAAGTTGTACAAGGGGGGGATATTTTGTTTCCCCTAAGTAGGTTAGGGTTGAGAAAAGTTATAAAGGTAAATGAAGAGATGGAGAGACAGAGAGAGAGAGGGAGGAGGAGAGGAAGGTTCTCCTGCCTTCTCCTTGCTGATGGTGACGGTGGCGTCGGCCACGTTGAGGGCCACCTGGGCCCAGTCATCTCTACTGGACGAGCCCACCAGGCTGTCGATGGCTCCGTTCAGGATGTCCATTCCTAAGGCAGAAGGGTCAGCAGCTGTTTGTCTGTGTGGACTGGCCAGTATACTGGATGAATCATCATGCATCTCTCGTCTAGTACTGATGAGAGTCCAGTGTGTACTGAAAGGTTTTCACTCCTATACTCTACTTTAGTGCATATTCTTCCCTCTTAAGTACAGCCCTGTCAAGTGACAAATACAAACGGAAAGCTTCCTACCGCACTGCGGAAAACAAAAACAAAGAAAGGACGTTGTTTAAGGTGCAGCCGTCCCCTCGTGAAGCCCGGTGGGGGAACTCACCTATGGGTCTGGCTACAGGCATGACTCCCAGGTAAAACACCTGGAACCTCTGGACCAGCTCTGTCTTTGGGGTGGGGAACTCTGCTGGGGGGGAACACACACACGCGTTACAGACTCCCACCCTTCTGAATACACACTCTCCGTCTCTACCCAGACTCGAGACTCATTCTGCCCTCGTTTTTCTTCCTGGTCGGCGCAGGGCAGAAGCCAGCCTACCTTGGAGGGGCAGGTCCAGTCCGGCCTGAATCCTGTCCTGGAGAGAACCGGCCGCCATGGCTTTGGCATTCTTACGCTCTGTCATGATCTGGAGAGGGAAGGAAGAGCGGGAGAAAGAGCAGGGGACGAGAAAAGAACAAGAATCATAAAATTTTTAGCAAAAAGGGGCAGAGGCAGCGATGAAGGAAGTAAGAGATGCGATGGCTGGCAGGAGAAAGATGGATGATAAGAAACAAGCCAGCAAGGGCCCCCCCAGAGACATAATGACAGACTCCTCAATTCACCTGGGGACACACATGCACACACACACGCACGCACACGCATAGAAAGCTAACCAGGTCACCCCCCCTTCTCTACAAAGGATGGTAAAAGCTTTTCCTCTCAACAGCAGGGCTCAAGGCAGATTTGACATGCTGTTCACACACACACACACACAAACACACACTCTCTTTCTCACACACCCGGATAAATTATGCATAGCCATAATCAAAGACTTCGTCACAGCAACTCTGCATCTCTCTGAGTGTCTGACCCCCTCTCTCTGTCTTCCCTCGCCCACCATCTCTCTCTGTTTCATCAGCCTTCATCAAGGCACAGGATCAGATCGCACACGTCACTAATCATTCTGGGCTCCACCATTTAGCTGGTCTCCTGGGATCTAACACTTAGTCTGGATCTAGTCAGAGTCTAGGCAGTAGAATTTGGGGTGTGTTACAGTGTTACAGTTCTTGCCCTGGTGTGAACCGTGTTATTTCTCTTGTCTAGGTTTAGGTCTTTAGGTCCAGCCCCCCTCCTGGCCCCGCCTCTTACCCGGGAGCAGATCTCGTGCAAGCTGGTGGCGATGGCTTTGGCTGGCGTGTCACAGCGGAACACATGACATTTCAGGATCCGCGTGTCTTTGTCCCTCGCCACGTACGCAAAATCTCTGAAGGGGGGTGGGGGGGGGTGGGGGGAAGGATGACAGAGATTAAGGTGTGAAAGTGACCCGGCAGTGTTCCTGTGAAAAGGGCTTGGTACGATGCTTCAAACATAAGAATGTGTGTGTATGACCTTTACCGACCTAATGAGTAAAAAACACACACACACAAAGATCGATAGGAAACCACCGAGATCAATGGAGCACTAAGATGCACTGGAGACATCCACAGAAAACAGACCCAGACCCCCCACCCACCCACCCACCCCAGGGAGAGACTGAAACATATTGGAAAAGGAGGGATGATGGAGGATGGAAAGATGTGAAATGTTGTGTGGGGGGATGGGTGTCAATACACACCTAAGGTACTCCAACAAATACACACCTCCGTGTGTGTGTGGATAAAAGATAAAAAAAGACAGACTACCTCATAGGCTACGTGGATGGGTTAGAAAGGGCTTTAACATATTTTGTGAGACTGGGTGCACTTTAGTGCGTGCGCATGTGTGTGTGTGTGTGTCATAAGACAATAGGTTGGAAATGTGTCTTTGAAGACTGTGGGAGACGGAAACCAGGAAATGAAACAATAACTAGAAGCGCCGATGGACAGCGAGTGAGGAATGAGGGCTGAGGGGAAGGAGAGGGGTGGAGGAACAGCAGCATTGTTTTGTTTACCTCTCTCTGAATCCAGGGAAGCGAGGGAAGAAAGAAGGACAGTTAGTTGGAGAGAGGAGAAAAAATATAATCACAGCAAAAAGCCCGACCTCCTGCTGGGGTACACTGAGTTTCAGCTCTCCCAAAGACATACTCTCTCACACACACACACACACACACATATACACATTCACATGCACACATTCAAGTACACACACACACACCTGCGCGCACGCATCCACTCACAGGCACACTTAACCTTGAGTTGCTTGTACTGTTCCTTCCCTCCCTCCTCCAACCTATTCCCCTCAGACAGCCCCAACAGCTGTGCATACTAAGGGTTTGGCTGTAGGAGACATAGAGTGTGTGTGTGTGTGTGTGTGTGTGCGCGTGTGTGTGCACGTGTGTGTGTTCTAGGTCTGCAGAACTGCTTTGACCTGCTTTAGAATGTTCAACTCTGAGAAAAATTTAGAGAAAGATAGACAGAAGGACTTAGTAGAAAACATAGACAGAAATAAAGTGTGTGAGACAAAGTGTGTGAGAGAGTGTGTGTGAGTGTGAGAGAGGAATGGGGGATATGTATGCACGCTCCTTGGATTAGGGTCATAATTAGAAATGAACCACTAATGGCCAGTGTCTGAGGTAATCCAGCTAATTGATTGGAAAATACCTCTGTGCACATCGCCCAAATAAGGAAAGAGCGAAAAAAGGGGAGAAAGACGAGAAAATCCATTAAAGAGAAATCAGGAAATCAAACAAAGTGGATCGTGACTTCACAGATTAAAGAGAATAGTTGGCAAGGAGAGGTTAACCAGCCTATCACTAGATGATCTATGGTAATTGCCATGCCAACGCCTCTAAAATGTCAAGGTTGCCGTGGGAATGCGTAATCTCGGTGCTAATGAGGAATTCCGTGGCAAACACAAGGAGGAGGAGGACACTGGGGTGAAAATTCGGACACAGACACCATCAAATGAAAGGAAATCCATCAGCAACACAAATACACACACGCTCTATGACATACACACAACACTTTTTACATATGTTAGATGTCTGCACACGCAAAAAACATGTGTGCAACTGAGTCTTTCCTAAGCAAAACTACCAAGTAAAATGTGTTTTGCATTGGTGAAAAAGAATGTCAGCAAAAAATATAGCATCTCACCTGAAGTTTCAGAGACATACATACATTCAATTTGCTCGCCTATTTGTTCACCAATATAATTAAAAGGGGGGGGGGGGGGTTATATCACACGGAAAGAGAGACAAATGTAAATTTCAAAAGAAAGAAGAAAAAGGGTGTAACGTACTCACAGATAAAGATCGCTCTATGTCAGCATGGTGGCAATCCAACACTATCCAACTGCTGCCACACACACACACACACACACACACAGCCTTCCTGTACACACACACACTCCCCTCTGAGCAGCGAGTGAGCACTAAGCAGCCCTCTCTCTCTCTCCTCATCCCTCGCTCTACTCCTCCTCCTCCCTCTGCTGCAGCTCCAGTGGTGTGGCTCTCTGTCTGTCTCTGAGTCTCAGAGTGTGTGTGTGTGTGTGTGCATCTGTGTGTGCCTGTTTGAGGCACAACTGGTTAAAAAGCAGAAAGTAGACTCTCCCTGGCAATGAAATTGCACGCTTGTCCGATCACGCCCATCTAGTTACACGCACTCCTTCACGCGGGTGTAACTGGACGTTCGATAACCCCAAATAATACAATAACACAACCCTTCGCATTGCGATGCAGCCTAACTAGATGGACCTGCTAACCTATATATCATTTCATGCGGCAGTGTCACAGGAATGGGTTCATTGTCTAAGGGAGAGCGCCCTCTAGAGGGTAACAAAACCACAACATAGACGGCTTTATATTTACCTTTGATAAGTTGTAAGAGGGGTGGGAGTCGGGAAGGAAGGGGGCAGTGGGGGGGAGAGGGGGGAGAGGGAGTGGGGGGCAGCAGGGTAGACAGGGAAACGATGACAGATGTCTTCATACGCTCCCCCCATTTTCAGGAATAAATCTTTCATTAACACCCTCATTGATACCATCAATCATTCACTCCCCTTTTTAACTCCAGGGACCCCCTGTTCACTGTCCCAAGCATTGCTGTGACCTTTCCTCTGCCTGTGTGTCTGCATCTGTGTCACGCCCCATTGACACCATTAATGCTACGCTTGTAAGGGACGCGGCGGAATACAAATGTTATCGCCTAGGTAACAAGCAAACACAAAACTCTTTGTATGTGCTCTTTGTAACGTAAAAACCTGCTGTGGTTGCCATGGAAAATTACCTGCCGTTGTCACGGCCAACGCCCCAGACGCGGATGCTTGCGATTGGCTGGGAGTGGAGAACGCTGCGGTCCATGGGGTCGACCAGGTTCAACATGTTGTTCTCCAACAGAAGGTACATGTCCTTACCCTGGACACACACACAGGTACACTGTCATCAACTCGGTATGTTTCCACTCCGATGGTCTGTGTGCGTGGGGGTGGGGGTGCGTGCGTGTCTGTGTTTGTGTGTGTTTATGTGTGTGTGTGTGTAAATTTAAAGGCCTCTAAATAAATGATCAAATCCAAAAGGGGTGGCAGGATGAAAGGCTAATGAAAGAGAGGAAGCCCTCTCCTCCTCCTCCTCTCTCTTTCTCTCTCTATCTCTCTCTATCTCTCTCTCTGCTGTGTGCTCTGTCATTTCACATTAGACACAACCAGTGTCGAGCGAGTTCAAACCCCTGTTACCCGGCCCCCTCCTCTGCTCCCTCCTTCCCCCCCTCCCTCACTACCCTCAGGGTTGCCTCTCCTCCTGTACGTCTCTCTTTCTCTCTCTCTTCCACGTACCTCGCCCCAGATCCCGACCGTGTCTCTGATGTCATTCTTGCAGTAGGAGAGCTGGCGGATGCAGTTGTTAACGGCAACGCTGCTCTTCCCCGGAGCCAGGTCATCCTCGGCCATCTCCACCCAGCCCAGGGAGCGCACGGCGAAACACTGACACACACACACACACAGAATCAGTCCCCGTCTCTGCACACAGCTCTTTATTCACTCTTTATTCAAGATCTGCTGGACACCATGTGGAGTTCCTCTTCCTGTTCCAGGTAGCGACACCTAGAGCCAGACTTCACCAGAAAACCAGACAGATATAGAGTTGGAGAAAGACCCTTTCAACAGCTACCTCCTCTTCTGATGAACTATTCATGGGGCCTTTCTGCCCGCGGGCCACAAGGACGAGGAGAGAGAGGGACGAGAGACACTCATCAAACTTTCACACAGCGAGTGACGATGGCGGTTAAGCCCTCAGCAGTGTTTGTCTTTATGGAGGGCATAAAACAACCACTCCAGGATGAAGGACTAACCAATCACTTCAAGATAATGAGTGTGGCTGGAGAGTCAGATTGACAGAGCGAGTTTGACTTGACATACAGGCTAACAAGAGTGGCATTTTCACTTGACATGACTTATATCTAAACTGATCTACCAAGGCCTCTTGAGTAAAAATGCCAGACCATTTACTATACATAGTTGCTTGTGTGTGTGTGTGTGTGCCTTGCCAGACCACGTTCAACCAGATCTGTGTCTGCTATGTATCACACTGTCACTGTTGCTATGGGACAAATTTGTCTGCGAGGCGACAACAGAAATTCGAGAATGCCAACAACCAACCATGCTCTACATCTACTATCTACAATCTGCTAAGTCTTTGCGTAGTCACAGACTTCACAGGTGTAAATCTCACTCTGTCCACAAAGGGGCAGTGATGTCACACAGATGTTCCACATACAAAACAAACACTACTGACAAGGCTGCACAGGTGTAGATATATCCAAAAGGTGCTAAGCCTACAGAGAGATGGCTGTCAGGTGAATCAGATGGTAACAGCCCTCCTGAATATAGAGAAGGAGGAGGAGCCTACCTTGACCTCAGGGTTGCTGTTGATACTGCTGGACTCCTCCTCTTCTGCCGGAAGAGGCTGTCTGAGAGAGGGAGGAGAGAGAGGGAGGAACGAGAGAGGATGAATGAACTAGCTCCCTACCAGAGACAGTTATAGAGACTGCAGACACTAATTAAAATCCAGAACGCAGAGGAGACATTAGATGACTTCCTGAGTACAACTTCCTGTGATGTCAGACCTAAAGAATGCCTTGCAGGAGCAGAAGAGGGGGATGAAGGAGAGGAGAAGATGATGAGAAAGACAGAGAGGAGGGAAAGGCTTTGTTCCCACGAGAGAGAGAGAGAGAGAGAGAGAGAGAGAGAGAGAGAGAGAGAGAGAGACAGAGATCGCGTGTGAGTCGGCAAGCTAGCCAGGCTCTCACCGCAGTTTGAGCGAGGCGTAGCGTAGCGTGGCTCCCTCAAACTCCTTCAGGCTGGGGTCAGGGTTCACCGTTGCCGCCTGCAGGTCCTGGCGCACACAGATGACATCATCAGACACGGCAACACCAGACCACTCAAGAGACACGGCGCAAAGATACGACGACCAGCATGCAGCATTGTCATTGGCCTGTGTGGCTTAGTGGAGGCTGTGTCATAGAAGGGTGTTTGTATATATCCAAACTACAACTAAGCCAATAAGTCAGATTCTTGCTGCAAGTTTCTTGCTGTCCACCAGGTTAACCGTGACCGCAGGCAGACAGAGGTCAAAGGTTACCTTGAAACGCAATGTAATTTCCGGACTGGACAAAGCGACAGCATCGCATGCTTCTGTTAGGGTGCTGTGTAAACAAACAGCTTGATTCCCGTGTAGCGGTAACAGACACGCGTGTAACACACACCACGGACACATGCATGCAAACACACACACACACAGATCATTATGCAGGCGGAGCATTGACCAGACTAAAAAGATTGGTGGGGTTTATACTTGCCTTCCAAACCTCACTATCAATCTTTCCGCCAAAATCACTCCACGTCTGCTACAATCAACAACAACACAACACACACACAACACACACACACACATACATGTTTGAGAGTGGGGCAGAGACAGTCCAGTGCTGTTAGAACACTCCACATCTGTGCTGGAGATGTTTCTCAACCAAAAGTAACTTCTCATCATTGTGGCTCAGAGTTGTATTGGGTTTCTGTGTTCTCTCTCACAGTAGGTTGAGAGGTTTGTGCAGACTGGCGCAGCAGTCCATACGTACACACACACACACACACACACACACACACACACACACACACACACACACACACACACACACACACACACTGTAAATCTGCATATGTATTGGGTGCTTTGGGTCACTAGAGGAGGAGGAGAGGGATAGAGGGATGGAGTGAAGGAAAGAAAGGAAAGAAGGCTACCTTGTTGTCGTCTTTGTGGTGATCAGGTTGACCGTCCTGGTCAGACATCCCCTGAAGAGAGGAAGAGCGAGGCTGGAGAGAGAGAGAGAAAGAAAGAGAGAGAGAGAGAGAAAAAAAGAGAGAGAAAGAGAGAGAGAGAGCGATAGGCAGGAGGGGGAAATACTTAGTACTCCTTTTCAATAAATGTCTCATCATGTTCAATCTCTCCTCGCCATCGACCGGATCTGTCCATCAGAGTCATTCTCTCCTTCTTTCTGGTTGGATCAATGTATAATCTACATCTCTCTCTCCCGTCTTTTGTGCTACTTGATTGACTGCACTTCAAATGTGCCCGAGGGTTCTCCGTCTTCAGTTCATTTCCTTCTCAACTCGCTCCTACTCTCTCACTCTGTTTATGTCTATCCACACAGCCCATGTAAAACAGACAGATGCGGCGAAGGCCAGTGATTGGCCAATACTCACGAGGTAGCAGCTGTTGACGAATCCGCAGGAGGGGAGCGTGTCGTGGGCGGAGGCCGGCAGAGGCTCCACGGAGCTGTCGGAGGAGGTGGTGCTACCAGAGCGAGTGGACGCCCCGAAAAACACCTCAGCCTGGGAAGACTGCACACACACACAATAAACACACACTGCAACACACTCTCCGGCAAAGCAACGGCCAAGAGCAGGTATCACCTCTCACCTCATGATCAGGTGTGGGCGAGGGTGTGAGGGAGCCCAGGGAGTGTTTGCGCGGCGTGGTGCCCAGCGCCAGGCTCTGGTCTGCGGGCGCAGCCTGGAGTCCCGCCGGCCTCTCCCACTGGGTGGTGCCGGTGGGGATGTGCCAGTAGTAGACGCCCGCCATGTCCGTAATCTTCTTCCATCCTGGTGGCAGATCGGGGTCCGTCTGGAACGACTGCTCACTCCAGATATCTGACACACACACACACGAAGGGTATGATGTTAAAGGGTTGTTAGGGTGAATATAACGCGTGTGTGGGCTGTACTTGACTGGACTTCTTGTGATTCTCCATGGTGATTAACAGCTGGGGGTTGAACAGTTTGTTTACAGCAGCTACAGTTTAATACAGAGAGTCTTTACATAGACTAACAGTTAAGGTCTGGACTGTGCACCTGTTTGGTGCAGAGGAAACTTTGTGAAAAAGACACACAGACACACACACATACACTGAATAATCAAGCCCAAGCTCAATGAAATCACAGGCTCGGTAGAACAAGCCGCAAGTCTCATGGCTTATCAGTTTGATGTGTTTGTGTGCACAGGCTAGAGTATCACTGCACCTCTCACAGATGTATGTTCACAACACACACACACACACACACAATCAGTGGACAGGTGACAAACAGCCCCAGTCGTAAAGATGATGCGACTCTGAATTAGGGGGCATAGCAAGATTGTAAAGATGATATAAGCCTAGTGAGTGTATAAAGAGGTGGTGTGTGTGTGTGGATGTGGGTGCGTATCCCAAACAGTTAGCCCAAACTGCTGACCAGGCCGATAAAAAACAGCCTGCAGATCCGTCACTACGACGATGGTCCATATGTCATCATGACAGCTATACCGGATTGGCTCATATTGAGATTGAATTTAGAGATGAGGGACAGAGAGAGGTAACAACTCCAGATGCACACCCACACACAAACACACACACACACCTGATGATCGTTTATTTAGAAAGAAACACCTCAAAGACTGTGGACTCAGAGACACGAACCCCACACACTGACTCAACATCCCATGGGATTCCATTGTTTGCAGAGGTGCAAGGGACGCTGGGAGAGTGAGTCCTTCCCCACAGAGAAAATAGGTCACCGTGTACTACAACAGGGACTTGAGTGTGTCTCTGGGGTTTTTGAGCGGAGATGGGTATTAGCAAGAGGGTGAAAAATATGCGGGGGGGGGTGAAGGCAAATTGTAGGAAAAAGGGCAGGGAGGATAGACAGTACGGCTGCTGAAAAAATATATTTTTCTCTGAGAGTAACAATACTGAACAGACACAGTGCGAGGGAGAACCACAACCACAGCTATCTGATTCAGTGTTCGGTTTGTCTGGATATCGTCTCCACGCAGTAAATCAAAGCTGGAAGTTAATACTGCCAACATAAGCTTCCATGTTAGCTTCAGCTTGGCAACGTCAGCGTAAGGCTAGCCTGTTCACCATCCATCCTGCCGGGACAGTACTTCATATGCTAAAGGTTAGCATTCATGCACGCAGCCCCTGGCTCTGTTCCATTGCAGAGCTGGGGAGCTGTTAGCCTCAGCAAGCTTCAGTTAGCATGCAGCCCCAGCCCAGAGCAGAGTGGGGGAAGGGGGGGGATGGCAGAGCACAGGGCTCCAGCTCGAGCCAGAAAACACACAGGCACTCGGAGCTGTAAATCACAGCACTGACAGAGGCTACAGTACACACACACACACACACACACACACAAGCACGCACTTCTATGCTGACACATTCAATACACGCTTGCACTCAGACTGGCTGACAACAGAGCCGAAATCTGTGGAGACGATCCCAAGGAGAGAACACACTCGCACAGCATGTACACACTCACACAGACACACACGAGAAAACATCAAGTTTAATAACTCTATCTCCCCCTCGGGTTTTGCCTTTCCCTCCATCTCCCATCCGTTCAGCACGCACATGCACAGACACACACACGCGCGCTCTCTCCGGTCTAAGCAGGCTAAGTTGGTACCTACCCTCGTAATTGACAATCACAATGGCCAGCATGTAGTCTTTCCCCAGCATCATCACTCCCCCCCGCTCCTGCTGCCTCTGCCAGCACGCAGGACAGACAGCACACACAGAGACAGGGAGAGGGAGAGGGGGAGAGAGAAGCCAGGGTGGGAGGTAAGGACGAATGAGAGAAAGAGGTAGAGGAACAGAGAGACAGAGAGAGAGAGGGAGAGAGGGAGAGAGGGGGGGAATGAAAAGAGGGAGAGAGTGCGAGACGTTGTCTATACCCAACACATGTCTCTTCAGTCTTGTTGTTGTTTTCGCTGCCTCCTCTCACATAACAACGAAGCTCTCCTCACCACATTTCCTGTCCTGCTTAGAGGAGAAGAGGAACTGGAGGAAGGCTGCGCCGTCCCTCCCTCCCCCTCTGCCGCCCCCCCCCCAACCCCCCCTGGCTGCCATAGCAACCCCCGATCATCTTTCCTGCAGCATCACCAGCTACTGACTCAAGTCAGCTGTGGGTGGGGAGTCGCGGGGGCGTAGTTGTATTTTGTATGTGTGTGTGTGTGTTTGACCCTATGTGTGAAAGCAGGATCACAGTGGGCCTCTAACCCACAGGATCCCAAGAGGAATCTGACACACACCTGCGGTAACTACACTCTCAGCTTAACGAGAGAGAGAGAAATTGAGTCTCGAATGTTATTTGTCTCCCTGAGGCAGATAGTAGATAGTCACACACGCAGACACAAATACATCGACCCTGGGAGAACAATCCCCCTTTCCACCATTCTCTGCTCCTTATCCGCTGAGTGTTCTTCAATACAAACACAAACCAGGCACCATCACACACACACACCAAGGCACCATCACACACACACACCAAGGCACCATCACACACACACACCAAGGCACCATCACACACACACACCAAGGCACCATCACACACACACACCAAGGCACCATCACACACACACCAACGTCAGGGCCCGTGGCCTCGACTGTGGACATAAAGAAACCCCAGCAGCGGGTCTACAAATCGGTGTATTTGGAGTACACAACACTGTGTGTGTGTTGGTCCCCCCTGCCTCTCTGCCATCCTGTGAATATTTACAGCTTGTTTACGACCCCCGCTGCTCGGTCGGGTTCACTGCAGTATGAGAGCAGAAAAAGGAGGGATACAGAAGAAGAGAAAGTGAAGTACAGGTCAATGGAGTTGCAGTTTGACAGTCCTGCTAGACTGCAAATGGAGTGAGGGGCATGATGAGGGGTGTGACAGGACAGTGAGAAAAAAGGAGGGGGGGGGGAAGGGTGATAGAGGTAAGCCTGGTCATCGCATATCACATACTGTACTCGGTAAGACCAGGAACACTGCTGGTTCAGGTCAGTGTTTAGATACAGAGATCACACACTCAGACACACACACACACACACACACAGGAAAGCTTCCCATCCTATCCACACCTGGGGCTACTTCCTGTTTAAGAGGGACTGTGGGAGACCGAGAGGCAGATTTAGAGTTTGTTGTTCTTTGCTAGCCGTGACCGAGTACAGGACGTACACAGCCACACACACACACCCTTTCATACGTTCACGGTCAGAAAGTACCTCTCATCAGGATGGAGGGATGGGAAACCACTGAGTTGCAGAGAGAAGAGCAAAAACACCCGAGCTAGTCAGCTGAACCACAAACACACACACACACACACACACACACACAGGCGCACACTTAAGAGCTGCCTCCTCCATATTTAATAACAGCTTTACTGTATGCATTAGATGGGCGTTCTGTTCTGTAACAACGTACAATAGGTGTGTGTGTTCGTGTGTGCGCAGGTGTACCTGTATCCTCCGGTGAGTTGCTCTCCTGAGACAGTGTAGTCCAGCTAGACTCCTCATCACTGGGGTTAAGGTTCTGGATGCGATTGAGAGCACAGTCCGTCTTTGCTCCAGTGCGCCTGTCCTTCTTTGTTTCTGGAGAGGAGGAGGAAGAGGAGGAAGAGGAGGCAACAGAGAGCAGGGGTGTGTCCTCTGGGCTGGGCTGTCTGGGGGGGGATGGAGGTGGAGGCAGCAGGGGAGAGTCTGTGCCTGACTGGAGGAACTTGATGCTGGGGAGGAGGTCAGAGATGAGCCCCTGAATTGGAGCTTCTCTCTTGTTCTCCGGGAGACTGTTGTCCTTCATCAGCAGAGTGCTCTTTTCATCCTGCTCCTCCTCTTCCTCCTCCTCCTCCTCCTCCACCGCCATCTTCACCAAGGCTTCCTTCTCAGATAGGATGCTGATGTCATCGCCGTCGTCCGTCTCCGCCACGTTCGTGTCGCGGTCGCAATCAATGTCAGCGTGGCTTTTCAGGTGGAGGACCTCCAACGTTTTGGCGTCGGGGCCGGGCGTGGGGATGACGTCATCCCGGTCGTTGTTGGTCAGGGTCTGCCTGCAACAGTCGCTGTTGGTGTTGCGCTCGTCCGCGGACAAGTTAGAGTCCGAGTCCGAGTCTGCGGTGTTCCTGTTCTGATCCTGCCGCTCGGCCGCCTGGCGCTGCTGGTTGACGCCGTTCTTCGCTAGCTTGGGGTTGTTGGGAGTGGATGACACTGGTGGTGACGATGACAGCGATGACGGTGACATGCCTTCGACAAGCCCCATGGCGCTCTGGATGCTGGTCAGGGCGTACTTCTTACGGCACTTGGGGGGCGTGTCCGAGCCCTGCTTGATGACATCCCCGCTCAGCAGCTGGTTGTGGGAGGAGCGAAGGCTGAGGGAGTTGGGCGGGGTAACTGGAGGGCTGTTCCTATTGGCCACATCTACTGACATCATCCCGGCAAAGAAGTCCACTAGGGTTAGAGAAAAAATATGAATTAAAAAAGAGAGTACAGTGACAGTAAATTACAGTAAATGTGTGTGTTTGTGTGTGTAAGTATGGGAATTTAACCTGATATGAGAGCAGTCGTTGACTGGTTTAAGTTGCAGGGTAGGGATCAGCAATTGGTGCTCCACATCTGAAAATGAACCACACACACACGTCACACATATTAGGTTCAAAAGAATCTCAAGAATTCCATGCGCTTTCAGGGTTCCCCAGATTAAGTAGCCACCCATGTGGAACACAGCTGCAGTTTGTGCTTGTGAGAAAGTGTGTGTTGTGTGTGTACGTGTATTGAATGTTTGCGTGTGTGTACGATGATGATGAATAAACTGATATAACTCAGGAAGTCTTTATTACCAGCTAGGGTTTGTGGGTAAACCCATGGTGGTGCACATCCATTTTGGGTGTCTCCTTTAACTGACCAATCAAAAGGTAGGTCACTCGCTGATCCAATGAGATGACTTCACACAGGAAATTGCTTTTTCCTGTAGGAAACAAAACACACTGGGTTAGCAAGCTTGCATGTGTTTGTGTGTGTGTGTGTGTGTGAGAGAGAGAGAGGTGGTGGACTGAAAAAGGGGAACGGAGAGAGAAACAGACTGCAGGAGACTATATCAAGTCAATAATTCACACCTTATCAAAGATTGAAGAACATGTGTGGTCCCACTATCCCATGTTTAGCACATACCGGCCAGAACACAAATCATCCGGTCAAATCATAAAAACATCTCATAGGAAACATATAAACTCCTAATAAACCCCTAAACTCCCTCACCTCCATCACTTCTCTCTAAAAGTTAATCCAATAGCTCACAATATGTGGTAATGTTTGTATCAGTTTGAATCTTGAGATCAGGTCAGTGTTTCCTGGTGGCCACAGTGAACATGAAGGAGAAGAATCGGATCCTGGGTCAGCAGAGGACAGGACAAAGAATACAAGACTCTATGAACATTTTATAGTTACGTTTCAGAATAACACCGTTCATTTATGGAACAGTTGGCCCCTGCCCAGTCAAGGGCCCAGTGAAATCCTTTCCCCCCTCCTCTTTCCCCCTTTTTTTCTCAGGGAGGGAGGAAGAGATGCAGATGTCCAGTTTTCCCTCTCTGGTTCTCACTGGTTTTTCATGATGACGCAGATTGGACAGTGAGAGCGGAACACACACACATATACAAACACACACATACAGCTCAAGTGAAGAACTCAGCCAAGGACAGGAGGAGGCAGGAAGACGATGCATGAAAGTGCATTATAAAACAACATCATAAAAAACATGCAGCATTCTTGGAAACTACAAGGGAATTTGAGTCTCAGGCTCTTGCCGCAACAGGTCCACATACCAGCATTGGCGTGTGTGTGTGTGTGTGTGTGTGTGTGTGTGTGTGTGTGTGCGTGTGCGTGTGTTAGTTTATGTGTGGTGTCAAAGATAAACACTCAACTGCCACCCAACTAGAAGCAATCTAGTCATCGTCCCACATTGATATCTCCACCCAGCCTTGTGAAAACAACTTTGCTACAGTATCAAATCACAAGGATTTCTGGAGAGCTTTATGTGAAAGAAGTACAAAATAGCATCTGGACTTCAAAGTACATACAGTACAACTCTTAGCTGTGGCCAGAGGGGTTAACCAGAGATTAGAAGGCCCACACTGTGAGGGACAACCACACCCACACCCACAGTGTCTCCACACTTAGTGAGAACGAAAACACAACTTGCTGAGATACACTATCAGATCTACAATCTCTCACACATTTCACATACACTTGCCCATAATAAATTATCCACACACAGTAGTTAGGTGTTAGGTAATAGGAAGCCAAATGTTGCACTATTAGGCAGTGATCTTTGACTTTTGACATGATGGCCTACTTCAGTTTGTGTGTGTGTGTGTGTGTCACAGGCCAAAGCATAGCAGGGGACTAGCTCAGGCTGGAATGAGGGGAACAGCTGCGATTTCACCCCATCCATCTCTTTCCTCTTTCCTCTGACACACACGCACACACGCTTTTTTTTTTTTTTGGATGACATGACATTCCTCTCCTTTCTTTTCTTCCTCATTTTATATTTCGTATTTTTTCTCTCTTCTCCTCTCCTCAAAATCTCCCTCCCTCCTCTTGGACACAAAATAGTATGTGAAGCCTCTAAAACACCAGTCTCTTTCCCCACAGCCCTAATTTACACTCCTCTCTGGCTGAAACCTATCTTTTACAAGTGGGAAAAAAACACGCAAAAAAACAGGTAAACACAAAATCACCAGACCCCAGTAAAGAAAATAGATGGTGTTTCTGTCAAGACCAAACACTAATGGAGGAGAGAGAAGGAGGGAAAGATACTTTGTTTTTCTAACTCCAGGATTACAGAGAGCAAATAAGCAGCTGAGGACAATACCATGAGATATTCCTGGATCTTTCTCCATTTATTTTCATTGGCCAGTCTGTGCAGAAAGGTCTTTTTGAGCTGGTCCTTTGATAAGCCAGCTGGTCTGGCAGTGTCACAGCCTTAAGCTGACCCTACAGATGAGAACGGGCAGAGAAAGTGCCAGTCCCACCCCTCAGCTCACGAGCAGAGAAGGGGAAACAAAAGCTCCACATCCACAATGGCTCCACATGAACGACTGAAGTACAACTGAGCAGAAACCTGTGTGTGTGGGTGTGTGTGTTTTTGTGTTTACCATCTGTGTCAATTGGAGGAAATAACACAGACTGAAAGGAACTCAAAAACACTTGGACCAAGGTCTGGAGTCAAAACATTCAGACTTATTACACACTCACGCACACACACACACACACATGAACACACACATGAACACAAACACACACCCTTGAAGGGTAGAGCATGTGAGCTATGTGGGATTCCCACAGTAACACGGACGAGAGGTGCCCTTGCTGTGGTATGCAGTCAGCGTGTGAAGGGCAGATGAAACAAGATCCTCACTATAATTCGGCACGTTTATTCATGGGTTTAAAGGGCCCAACGAGCTTGCAGGGTGGTGTTTGTGTGTGAGTGCAAGACAGAGAGGGAGAGCGTGTGTGTCAAAGCTATCATTTTCCTCTGACTGACTTATGATTCATGCTGGGAGAGAGAGAGAGAGAGAGAGAGAGAGAGAGAGAGAGAGAGAGACAGAGAGAGAGAGAGAGACCACAACAGAAAGAAAAGAGTAAGAAGACAACAATGAGGAGAGAGGAAATGTTCAGGGTGTGCCAAAAAATCTGAGGAATGTCTCGTCTTGGGAATGGTGTGTGTGGAGTGGTGGTGGGGGGTTGGAAGGCTCTAATTGGTCACCAAAAGAGAGCACGCGCGTGCACACATGCACACGTGTTAATGGTTAACAGTTGCCATACCCATACAGCCATGCCAGTTAAATAAGCGAGTGTTCTGGCCACGCATGCAGAACAGCCCGGCTTTCTGAAGACGAAGCACAACATTTTAAAATGACTATCGAACATGAGAAAGCCAGCAGTGTTCATCTTTGATATAATGGGTAGCGTACAGGTGTGTTTGTGCGTCTTCTCGTCATTAAAGGGTATCAATAGGCCCTGACTCCTCTATCGATCAGGACAGATGGACAGACGCTGAGGTCAGTGGAAAGACTAAGAGGAAAGAGATACAGGGGCTTGTGAAGTGGGCCTATTAAAACACACACACACAAACACAGTTAGAGGAGGAGAGAGGGAGATAAGGGCGGAGAGGAGGAGATGTTTAGCTGAAGTGAAAAAGGAGCTCCAAGTTTCATAAGAGCCTCAGAGTCCAGAAACACACCAGAAACAACACACACGAAAACACAAACACGCACAAACTCACATGCGTGCGACAACACACATATACACATACGCATGGAAAGTTATGCAGCTGTGCAGAGCTGGCTTTAACTGCAGATGTTATGAACAAATTGTGTGTGTATGGTTACACACACACATCTCACTTGCAAGCTCACTGAATAAGCCCCTATGAAATGGAAACAACTATATAACTCAAAGTGTATTTGAGCCAAGAAAGAATTTAATGGATTTGGAGACTTGGGGGGGAAAGTTCAGGGTTACCCTTCCCCCTCTCCTCTCCAGCTCTCTCCTTCTTCCTGTCTTCCCCCTCCTTTTTCATGTTAGGTAGAGGAAGATAGCTTTTCAGATTCAATACTTCTACCAACACAGTGCTAATTTATGACGGCAGTCCATATTTTGTCCTTCACCCTGAGAGTGCGAATAATCCAGGGAGCACATTGTGTACCCCTCCCACACAGATATGCACACAAACACACACACACGAGAGACAAACAGCAGGAGTTTAGCCAGTAGCTCTGTAGCTCTGTAATGAGTCCACAGCTATTTCCTGGACGCGTCACCAACAGCAACAATACAAAAAGAGAACCGAAAGCCCCTTTGGAAAACACACATCAACACAATCCCACACACAACACATACATCTACACAATCCCACACACACACACACACACACACAAAGGTGCAGTGAAGAGCCGGACATCCTATTTTTAGCCACTGTTACTATCTAACAGGACATCCGAGATGACAAGGTCTAGACGTCTCAGACTATACAGACCTTCCTACCGTCAAGTGTGTGTGTGTGTGTGTGTGTGTTTGTGTGTGTGTGTGTGTGTGTGTGTGAGTACACTCCCACAGGTGCATTAAACAGCCGGTAGCAACATGTCCCTTGATGATCACAGGGTCGTGCATTTTCCACTCCTTTAATTGGCTAGCTATCAGGAGAGAGAGTGCAATGTAATCTATAGAAAAACTCCAAACTCCATAAAAAGACCAAGAGAGAGAGAGAGAGAGAGAGAGAGAGAGAGAGAGAGAGAGAGAGAGAGAGAGAGAGAGAGAAGCGAATGAGAAACATTCGAGAGAGACATGAAAAAGAGAAATGTGAGTCAATGTAAATCAAAGAAGAGGTCAGAGTGGAGACAATGAAAAGAGAGACTGAGTGAGAGACAGCAAGAGACAGCGAGAGACAGTGACAGAGCGAGAGAGAGCGAGAGACAGAGTGAGAGAGAGCAAGAGAGAGCGAGAGAGAGATAGAGAGAGAGAGCGAGATAGAGAAAAAGAGAGAGCAAGAGTGACTCTTCAGAACAGGAATGTCATGTCTCTGCCAATCTAACTAATGGGACCAGCATACTCATCTCCAACTCTCACTCTCTCTTCTTTACGTTCACTAACTCTCAGCAGAACCTTGCCTCCATAACAGTCTGATAGAACATTGGTTTTTAGACCACGCTGGATCGACTTGGCCTTCACAGATGGGCCGCAATGCATATCGATGCAATCGAAGGTCTGTCACTGGCAACTGGCATCGATGGTTGGACTGAGAAAGAAACGTGCCAATCCATGTTATATAGTAATCTACTGAATTTAGCTGCGTTGTATCCTATTCTGTTCAAATAGAGAATCTAAAAGAGGACATGAAGACTTGTTTGTAATCAGATCACTGAAGGTCATGACTGGGACTGAGAGAGATCTCATCATTAAAACAGCACAAACCTCAGTCCCCACGGCTCTGCAGCCACATCTGGCATCACCACAGGAAGTGACATCATCTTCAGGGGCACTGGATGAGTCACTACGAATCCAACCACAGTGGTCACGCTTTGCAAAACCCAGTTCTCTCAGGACCTGCTCTGTCTTGACCAATCACCAGATTGGAATGCGTTCGCCTGTCCAATCAGAGTGTGATTCAGAGTTTGGTTTTGGTTTTACCAGGAAGCAGTAAGTCATTTATGACATACTAGAGACTACATTGCAGAGCAACACATCCACCTTACCGATGAAGACTCAAGGCTGAAGTGTGTGCACCCGATGAAGGTCAAACTGAACCAAACAGAGACAATAAAAGCCCTTATACAGCTGAACTCCAAAGCGGAGAAGTTGAAGACTGAGTGATAAGTGCAGTGATGTGGAAAAAGCAGTGAACTTTGCACAAAAGGTGATACATCAACAAATGCATAAACATGTGTGTGAGAGAGAGAGCGGAAGAAAGAGAGAGAGTAAACATGTTTGGAAGACTACAGCTTTCAACGCAGATTTGCATGTGATGAATATTCTGCATACAGAGAAGCCAATCACAAGTCAGAACTAACAACTGCATGAATGCCAGGACCATGCTACACTACACACCACTGACAGAGGAGTGAGCTCGACAGAGCTTAAAAGAAAAGCGAGTGAGAGAGAAAGAACAACAAAAAGAATGGAAGATGAGGGACAAACGTTCACTTTCACACCCTGCAGGGAGAACAGGGCCTCTGTGCTTCTTCACTGTCCAAACACACCTCACGGCTGCCTGCTCCCTGCAACAACAACAACCACACACACACACACAGGACAATAACCCTATTGAGGGGCACCAATAAAGGGAATACAGAGACATGGAATACAGAATGAGAAAAGATGGACAGAGTAGACTTGATCAGACACACATGATCAGTTAGGAGTGCCCGGTTTACAACACAAGCACAGATCAAAATTAATCAACAGGACTCAGTGGAACAAGTCTTCTGTCTACGTCATTCATACAACATTCACAAAGTCAGCCTGAATCACACTACACACACACACACACACATTTGTTTTGTCAAGGGTGGGACAGCGGGATTGTTTCACAGGGGAAGTTGGACAGTGATAACAGATCTCTCTCCTCCTTATCTGATGGCTCACACACACACACACACTCACACACACCTCCACATTATCTGATGGCTCACACACTCACACACACACACACACACACACACACACACACACACTCTGGGCTCTCAGTCTTTCCCTTACTCATCAGTTGCCATAATTGAACCTGACCAACACACAAAACCACACAGGTATTGCAAAGCATGACGCATGCCAACACACGCACACACACACTGCACCATACACACTGAAGACCAGAGGAAACCTACACTTCCGGTCAGGAGGGTATTTGTAGGGTCTCTGGGTTATGAAAGATATTCTGAGGGGCTGACGATACTGGGGAGTCACAAGGTGACAGCTTACATTACCACACTGCTATATCTGTCCTGACACACTGGCCTGTGTGTGTGTGTGTGTGAATCTTTTAACGGAAGACGAAAGGTGGCAGAATTTCCACAAAAAATAAATAAAAACTGAGTGATGAAATTTGAGCTTTAAAATAGGCACACACACACACACGGGGTATGCTGCATTCGCTCCAAAACTTGGCCCATGAACATCCTAATCACTTTTTCCACAGTCAGCAAGTCTTGGTGTCGGACAGCAGAGAGAGAGAGAAAGCAGAGGAAGAGGGATGGGGACGAATATTAACTTCACAACACAAGAACCTTCCACACCAATGACTGTGCACTGTAACTATTTTCAAATGTGTTGATGTGGTCTTTTAGTACATGTATTCATAATCAATAATAATACATTAATAATTGAATACTCTCACATGCGCTTTTTATATGTCACTTTGGAGACACTTTTATATGTCTGTTAAGTAAAAAAATATTTTTAAATGAAACATTTAATAATGTTATGCAATCATCAAACTGGGATTTCAACCAAACCTTAAGTCTAACACACTTCTTATTTCCTATAGCATACAGATTTCTTTAAGTCTACCTCTCATTTGATTTAGAATGTATTTCATCTTTTTTCCTTTTCCTTTGTAATAAATTCACAGCTTACAGTCTGAACCCCAGAACAGGAAAGTTGCTCAAGAGAATTACTTTCCTGATTTGTGAGAAGCCAAACTCAGGAAAGACAAACAGTCCATTTAGTGGCTCCATGTTTGTGTAAAACAAACAAGCCCATTATCCCATGTAGGTGGAGTTAAACTACTTCATACAAGCCTGGAAACGATTACAGCACAGCCAGAACCGTAAAGATACAGTTCATCCCAGTCCCCACCCCCCCATGTCCCCCCAGGCTCGCCCAGCACACGGCACTGAAGTCAGGCACAACGCACGAGAACAGCCCCTGGGTGCCACCGCCTCACAATGGACCTCATTAATAACGAAGCTCCTTAGGTCCAGAGCTCACACAATGCTGACTTTTTTTCTTTTTTTATCCTACTTTTTCTGTATACTAGGGACAATTCTGTTGTCACAATGTCCAATTAACCTACCACTTGCATGTCTTTTAACGGTGGGAGGAAGCCGGAGTGCCAGGAGAGAACCCACCGTAGCACGGGGAGGACATGCAGACTCCATACAATCCTGCCTGCAAGAAGCCCGGTTGCACCCGTGTGACGCAGCAGCAGAAGACTCGTACTTTTTGACAGATAGTCCCCGATGCAGAAGGGTGGACAACTGAACGGGGGGAAGAGCTCTGTCTGCAGGGGACCAACGCCCCCCCCCCCCCTTGCGACATGTCGCCTCGCCCCCCCCCAAAATCTAACAAAATGATCTCCCCTATGTGACTGTTGGCACTGCGAACGTGGTTCCGTTAGATTGAATGTTGACTTATAATCGGAGCATCATGGTCATTCAGGAGCCCTCGCCTGCTTTTCTATGCGTACAAGACCACCGACAACCATTTCTCTTTAAAGCATAACAAAATTAAACAAACTTTCTGCGAGAAACAAGCTGACATTAGTTTCAATGTGATGTCCTATTACGTGTACTGTGACAACAGCAAAAAATGATAGATTGATAACCGATCACTAAAGTCAAACCCCAGACAGACCACCGGCAGCAGGCAGCGGTCAATGTTGGGCAACAACGTTGCGAGAGGCCGAATCCGGTTTGTTTGGCAGTATTTCTGGTTGAGATAATAAATCTGATACTGACAAGAGACACGCATCATGAAATCGAAACAATGAGACAAAACAAAGTCACTGTTTCGGTCCCGACAGTGGAACTGGGAAAAAGCCCCATCTGTCGCCGCAGATACCTCTCCTCTTCTCCCCCCACCTCCGTCCGACTTTGCAACGGATCAAGCCCCCAGTATCGAGGCTACCTCGCCCGAAGGAGAAGTTGGAAACCATGCTTAAGACATTCCTTTGAGCTATGGTCGTTATTTCGTGTCTGCAAGACCACAGACAGTAAGCACGCGTATTCAAGCTAAATGATCGGCATCACTCACCTCCCCATGAACGCTGCTGGCGTCTTCGCTGCGCTGCTTTCTCCTCCTCGCTGCTCCTCTTCTCCTCCCCAGATCATGCCGCTGCTTTCCAGGAGGAAGGGGCTGCGCAGCTCCGGAAACCCATGGTCCTATCACCATAGACATTGCCTATCACGTAGTTCAGCCTGGTGTATACAGCCGACCTTATTGATTACAGTACAGTAAAACAATTGTAAAAGTATTTATCATGAATGAAGCCATTTTGGGCGAGTAGGCCTACTTCGGGAAATCCCAGTGGGGGGACGGGACGTTTTATTCCTTTTCATCCGTTAGTGCGTCACCCCTAAAAGCATCCATGTGACAAAGACCTGCTGAATTGTTTTTACAGCTGACAGAAGTGTTGGGTTCTGACTACTAAACACTTGAGCGATCATTTGGCTTTGATGAAATGTTCATGTTGACCAGCAAAACATGATCAAAGTATCCCAACGTGAATAAAAGCCATGCCATCAATGTAAAGTGCAAAGTCATCAGACGAGTTGAGGCTTTGAAGGGGCATAAGAGCCTAAGAGAGGTCAAATAAATAAAGATTGTAAAAAAACAACAACAACAAAAAATGAAACATGCACTACTTAATGGACTGACTCGTTTTCTGTTGAGATTTTGGATTTGGGTGTCACGTACATAGGCTACAATATAGGCCTGGATAGTTGGCAGGGCAATTTGCCTATTTTATTTATTTATTTATTCAACACAATGTTATCGAATTTGCAGTTTCCTTATAGAATTTATCATGTTCCATGAGTGTCAAACTATGACATCATAACGGAGTTCAGGAGAAAGAGCAGAGCCTACCATCTCACTAAACTCCACAGTATTGGTAAACCATTGATGAACTAACTACAGAGAAAATGTAATTCAATGGCTTGCAGATCAATTGACTCTCCCACCTCTGGGAGACATTTAAGTGAGTATGACAATATTAACTGCTGTAAAAACAAAAATACAACAACAACAAAAAAGAAAAGAAAGTAAGAAAGACAAATGTTAAATTAACTCAAAAACACTTCGCAACAGCAGTTGAAGTAAAACATAATTTTAAATGTGGGATATGCACTCAGAACATGATACAAGTGTGGAAGCCTCTCAAATATTTCAGTTTAGGCAAGTCAAAACTAATTAGTATTCATCATTACACCAGAGAGCAGAGGAAAGGAGAGAAAGAGGAAGAGGAGTTCTGAAGAGTCAGACGGGGACCAAACAAAAAGAGGCAGGGCAGACTTCCACCTGTCCTCCAATGGCAGCGCTGCCAGAACACGCCCAGTGCACACCCGCATGACTCCAAATCCCAAACACAGAAAAGGTTAGACACAGATGGACAGTCAGACAGTTATATAAGAGAAGTAGATGACAACTATACAGTATACATGAATGTGTGTGAATGGGTGTGTTCACACGTTAGAATCCTTTGAGGAGAAGTATGTGGAGGAGACCAGACTTGGCGAAGGGGGCTACGGGTCAGTCTTTGCTGGCTACCGTAGATGTGACAACTTGCCTGTGAGATACACACATACTCTCTCTCTCACACACACACAAAACTGTAAATTCATGTATAAATCAATACATTTTTTTAACCCTCCACCCCCACCACCATCTTTTTCAACAGGTGGCAGTCAAGCATGTCCCATTCACTAAAGTAGTACGCACACCTGTGGTGAGTGGACCAATTCCCGCTTTTAACTCTGCTAACCTAATTACAATTCAGATTCCATTTCACAGTTCTCATTCTGACCCTGGTCAACGGATAACATCTCCATTGGACTATTAACCCGAACTGGTCGTTGTGTTTTCTGTATTTCAGACTAAAGATGGTGAGCTCCGTCAGTTCCCTCTGGAGGTGCTGCTCTTAGTAATGGTTGGACAGGATTCAGGGGGGAGTCAGGCAGCGGTGAAACTCCTGGACTGGTATGAGCTGGACCAGGAGCTCATTATGGTGCTGGAGAGGCCTGTACCTGCAGTCGACTTGTTCGACTATATTCATGACAGAGGAGGGTTTCTCTCGGAGGATATCACCAAGGTAAGTTTATCCCAGCCGTTAACATCCAGAGAGCTTTTTGTGAAAGTAAATATTTACCATCATATGCCCTCCCTCTCCATCTCTCTTTCTGTAGGTCATTCTGAGGCAGCTGGTCAAAGCCTTAATTTCGTTTCACGCCAGAGGTGTTGTCCACAGAGACATCAAACCTGAGAACATCCTGGTTGAGACTGGCTGTGACTTTCCCAAAATTAGAGTTCTTGACTTCGGCTGCGGTGCCTTTTTGAAGGATGGATTGTACAAAAAAATCCTTGGTAGGCCTACATTCCACACTCATACTTTCTATCAGTATCTCCCCCACTCCATATTAAAGAGCAATGGCACGTTAAACATTTACAATGATAATGAACCCAATGCCTTGAGCGAATATAAAAACCCACTCATTTGCAAATCTCTCATCGTACACATTCACTGGTGGCACTGCTAAGGTTGTTTTGTGTCTTTATGTTTGTATGTGTTTGTGTGTGTCAGGTACCACTGAATATATACCTCCGGAATGGTACTGCCACCATTCATACGAGGCTGTTTCAGCTACAGTCTGGCAGCTGGGGGTCCTATTGTATGACATGCTGTCTGGGGTGTTCCCCTTCAGCACACCTGAGGACGTCATCTGTAACGATCCCTACATGAACACCAATCTATCCAGACGTAAGACACACATACACACCAAGCGGACACACAAACAGGCACACTCACACAAATGAGACACACAGAGGAAATCACATTCTTTGTGTCTGTCTTTAGCTGACCACAAGCTCTTCCACTTCTCTGACATTCTGTTATCTCTCTATCTCCCTCTCTTTTTCTCTCTCCAGAATGTCAGGACCTGCTGAGGAGCTGTTTGGCAAAGTGCCCCAAAGGACGGCCCACCCTGGAGGGAATTTTGCACCACCCGTGGCTGCAGTAATCCAGCCCCTCTTTCACCTCAGGGAGCACCTCCACACACTAATGGCTCGGTGTGCAACTTTCTGACAGTCACACCCTAGACCCCTTGGGAAAGAATCTGCACGTTTTAATTTACAATATGAACTCTTTTGCCGTTTATACTTTTCCTAGTCTAGGTTTGAGTACTTACATCTTGATATCGCCGTGATTAAACAGCTCAATGACTCAACCTGGTGGTGTTGAAGTAGAACTGCTTTTCATTCTCACTAAAGGAGATCTGCACTGACACAAATCTGCCACTATCAATGGAAGCAAATTAGTGACATGATGTTTTGGATATTAAAATGCATTGAATGCTTCGTATTGAAATGAGTTTACTTTTCCAGGGATTTCAATTCGAAGTATTTTGTCTGAGCTATACTCCAGAACAAAGGGTGGCGCTATTGGGTGCAACTGAATGCCAGCAGCCGAAAGAAGGAGTATTTTGTTAACCAATCAGCGACCTTTAGATTTGAACGTAGAGCGGGCTGGAAAACATCCTCCCGGTTTAAACAGTGATCCTTTAAATTAATGACGCAACATCAAGTACATATTGGTATTACAGTCGCTTAATTAATATTACTTCGACCTACAAATGGATCGGACTGAGAGCTGAGTCGAAATAAGACAGAGCTACTAATAACTTGGATCGATCTAGCCCGTTTTAAAACTTTATTTCGTGGGGGAAAAGTGCCACTGTGGTTCCTACTACGGTTATTTCCGTTTCTGTAGCTGGTTTAATTGTGGCTGAAGATGGATCGACCAGGGAGACCTTTGTTCATGAAGACCTATGGAAAGCAAATGCGGAAGGTCGATGCCTGGATCGTCCCTGACAACCGAAAAGTGCCTTTTGACAGCACTTCATCCTCGACCTCCGACATTTCCCTGTATAAACCCTCCTGTACTACATCAACCCCCGCAGAGAAAAGGTAAACAATGATGCCCCGTCTCAACATCTGTCTCAATAGGTGTGAATTGATCCAATCGCTGCTTCTTTCTCTGTAATAAACTCCAATAACGTCTCTTAATCTCTCTTTGGATTATGTAAAGGGGTAAGAAAACCAGTGTTGCCTGCAGGCGAGGTGTCCGTCAAGCCAAAGCTAAAGCCATGATGAGACTGAGGAATAACAGCAGCGACGTGGAGAACCGTGTCTTCCCCTCCCCAGAACCAGCTATTCAGCCACAAAACAGGCCTCTCAGGTTAACATGAACCGTTACTTTGATATCATGGGGCTTAAATTTGTGGTAGTGACATTGTCAAACGAAATCAACCATTGCGAATAGGTAAACATGAAACCCCTGTCGCTTCCTTTGTCCAGATACTGTCTAACCCAATCACTGTTTCGTTTTGCACTTCAATTGCTTGCTTTCTCTTCATCTCTCTTCGTCTTTCATCCAGAGGGAAGAAGACTAGAGTTGCCTGCGGTCAAAGTGCCCGTCCAGCCAAATCTAAAGGGACGATAGACGTGACGGATGAAAGCAGTGATGAGCAGAACAGTTTATCCCCCTTCCTGGCACCACCCATTCATCAACAGCAAAAGAAGCCTGCCAGGTTAGCATGAACCCTCTCCCAGTGTGTATTTGGGGTTTACTTGATTCATATGTGTTCTTGTAACATAAGCATGTTAATCAATTGTGTATAAATGCTGGTGGAATTAATTAGGCTTCAAGTATAGATGCATTTTGTACTGCATTGCACTCAAACATGCAAGTGTGTGTCAAGGCGGGTTGCTGGGCGGAAAACGAAACAGACAGTGAACACCAGCGAGAGCGAGGTAGACTCTTTCATCTTGAGGAAGGAGAGAGTCTCTCAGAAACGACGAAAAGGCATCCTTGGTGGAGGGAAAAGACACTCAGAGTAAGTACATGCCAATAAATACCTGAGGCTACTGTTTAAGCAGTATTGCCAAGAGTACTTCTGTGTTTACTGCTGTTTTTTCTCTCTCTCTCTCTCTCTCTCTCTCTCTCTCTCTCTCTCTCTCTCTCTCTCTCTCTCTCTCTCTATCTCACTCTATCTCTCTCTCTCTCTCACTCTCTCTCTCCGGTGTTTCCCCCTCTCCTCTCAGAGCCCCTCCTGACGCGCCCCTCTGGCGATTTGTCACCCGCCGCAGAGGAGCAGCAGGGTGTGAACCCCAAATCCCCAGAAACACGCGTAACGTAAGGCACACATCCAACACTGAACTGTGTATTTGTCACCACGACCATGATTTTTATTTTATTTTACAATCTGTATTTATTGGACCTTCTTTAGGCTCTTATGCCCCTTCAAAGCCTCAACTCGTCGGATGACTTTGCACAGAGCGATGGCATGGCTCCATTTTCCCGCCGGGCCACACAAGGCCAACCCTGGGAGATGACCAGTGCAGAGAGCCCTGTGACAAGGCCAAGGAACAGCAGCGTGACAAACGACCACCTCAGAGAGCTCTCCTCCCTCAACGACTCTGCTGACCCTGGCCTCAAACCCTGCCCCCGGAAACCCCTGTTCTGCTCCACCCCCTCGCTCCGTCCCCCACTCAGGCCACGACACAAGTCAGACTGCCCCTCCTCCTCCATGCCAGCCTCTGTCTCTGTCAGTGATATTGTGGGTCTGAGCATCACTCAGGAGGAAATGGAAGTAGATCCTCCAGAGGACCCCCACTGTGCTTCTCCTTTTGCCCCAGTCTCGGTGACCAGCCCTGAGGTGAAGCATCTCTCAAACCTCGGAGAACCAGGAAGAACAAACTGTGAAGAGCCACCTCAACGTAACGTCACAAACACAGGAGAAAAGAGTCGCTCTAAAGCCATGGACGTCCAACATTGTGCCATTGAGCCGCATAGCCTCGAGCTGTTCTCAGTCGTTGCCGAGAATCAGGCTGAACCCTGGGTGCCGTCGGAGGAAACTGAAGCCAGTGTTCAATTTGTGTCTGCATCTGGGGGTTTGGAGTGCTTGGAAGAGAAGCTGAAAAAGAGGTGCGTGTCCCAGGACTGTGGGGTTGTGCTAGAGAGAGTGGACGAACCGACCAACGTCACTCAACCAGACGGAGCGACCACATACTCGTCCTGTATCGACCACATGCGGTCAGCAGGCAGCGAGCCGACCGCCGACCGCACAAGCTTGATCAAACTGGTGCTGTTGACCACCTCTGGCCCGTCTTCCGATCGTTCCGGTCCTAGCGTTGAAACCGATGACCATTTGCGGTCAGCGAGTAGCATTGAGGTTGTCGACCGTTCGCCTTTAAATGGCACAAAGTCGATGGTGGGTTCACAGTTGGACAGCAATGAGCTGAGTGAACAGTTTCGATCTGCGAATCGTTTTGAGTCGAACAACCACACATCCAACAGCCTGAAGTCGGCTGAGCGTTTACAGTTGATCGAGAGCGATCAGTCTCCGGATCCGACCAGATCGACGGACGTGGCAGCAGCTTCGGATCCTCTGACCGTGATGCTGAAGGACAGGTGTCTAAGCCAGCAGCTTACAGTCAGCTTGGATCGAATGGCTCAACCACAAACAGACATGGACAACATGCTCAACGTCGACCAACCTCGCAGCGTTACCAAGTTCTCCCTCAACACGCCCAACAAAAGTCAGTCTATCAGGTCAGAAATAGAGTCTGTTGACCAAAGGGTGAAAAGAAAAAGAGCCCCTGGCCCTCCTAAGGACCAGAGTAAACCGCTTAAGGTCCAGGATGCTCCCGACAACGCTCCCAGGTGCAGGAATGTCTTGCTGGCTCCGCATGGGAAGAAGCGTCGCAGCGCGTCTAAGGACCGCACGGGGACGAGTCGGAAGGCGTGCGTGAGCGGGCTGAGCATGAGTCGGTGGAGCAAGAGAGAGGGGGCATCAGGGGGCGTCCCTGCTAACAACTACTACAGCAGGAGGACACAGAGAGCGCCCCAGTCTGGAAGGCCAGAGGACTGCAGCATCAACGAGTTGCTGGCCGCACGCAACATGGCACCGGCCAAAGGGGTGAGTACTACACTACACACACACACACACACTTTTCTCTAGCTCATAATATGTAACCAGTATACCAGTATGTAACCCCCCCCTTCTCCCCCCAGGCGGGGATGGACAGCTGGCTGCAGCCTCCCGGAGCAATCCTGTCCACTCCGGTCCGAACCGGACGCCTGTCCTCCCTGCTGATGTGCCTCACCCCCAACACACACACCTGGAGCCGCCTCAAAGCTGCCCTCTCCATCCACAAGAAGACCAAGGGTACACACACGCGCTCACTCACACACACACACACACACACACACACACTCACACACTCACCTTGTAGTTGCCTTTGTCTGAGACTGGTACGATAGGAAATGCTTTGTCATGCTTTTTGTCTCTCCCTCTGCAGCATTCTTCAGTCCTCACCACAGCAACCTCAAGGCGCTCACGCAGGAAGGGGCGGGGCTGGCAGATGTCAGTCAAAGCCTGTTTGGGACACCCTTCCGAACACCCCTGAGACCCTTCCTCACGTCTCAGCTTCAAATCAGCTCTCCTCTGGTACACTCACACAACATTGATACTGTCCTGTCATTGATATCTTACTTCTCAGCTGACCTTAAACTACAGCTATCCTCTCAAACAGAATGTCTCATCAAGCCCAGTGTTTGATAGATAGATCTTTATTTGTCATTGTCACAGGTCAAATGATATTAAAAGTGCTTCCAGTCAGTGCATTCAATGTAAATAAGAATAAATATAACAAAAAAATTAATACTGATAAATATCTCTAAAACAAAAATGAAAATCATTGCCAAAGCTACAAGAATGAAAAACATTTCCGTAACCGAACACACAGTCATTCATCCACAGTGCCCATTATTTTTGGGCAGCATTAACCTGGATGTTACATGTCGACGAATCTTCTACCCCCGTGCAGAGTGTGTGCGAGGACGAGCTGTCGGACGCAGAGAAGGTGTATGCGGAGTGCGGCCAGGATAAGGCTCTGGCATGGGAGGCGTGTCTTCCCCCCAGACGTATGAAGCTGTGTAAGAAGATCGGAGAGGGCACCTTCGGAGAAGTCTTCACCACCACCAACAGCGCTGGAGACACTGTGGCGCTCAAGGTACGTGGTGGGGCGGGCGTGACGTTGTTTGTGTGTGTGTGAGTCGTTCCGTTGGCTAATATGTGTTTGACATGGAACTCCTTCCTGTGTGTAGATCATTCCATTGGAGGGCAGCGAGAAGGTGAACGGAGAGAAGCAGAAGAGCTTTGGAGAGATCCTCCATGAGATCATCATCTCCAAGTATGAGCGCCGCGTGGGGAAATACACATCCACCTGTCCAATGGTGCATATTGAATATCTAACAATCTGTGTGTTTGTGTTTACAGGGAACTGAGCAGTCTTAAAGACAAGCAGAAAAATCAGACTCATGGCTTCATTGGACTCAATGAGTGAGTCCTATCCCATCCCATCTATTGTTATTGTCATGCTGAGCAGAACGTTCGAGAGGCTGTGTCTTAAGTGCGTGTACGTTCTCCCCAGTCTCCACTGCGTGCGAGGGTGCTACCCACCCACCATGCTGAAAGCCTGGGATGCCTTCGACCGCCTGAGAGGTTCAGAGAACGACAGACCGGGTGAGAGCAAAGATCGTCATCGTCTGTTCGTCTACCCTGTGGGCGATTGCTCCAAAGTTGGAGCTCAACACTCATGTATGTCTCCCTCTCTCTTTCCCAATCTCTTTCTCTCTCTCTCTCTCTCTCTCTCCCTCTGCAGATTTCTTTGAAGAGGACCAGCTGTTTCTTATCCTGGAGTTTGAGTTTGGGGGCAGCGATCTGGAAAACAGTGATGGACAGGTATGCTACGTATTAGTGTAGACAGATTGGTTTGCTTTAACCACTTCCTGTCCTTGGTAAACCCCTTCATGTCCCTTTGTGTTCCAGCTGTCGTCTCTGATCGTGGCCAAGAGCATCCTCCACCAGGTGACTGCCGCCCTGGCCGTGGCTGAACAGGAGCTCTGCTTTGAGCACAGGTACATGCGCGCACACACACACACACACACACACACACAAACTAACAGACACATATAGTTCTAACTTGAACTTCTCACTTCTGGACCCACAAACTACCGTACACGGTGAATATGATTGGTGGTTTCTGATGTTCCTCCGTGTTCCTCTGCTCTGCAGGGACCTCCACTGGGGGAACGTGCTGGTGAAGCCCACCACGGAGAAGCAGGGGGTGTTCCTGCTGGACGGAACGGCCCACCGCCTGAACACAAGGGGGGTGCACGTCCGCCTCATCGACTACTCCCTGTCCAGACTGGAGATCGGTCAGTCCGCTCCCTTATCTCTCTCTTTCTGCACATCCCTCTCAGCCTCTCCTGTTGTTTTTTCCGTCTGCGCTGCTCTTCATCTCGTTTGGAGTTTAGGTTACCTTCGGTCACCTCGCAATAACCGGTAATGTGATCCATGTTTGTTGTGCGTGTGCAGACGGTCTGACGGTGTCATGTGACATCTCCGAGGATGAGGAGCTGTTCATGGGCCAGGGAGACTACCAGTTTGATATCTACAGGATCATGAGACAGGAGAACAGGTGTGTGTGTGTCCTGCTTCCAGCTTAAGCACGTCCACAACTTACTAAACACTACATATAAACCACACACCACATCCCTAACCAGCTTAAGCACACATATTTCACAACCTTAACTTGCGTTAAACTAAATAGTTTCCCCTCGGGGATCAATAAAGTAAGTCTGATTCTGAACATGTGCGCCTTGTCTTCCCACAGCAACGAGTGGAGCTCCTACCAGCCCCACTCTAACGTGCTGTGGCTGCACTACCTGTGCTCCAAGCTGCTGGGGATGAGGTACCGTGGGCAGGGCCGGGGGGCTAAGCAGACGCGCCACGACCTCAACGGCTTCCTCAACTCCGTCCTCCAGTATGGCTCGGCCATGCAGGTCCTGCTGAACTGCCCTCTGTTCCACTAAAACTCCCCACATACTTCTGGTGTGTGTGTGTGTTGTGTGACCAGGCATCGTGAGTTTGAAATGTATTTGTGTAGTGTCGTGTTGTGTGTGGGACTTGTGGTACTGAATTTCCTTTAAAAGAGTCTCAGTATTTGTATTTTGGTTCTTCTTATTGCTCTAATAATAGAATAGTACCATACAATGTGCATGCTTATGTAGAGTTTTGCATTCAATAAAGTACCTGGAAATCTGAGAGTAAATGTGTCTGTCATACAGTGCGTTATTCACACATCCCAGTTCTTCAGTTAGGTGTGGGTGACGCCACGGGAACAAGATCATTTACATTTTCGGTGGAATTTAGGCTGTTAATTTAAGCCAGTTACTGTAAGGTTTACTTAAGCTAAGAGACTACATGAATAGAGATAATGAAAGTAGGTTGCACCTACACACTCGTACCATTTTTGCTGAAGAAAATAGAAGGTTAAATATAAAACAAAATACTTTAATTTTTTAACATATACTTTTGCATTAAACAAATTCACTTTTGGTACTGTCAGTGTGTGTAGGTTAGGAAACAAAGTTGTGGGTCTTGTTAAAAAATATTTTTTTTTACATATGCAAAAACGTTCCTTCCTTAAAGAGTCTGACCTGGCATGGCTTGGTAATGGCTTGTAAATACACTGGAAGAGAGGGACACTGGGAAACTGGTGCCACCTCATTTCAATCAGTCGTTACTTCAAGGAAAGGAAGGATGGAAGGATGCATGTAGGAGTTATTTAAACAAGACCCGAGTGTTTTGGAGAAGAGGCCAAGCGTGTGTGAGAAGAAGCACTTTTTGGTTGAACTTTGAGGCGATGTTGGCGAGATGGCGTTGCTGGTGATGTGTGTGTGTGTATGTGTGTGTGTCGATGAGGCGATGGAGTATGTGGCGCAAAGCCGCAATGTTTTTGCTTCTGCTGTATTCATGTGTGTGTGTGTGCTTAGAAGGAGAAGTATTTGGTGAACCACTCCTGCCTCTGTGGATCCCGACTCTCTGGTCCAGAGCCGCTTCCTCTCTGCTCCAAATACGGGCCTCTAAAAACATGAAGAAAAATTGAATAAATAAAGAATAGTAAAATATGAATTAACACTGATGACACTGGCACACTTTCGAAGCTCCTCTATTAATTCATGACCACCATCCTTGAGCAATTGCATTCATTAGGATTGTAATAAATATCCATGCATAAATACTGGTACCTGATTGGCTGACTGTGCTGGTGTAAGCGGGGCTCCTGCAAGGAGGAGCTGACGTAGCGAATTCCCGACTGAGCCGAGGGGCAAACGGGGAGGGGGGCGGTGGGGGCAGGGGTGAGGGGGGTGCAGGTGCGGGTGGCGTGGCTGCGGCCATGCTCCGGACCCAAGGACCGGGTGAAGGAGCGAGGGAGGGAAGGGGAGGAGTGCTGGGGGAGCGAGGCAGGAGCGTGCCTGTGGGGGAGGGAGGAGGAGGCGTAGGGGAGGGCGGAGGAATGGGCGGACGGGGCGGGGGCAGAGGAGGGGTGGGGCAGCGTGGAGGAAGTATGGCGGGGGAGAGAGGGGGAGGAGGAGGGGGAGGAGGGGATCCGAGTCGGCGACCCTTCGAGGTGCCTCCTCTGTAACCCAGCAAACAGCCTTTTTATTAATTCAATGTCAAATGACGCAGTATCGCTTTAACACTGCGCCCGGGTTGGCAAGCTTACCCTAGTGGTCGGCGTGACACTCCCAGGGCGGGGCTTGTTGTCATGGAGCCTGGGTGAGCTGTTGTCCCCGGTGGCAAGAGGATGGAGCTGCAGTTGATGCCGTTCCTCCTAGAATGTGTGTGTGTGGCGGGAGAGGAGCGGGTAAATATACAGGGAAGGGCTTGAATTGGGTACGTGTGTGTGTGTGAGTGTGTGTGTGTGTGTGTGAGTGTGTGTGTGATCTCACCATGAGGCGTTTAATGAGCTGGTCTCTTTCTGCCAGTTTCTCCTGTAGTCTCACCAACTGCAGATCTTCGCAGCGAGGCTCTCTCCTTCTGCATCTCTCCTCGCGCTCACGCAGTCTGTGATCACACACACGCTAACCTTCACAACTGCACACACACCAGGTCTCCCTTCATCCTTACATCCGTATAACACATAATATTACACTTCCCACACATGTACACATGTATATCACACACATAGCAGATACACACACACTGCTAATACACGCAAGGTATAATTCATTCATGTTCAGGTTCAACACTCTTCCACAGATTACCAGGAGTTTGTGCTCAGATTACATTTATCTCAGATTAACCTGGCTACAATGTCCAGCAACATAGTGGCAGCTGGTAGTGAGTGTGTGTTTACGACTGTGTGTGTGTGCACCACTCACTCGGTTTCCAGGGCTACTATGCGAGACTGTAGGTGGCTTTGAGCATCACTGTACTCAGACACTAAAGTCTGCATCTCTTTCCTGTGCTCCCTCCTCATCTCCTCCATCGCTTCCCTCCTCCTCTCCTCCTCCTCCTCCTCCTTCCTCGTCTCCTCCACCTCGCCCCTGGGCCCCTCCTCCCCCCGCGTGTCCTCCTCCCTCTGCTTGTGGGACTCCTCCAGTTTCTCAATCTCCTCTTTCAGCCGCTCCACCTCCTCCCTCAGCCTCTGGGCCTCGTCTCTTATCCTCACGTCCCTCCTCCTCTGGGCCTCCTCGCTCTCCTCGTCCTTCTCTCCTGCCGCAGCCTCCTCCTCCTCCGGCCCCGACCTGGAGGAGGGCACAGAGGCACGGAAGAGGGAAGGGGGAGGGGAACGAGTCAAGAAAGGAAAGGAAAAGGAGGAAAAGGAAAAGGTGGAGGCGAGAGGAGGGTGGGGTGGAATGAGGAGGAGGGGGAGGGGAGACCTCATGGCGTCTCCTCCCCTCTCCTCCCTCCGGTCTGTACCTGTCCTTCAGCTGTTCTCTGAGCAGGGCGTTTTCCCTCTGCAGCTCCAGAACTGCGCTGTGACTCTCATCCAGCTGCCGCTCAAACACCTGGCACTGGTTCTGCTGTTTAAGGTCCTGCACACGCACACACACACAGATGAACACACAAAGAGATGAACACACACAGAGATGAACACACACACAGAGATGAACACACACACAGATGAACACTCACACAGAGATGAACACACACACACGGGCGGCTTCTCTGCGTGTCTCTGAGTTACCTGTTGCAGCGCCATCATTTGAGTGTGTGTTTGTAGTTCAGCCTGTAGGTTCTCTATCTGCTGCATGTGTCTCTGGGTCATCTGTCTGCTCCATTCTGTGTGCTGCTGGGTCAACTCTGCACGTTGTTTATCTGACACACACACACACACACACACACGTGCACACACACGTGCACACAGACAGAGACAGGAACAGGCACACACAGGAAAATACACACACACACACACACACACACGACGGTCACAGAGAGGAAAATCAATGCTATGCTGCCCGTTGTCAAAGGTACCATGCTACTACGGCTGTTGCCATGGTGATAGTAACCTAGCTGGATAAAAAGTGTGTGCGCCTGTGTGTATCTGTGTCTGAGTGTCTGTGAGAGCGGGAGTGTGTGTACTTGTGTGTTCTGTGTTTGTGTGTGTGTGTATGCATGTGTGTGTTTACTGAGTGTGTGTGTGTGTTACCTAGCTGGAGGTGATGCAGGGTCTGCAGTCTGTTCCTCTCTGCCTGTATGTCTTCCTGAGCCTGTCTCTCCAGGGCTTGCAGAGCACGTGCGTGCCGCTCTGCAGCCAGCGAGAGGCTTTGAGGCTCTTCCTGGAAACAAAGCAGCGCGCGCACACACACACACACACACACACACACACACACACACAAACACTCTGCATGTGTAGTTGCTCGCCATTATGGAATTCACTGAGCTGCTAAATAATTCATTAGACAGACGAGCCTTTGAAGGGGGTTTGTTTGTGTGTGGGATAATGTGTGTACCTGCAGCTGTTCCCTCAGTCTCTTGTTCATCTCCATCGTCTCCTGCACCTCTTTCCTCAGCCTGTCAATCTCCGGGTTTCCATGACAATCATCTCCTGAACCGACCCTTTTCTTCTCCATCTATGACAGGGAGTCACTTAAGTCAATGAGGAACTATTATCTGTATGTTGAAATTTGTAGGATGTGCTTCCTATACCTGTAGTTTCAGATCGGCTAGTTGGGTCTGAAGATTGGATATTTGGGTCTGAAGCTCCTCCTCTCTGCTCTGACTTTGTTGGTTGCCATCAGCAACGGCAGCATCCAGCTCTACCTTAAACTCTGCCCTGAGTCGCTCCTCACAATCCACCCTGGAGACACAAACACCCACACTCAAACACTCATAGCCATCATTACTGTCTGTCCTTGTAAAAAGGCAATTTGGTTCTACCTGATACTCTCCTCAGTGTTCTGCTGGCTTTGTTCCAGAAGGTTCCTTTCAGTGTTCTGTCGACTTTGTTCCAGAACTTTTTCCTCAAGTCTGTGCTTGTCTTTTCTAAGGGCTGATATCTCCCTCTGGGTTCTCTCTCTCAGCCTTTCCGCCTCGCCCTTGGTCTGAGCCAATCGGCTGTGAGTGTGCTGGAGCTCTTCCTGTAGGCGGGCGCAGTGAGGTCCGCAAATCGGCGGAGCTTCACCTGCCTTTCCTCCATGGTTCTCTTGCTGCTGGATAGCAGACTCTAACCGAAATATCTGGATACACACACAAATAAACACACACACAAAGAAGATCATTTACATTTAAAGAGTTTTGACGGTCAATTGAGAATATCATTGCTTTCGTACCTCTCACCTCATTGGTTGTCTTCTGCAGTTGGGTCTGTAGATCCTCTCTCTCCCTTTCCAGTGCCTTACGGACTTCCTCGCTGCCGATCCTCTCCGCCTCCAGACGCTCACACACCTTCAGACAACACACACACAGGAGGGAGGGGTCAAAAGGAAAATCTCACCTGGAGGAAAGTGGGAACGCTTGTAAGCAAAGGTCTGACCTCTTGACCTCGCTTCCTCTCAGCATTCAGTGCTTCCTGCGCGCTGTGCAGCTCAGCCGCATGCCTCCGCATCACTTCTTCGATCGCTCGCCGCACCTGCTCCTTCAGACGCTTCTTGTCCTCCTCCGCCTGTTCCCTCAGTCGTTTCTTCTCCTCCTCCACCCTCCGCTGGAGGCTGGCCCTCTCCTCATCCGCCCGCTCCTTGTTCCCATCGAGCTGCATCCGGAGCCGCACCTTTTCCATCTCTCGCTCTTTCTTCATGCGCTCTCTCTCTTCTTCTCCCTCTCTCCGCAGCCGTTCCTTCACGTCCTCCATCTCTTTCAGCAGTCTCTCTCTCTCTGCCGTCCATTCGACCTGGAGTTTCTCTCTCTCCGTCTTCTCCTTCTGCAACTGTTCCTTCTCCACCTCCCTCTCTTGTCGCAGGCGATCTCTCTCCTCTTCTATCTCCGCCTGCAGACGTTCCTTCTCTTTCTCGGCCTGCTTGCGAACGCGCCCCAGTTCCTCTCCCTGGGCCCTCACCATTTCAGAACGCAGGCTGGCCAGGGCCTCGGCATGCTACACACACACACACACACACACACACACACACACACACACACACACACAGATCAGTAGTTCAAACGCCCTATGTGCCGGGAGCCCTGTGTGAATGTGTGAGTGTGCGTGAGTGTGTGTGAGTGTGCCCTACCTGGCGTATCTGGCGGGCGTGGTCGTTGTTCCTCCCGCTGGTCTGTAACTCCAGCTCTCTGTTCCGGCTCTGCAGACGATTCAGGTGTCCCTTCAGTTCCTCCACCTCAGCACACACACACAGCTCACAGCCTCCGCGACTCAGCAGCTCCTCTGAGACACGCACACACAAAAAAGCACACTTGTTTCACCTCAAAGCTTGATGGCTGGACTGGCTTTGACTGATTGATAGTTAGATGGATGGATTGATAGATAAATGGAAGAATCGCCAGTGGGATGGATGGATTGATAGATGGAAGGATGTGGATGGCAGGATCGATCACCTGCTTTGTGCTGCAGCTCGTCCTCCTGCAGCAACAGCCTCTCTTTGGCCACGGCTAACTCCTCCTCTGCCCGCTTAGCTCCGCCCTCCGCTTCGGACACACGCTTCCGACCCAGCTCTAACTCCTCCTCCAGGTCCTAGAGAGGCAGTCAAAGAGACAGAGAAACAAAAATGCAGTCTGAGAGAAAGACTGAGAAAGGAAGGGTGAAAGAAAGGTGGAATCAACTCCCCACCTCCATCAGAAGCACAGACTGCCTTCTCACCTTCAAAAGAAGGCTTAAAACTCACTTATTTAGAGAATTTAATGGCACCTAGGAAGAGTATGGCACTTCACATAATCTAATGTGCTTCAGAACAATTTGGTGGTCCCCATATGGTGACTTGCCAGTGTTGTTTGTTGTATCTCTTGCTTTATGTTCACAATCTTTGTGTTATGCATTTATAGTTCTTCCCTTGGCACTTATTGGTTCTCATGAAGTATGATTCACGATCTAAAAAACCCACTGTGTTTGGGGTGTATCACGTAAAAGCTCTCTCTTGTAAGTCGCTTTGGATAAAAGCGTCTGCTAAATGAATAAATGTAAATGTGTCCAGCCAGGAACTCAGCAAATGTGCTCTCCATTTACATCATTTCAGTCATTTAGCAGACGCTCTTATCCAGAGTGACTTATCCACTCTTATTCAGAGTGAACAAGCATTACCCCTGAGGCAAGTAGGGTAAAGTGCTTTGCCCAAGGACACAGCTTCATGTTGGTAAAATTGGGGTTTAAACCGAGTGACTTCTGCTTCCCGACTTCCTAACCACTCAGCCACATGAATCCCCCATGGGTATCATCTACACACACCCACCCTATCCGGGGGTGTATGTAGCTTTGTCAGCAGTGGGGTCCTAATGAGGGGTATTCATCCAGCCTGAGCTGCTCGTTAGCAGACAGTGATCAGAAAGAGAGCAGCACTTAGAGAGGACAGGCTGTGTTTAGCAGGGCCAGACAGACCATGTTAGAGAGCCACATCAGGAAGTGGGCGAGTTTCTGGAGCTTGGGGTTGGGAGGGAGGGAAACACGTATGTTCATTGTTTGTGATGCACTGATTGCTTCGGGGGGTTGTGTGTCTGTACAGGATGTGCACAATAGTTGTGTTTTGTGTTTGAGGGTGTGGGTGTGTATCGGGCGTGCGTCAGTACCTGGATCTTCTCCTGCAGTTTGACAGCCTCTCTCTTGCTCTCCGTGTACTTTTGCAGCTGCGCCTCCACCTCTTCCTCCGCCCTCCTCACCCTCTCCCTCAGCGCCGTGTGCATGCCTTTCTTCTCCTCCTCCTCCCTTTCTTCCCACTGCCGTCGCTCCTCCCTTCGCGTCTCTTCCATTTTCTTCCGTATTTCCGCCATCTCCTCCTCCATCTCCCTCGTCCGTCGCTCCCACCCCTCCCTCTCCTCCCTCACCGCCTTCCTCTTCTCCTCCTCCGCACGCTCCTTTTCGTTTCTTAGGGTCTCCACTTCTTGGGATAGGAGCAGCAATTTCTCTATCTCCTTTTCGCCTGTCCTTTTCTCCTCCTCTCCTTTCTTCCGTTCCTCGTCTCTTTTCTTCCTCTCCTCCTCTTCTCTGTGCCTCTCCTCGATTCCTTTCCTCCTCTCTTCCTCGAGCGTCCTCCGAAGCGCCTCGCACTGAGCCTCCAAGCAGCGTGCCTGCTCCCCGGCCTTCTCCAGTTCTCCCCCCAGTCTCAGGCCCTCCTCCTGGGCAGCACTGACCTTGGACTGGGCCTCCATCTTCTCAGCCTCCGCATCCTGGAGCTTTTCCTCATACACCCTCCTCAGCTCTGCTTCTGCCTCACGCTCCCTCTCCTCAGCCTGGGCACGGTAGCTGTCAAAGTCAGCCTGCACCTGGAGGCACAGAGACCTATTTAAAACTCTCTGAAAGAAAGTAGCTATACAGAACCGTTTGTCCCTGTAAGGCCCAGATTCAAAACCCTTTTCAGGTCAAACAGGCTTGATGGAACACACACACATACACTTACGCACACATGACAAATACCTGGCATCCAATCCTCTGGTGCTCATCCAGAGATTCCTGAAGTTCAAGGAGGCGTATCCTCAGGGCAGACTCCTCCCCCTCCTGGCATGTCTCCACAGCAACGCGGTGTAGCGTATCTTGGTGGGCGTGGCTTAAGGACTGTAGGGCTGCCTCCTGCTCCTCATTCTTAGTGTTGAGGGAATAGATTACCTGGGGGGGTGGGGAGAGAATCTTATGTAAATATATATGCTGTATTTAAGCTTGCATTTCCAAAGTACACCGCGTGAAGTAACACATACATTTATTTTAAATGCTGATAATGTCTTAGCTGTACTACCATCCAGAGATAGGTAGACTTGGGAAGCCTAGAACGGGAGGGAACTATAGAGACCAGCCTGCATGCCCCTCTTCTCTCGAGCCCTGCTCTACACACTATGTCATCATCTTCTATTACAACTCACTTCTCACTCATCGTCAGTATGCACATATGTGGTTATGTGAGTGAGTGAGTGAGTTAGTGTGTGTGTGTTCATGTGTGTGTGTGTGGGGGGGACACACCGGGAGGCTCATATTTTATCATGACGCCTCCCTGTCTGTGACACGGCCCTGCTGGACATTCTGTGTGTTTATGTGTGTGTGTGTGTGTTTGTGTGTGTTTCTTTCTGTGAGTGCTTCTGTGTTCCAATCTCACTCTCACTCACTGTGGTTTTAGTGTCAACACCCTCGCCCACGAGGCCTGTACTGTATTACAACACTTAATCCTTGACTCCAGCTAGCGAATGACATTGGCCCAAATACCAGACCCTGAACCACGCCCCTGTCCTGTCTCACATGCAGCCCGCCATCATGCCCTCTCGGGGCTATCTGATCACGTCACTCCGTCACAAACTTTGACCTATGACTTAAGGGGAATAGAGTGACAGAGTATGACGTTTGGGTCTGAAAAAGATACAACATGGACACGTCTGTCTGTTTGATAAGTGAGAGGGACGAAGAGGGAGGGAGACGCACTGATTAAAAGTCAGACATGCACTGAAAAAGCACATTTAGGACCGGGTATCCAGTGTAGATATTGGATATCCACCTCCTGTCCCACTCTGTCCAAACGAAGCGGTAACTATGATTGGTTGTTGTATTGACAGGCATTTCTGGATGCCCAATCCTTCTCTCCCCTCTCCTCTCTAGCTATAGTAAATCCCTACCCCAGGCTGTCAGATCGATCCCTCGGGTCGATAATGTTATTCATGTAGCGTTGGAGGCCAGTGGACCTCCATATTGACAATACCTTCACAGTCAGCAAAGCATGAAATTAATATTCTGTCTATAGTGTAGAAAAGCTTGGAGACTTTAATTTTCAGTTAAATTTCTTAGTAGTATGCGATATGCGAATGTATTATTAGTCGTGCACACACTATTAGACACGCACCTACATCAGATTCAGATTCAGTTATGTCAGATGTGTGTGTGTTTCTGTGATTTTCCTTCAAAATCTGTGGATTTCATAAGGTAGGTACAGTTGTGGTCAAAAGTTTACATACACTAGTGAAGATCATGTATGCCATGGCAATATAGGGTTTTCAATAAACTCTACAACTCTTATTTTTCTGTGATGGAATGATAAGGAGCACATATTTCTTTGTCACAGAAAACATTCATGAAAAATGGTCCTTTTACGAATTTATTATGGGTCTTTTGAAAATGTGTCAAAATCTTCTGGGTCAAAAATATACATACAGCACCTTGAATTACCAATTTGGTGATGTAGAAAAAGTTGTTTCAATCCAATTTGCTTTTTGGCATGGCCTCCTAACTTCTTACGAGTGATTATGATTGACTCCAGCTGGTGACTTCTTTCAGTCCATGTAAATAGGGCTTGTTTGACACATTCACTAGACTCAGCCAGAAATACTACAATGGGAAAGTCTAAGGAGCTCAGCACGGATCTGAAAAAGCGCATCATTGACTTGAACAAGTCAGGAAAGTCCCTTGGAGCCATTTCAAAGCAGTTGCAGGTCCCAAGATCAACTGTGCAAACAATTGTTTGTAAGTATAAAGTGCATGGCACAGTTGTATCATTGCCACGATCAGGAAGAAAACGCAAGCTATCACTTGCTGCTGAGAGAAAATTGGTCAGGTTGGTCAAGAGTCAACCAAGAACCACCAAAAAGCAAGTCTGCAATGAGTTGGAGGCTGCTGGAACACATGTGTCAGTGTCCACAGTCAAGCGTGTTCTACATCGCCATGGGCTGAGAGGCTGCCGTGCAAGAAGGAAGCCATTACTCCAGAAGCGGCACCTTACGGCTCGACTGAAGTTTGCTGCTGATCACATGGACAAAGACAAGGCCTTCTGGAGGAAAGTTCTGTGGTCAGACGAAACTAAAATTGAGCTTTTTGGCCACAATGACCAGAAATATGTTTGGAGGAGAAAAGGTGAGGCCTTTCACCCCAAGAACACCATACCTACCGTCAAACATGGTGGTGGTAGTATTATGCTGTGGGCCTGTTTTGCTGGCAGTGGAACTGGTGCTTTACAGAAAGTAAATGGAATAATGAAGAAGGAAGACTACCTCCAAATTCTGCAGGAAAACCTAAAATCATCAGCCAGAAAGTTGGGTCTTGGACGTAGTTGGGTGTTCCAACAGGACAATGACCCCAAACATACATCAAAAGTGGTGAAGGAATGGCTAAATCAAGCTAGAATTAAGGTCTTAGAGTGGCCTTCCCAAAGTCCTGACTTAAACCCCATAGAGAATATGTGGACTGTGCTGAAGAGACAAGTCCGACTCAGAAAACCAACAAATTTAGTTGAACTGCACCGATTCTGTCAGGAGGAGTGGTCAAAGATTCAACCAGAAGCTTGCCAGAAGCTTGTGGATGTCTACCGAAAGCGCCTAATTGAGGTGAAAATGGCCAAGGGACATTTAACCAAATATTAACATTGCTGTATGTATATTTTTGACCCAGCAGATTTTGTCACATTTTCAAAAGACCCATAATAAATTCATAAAAGAAAAAATTTTCATGAATGTTTTTTGTGACAAAGAAATATGTGCTCCTTATCATTCCATCACAGAAAAATAAGAGTTGTAGAGTTTATTGAAAACCCTATATTGCCATGGCATACATGATCTTCACTAGTGTATGTAAACTTTTGACCACAACTGTATCTGAGGTAAACAGTCAGGGCACAACAACCTGCTGTTTTCTTCCTGTGTGTGCATAAAAAAGAGAGAGAGATAGAGAGAGCGAGCGGGACAGCAAGATAGTATGAGCTTGACTAGAACAGCTGGCCAACACTTCCATCCCTCCCTCCCTCTCATCCGTTATGCCATGTAAACAAACTCCATCCTGATAGTTGTTTATCTTTAGACTCCACTTCTAAACTCTAGCAAAGTGAGTCTCAGATCAGGCACACAGAGTAGCGGGGGACTCATCAGAGGGACTGCAATGTGTGTGTGTGTGTGTGTGGGGGGGGGGGGGGGGGACAGTGAGGGGAGGAGTAGACCAGTGAGCAGTGGATAAGGGCTCAAGGTGCAAGGGTGTGCAGAGGATAAGTGAGAGCAAGAGGGCTGAAGAGGGTGCTCAAGGTATATAGGGTTACAGCCTATGACCCAGTTCGCTGTCTCCCCCAAACAGATAAAAACACGGTTCAGAGGCTCACCTTAGGCCAGCCTGAGAAGGAGCTCAGGCTGAACATCTCATCAAATGAAAGGGCTCATATTTCAGAAAAAGGGTTTGCCCGTCTCATTTAATGGCTTGGACCAATCGGGTTGCTGTCATGGACTGAAGCAATATGTCTAAGCCCCTGGAGTTGCAATCTCCAGCGAGATGCCCTAATGCGTTGTAATGGGGGGCTGAGAGGTTTGCGAGACACTGGCAGGAGTGCAAGGTGAAGGTTGTCTAAAGTCACCCCTGATGCATACAGACACAAACGCTGACTTTACAATGTGTGTGTGCGAGATGACACCTAGGTGCTTGACTCACCTAGGTAGGGTTAATACACGTTCACACAGCAAACACAGAGCAGAGATGGACCATGCAGGGGGGATGGGATGGGATAACTGCACTGTCATCAGTAATCTCAGAATCGCCAGCCTTCTCCTATATTCAAGCTTTAGGCTTCATTCTCTATCTTGCTTTCTTACACACACACGCACACACACACACCAAATGTGCAGAACAGTAGATGGATAGATACAATTACACGCAGCTTGCGTAGACGTTGACAGTAAGTCCACACATACAGCACAAGCAAATAATCTCTCTGAATTGATACTCTATTCCTATTTTCTGAAGAATCTTATTTCATGGAATTTATCATTTGCGTTCACAGAACACAGAATCAGTACTGAATGTCCATACATGAAGTAGATAGGAGCTGTTGCTGGTAAGCATGCTGAATTTTCATGTTTAATTTTCAGATGCCTAACCATTGTCATACTATTGATTGATCAGCTTCCTCTTTATCGATTCGTAGCTCTGATGGCATGGGCTGTCAGTCAGAGGGCTGATCAGATGGATATCAACCGCAGAGATTGACAAGCGAGCTGGGGAAGTCGTGAGTGACAGAGAGCGACAGAAGAAAAAATATTTTAATTGAAGTTTCGTTCTCAGCCAGATGTAGGCCTAATGGGATGAGGCCGGGTAGGCTAATATGGGTGTTTGCTTGACAACAAAACTGCCTGCTATCCCATGGACACCAAAACCAGATCAGGTAATCAGTGTATTGGACGTAATGATGACTGTGACAGGATCCAGATTTCAGCAGTCTGACAGGCTACATGGTGTTCTGTCTTACCTTGGTGAGCTGTGCTATCTTCTTGCACATCTTGCTGTGCATCTGGTAGTCATACAGCTCCTGCTCGATGTTCTGGAACTCTGCCGCAGTCCCGTTAACCGCGCTCGGCCCTGGGGGCTGCGCAGCCTTACCGGCGCCCGAAGCCATAACCCAAGAGGGAACTTCCCGGGGACAGTCTGAACGATCCTACCGATTCGCGGGGAAATCCTCCAAATCAAACCTTGCCTATCACTCATGGAAATCATTCCTTTGTCTGTAAACGTAAGACTCCCCTGCAGTGAAGAGCCGCACGAGCGACATGGTGCGAAACGTCGGTGGGGTTCCTCTCCTCGTGCGCTCGGTGGCCAAGTTTCCCCTCCGCTGTCCGCCCGGTGAACGCGGAGGTCACAGGCTGGAATTCCATCGGGTGCGAGCGCGAGCCGACAAGCCCATCTCTGCTGACTGTCGTTTTTTTTATTCTAACGGTGAGCACTCGAAGATGAAGGCGTGCGTTACAACCACCTGTCTCGCGGCAGGGGAGGGTGTGTGTATGGAGCTCGCGCTCACTGCTGCAGTGCAGCCCCGCCCTCCCAGTATTGTAGACTGGCGGTTACCAGGGAGTCATTCTCAGTCGCTTAATTTAATTCCAAAATGCAATCAATTCGTTTGGGCTAATTTGAATGAACTGCATTCCAAAAATAATAATTATTATTATTGATATGCCCATGTGTTGCAGGACTGTCCAATTTCTGCGGAACCCAATGCTGGCCCATAGCCTAAATGGAAATGGTTAGGTTCTGTTGCGTTGGGAATGTTATGGTCATGGGATGCACAACCATTCGGTGCATCTGTGCTTACTCGTCAACGACTACATTGATTTCAAAAGTAACTTTTCATGACCCAAATATGTTGACTATACGATTCCTTTTATGGAGTGCCCTTCCCACGGGTGCGTTTGTCCTGACCTCGGTACAGCTGCCAGCGAACAGCTGCGGCTTTGACAGTGCACAAAAGAGGGGTGTAGACACTGATTTATATATGGTTATTATTATATTCAGGGTAAATGTCTGATGCCACATTCATAACCTTCTGTCATTCTGGTGAGCTTTTCAAATATGGTGTTGCTTGAAATATTAAAGGGAATGTCACTATGACTCAGCCATGTTTGTTAAAAATATTGAAGATATCACTTCTTATTTGCCATATCGACCATAATGTATACAACGAGGCTTTTTAATGTATTTTAAGTTTTATTATCAAACCAGGAGAGCGATCCCAAAAGCGACTGAGTTATGGAAGACAAGGGCTGACGCTGTGACGTCAGCTCGCGCTTAGGTTTCACTTCTCACGAGACCGACGGTTGGATTTGAAATCAGGCGGCAGCGGAACTGGAGAAATAAACAGCGAGGTCAGAAGTTGCCTTTATTCCGTGAATAAATACTGATTTTATCACATGTATGCTACACAGTGTCCGTGTAGTTGTTGGACACCATTAGCGTAATCACGTTAAAGTAATACACTAATTTCAATATATTCATTGGCTCGTCTTGTCCGGGGAGACTAGTCGGGTCCCCGCGGGTTGAGGTGTGGCTAAGCTAGTCTGGTTGTTGTTCAGAAACAAGCTACTGCAGTTTAGCTGGTCCAGGACTCAGCCAAATTAGGTTGCTCGATGATATTTAGTCACCGCTGTGACAACAGGTAGACTAACAGTTTTGTTTGTACGTTTGTAGTAAACTGAACTAGTCTTAAAGATGACTGCGGACAGTGAATTGGAGATCAAGGAGGCGTTTCAACGCGCCCAGAAGGGACATAACAACAAAGCTAAACTAGTAGCCAGCTTAAAGAACCGTTACAACAAGGTAAGTTAGTACCAGGTACTAAAATATAGCACATTTCTGATGTTTGTGGTTCATGTTGCCATGTTAAAGCAGTACATATTTTATATACGTTACCGATCAATTCATCATCATCGTCATCATTTCTCCGTCTTAAGTTGGAGGATAAGACCTCGTTCCACGACGAGTTTGTCAGCTACCTGAAGTACGCCATGATCGTGTACAAGCGTGAGCCGGCGGTGGAGAACGTCATCGAGTTTGTCTCCAAGTTTGCTACGAGCTTCGTGTCTCCCCCCAAGGAAGGCGAAGAGGAGGAGGAGGAAGAGGAGCATCCATTCTTGAACTACATCTTCAACTTCTTGTTGGGGGTATTGTTGGCTTAAATGAACTGACTGAAACTGAAAACTGAAAAAACCATCATCCACACAACCGCAAGGTTCAATCCAGTTTGTTTCTGGGTGTTAACCATCTGCTGTCGTCTATTTCTCTGAATAGGCCCACAAAGCCAACAGCCATGCTGTGCGCTTCCGTGTGTGTCAGCTAATCAACAAGCTCCTGGGCAGCATGGCTGAAAACGCCCAGATTGACGACGACCTGTTTGACAGGATCCACCAGGCCATGCTGGTCCGCGTCACAGACAAGTTCCCCAACGTCCGGATCCAGGCTGCGCTGGCCATGGCCCGACTTCAGGAGCCCCAGAACCACGACTGTCCCACTGTCAAAGGTACGACGCGCATGAGCGTAACAAACGTGCAACTACACCCGTACATCTGTCCAGAGTCTCTGCTGAACTGTCCGCTGCCTTGGCTCTGCAGCGTATCTGTTGATCCTGGAGAATGATGCCAACCCGGAGGTGCGTCGAGCCGTCCTCTCCTGCATCGCCCCGTCCTCTCTCACCCTGCCTAAGATTCTCAAGCGCACGAGAGACGTCAAGGAGAGCGTCCGTAAACTTGCATACCAGGTAGACACGCGCACACACATATCCTCTGACTCAGAGGACGCACTGTGTTCCATGTGGTCAGATCAGTTTAAAGTGTGAGGATCCAGGGATGATGGTGCAGTGTGTGTCCTCTTCCACAGGTCTTGGCAGACAAGGTTCACATCAGGGCACTGAGCATCGCCCAGAGAGTCAGCCTCTTACAGCAGGGCCTGCATGACTCTTCAGGTATTGTGTGTGTGTGTGTGAGGGGTCATTCTAGATGCATTTATCTAGTTTTGCTGACTGTTTGCCTGTCCTTCAGACATTGTATCGAACCCTCCTCCTTGTGTGTGTGTTCCAGAGGCTGTGAGGGAGGTGCTGCGCTCCCGCCTGCTCCCGGCGTGGCTGCGTCTGCTGCAGGGTGATGTGCTTGAGCTGCTCCACAGGCTGGATGTGGAGAACTGTGCCCAGACCGCCCTGGAGACTCTCAGCGCCCTCTTCACGGTCACCCCCACCGACGAGCTGCTGCAGAACAGGATCCAGCTGGACGACAGGTACACACACACAGAACAGCACCCTATCTCTGCACGGCTTCAAATCAACATTTATTTGTATAGCCCTTTTTACATGCCCATGTCAGAGGCCACTCAACTAACCTAAACCCTCAAGGGAGGGAAAATGGAAGAATGGAAAAATATTACTTGGCAGTGTTCTCTTGGGTTCATCTGTTATGGTGTGTGTCTGTGCGTGCGCATGTGCAGGAGGCTCATCCCAGTGGAGGCCCTGAGCTGCGAGAGCATCCTTTACTGGAGGGCCCTGTGTGAGTTTGTGAAGGCCAAGGGCGACGAGGGAGACGAGATGCTGGAGCAGATCCTCCCAGAGGCGGCCATCTATGCCGACTACCTCCATGGGTAACACAGCACCCATGGGCATGAACCAGTATAGCTGTCAGTCAGCATTATCAGTCCTATTGTGGTTAGTCTGCCGTGACCTTGTAGACAATACCACCAATCTGGGATTATGTATAAAATGTAGACGTGATCTACTTAGTAATAAATGAAATTGAACTTGTGATAGTCAGTCAGAAGTTTCCAATCCTGCAATGTGACCGCAGGTACTTGAAGAGCGTGCCGGTGCTGTCTGAGGAGCAGCGGGCTGACTTTGGTCAGCTGGAGATGGTCATGACCAAGGAGTTCATCTCCCATCAGCTCATCCACCTGACAGGCTGCCTGGACACCAACGAGGAGGGGGGGAGGTGAGCGAGGGGAGGAGAGCTGGAGGGGATATGGTTGTTGTCTTGTATCGATAGTCTGAGCTGTACTTGTATTGATCATTCTGAGCTGTACACTAGTACCAGGTGATCTCCCCTGGTGTCCTGAATCTCTGCTTCAGTGGCACTGTCATAAGGCCTGCTGTTCCTGTGCCTCAGGAAGCGTGTGGTGGCCGTGCTGCAGGACATGCTGGGGCTGCCCCAGACCCCCCCCTCCCTGGTCTCCCTGCTCACAGAGAAACTCCTCGGCTTGATCTCTGATGACCACAGGCGCATCCAGATGGTGGGTCCCTCTGACACCTGCACACGCACAAAGGAAAGCTGGACACAGCTTGTGGAATGCATATTAATGTCTTTGTCTGACCGTGACAGATGGCCGAGGTCATCGCAGATGTCAGAGAGCCTATCGTGGCAGTGAACACGCCGGTGGACGAGAACGAGAACCGCAGGATGCAGGTTAAGGTGAGGAACCCAAGGATCCTGGAACCCCCCCCTGCCCCCACCCAGAAGCTCAGGCTCAGTCTGGGTTGTTATCAAGCTCTGTGGAAGCCTCATAATGGTCCATTCATTAGAATCAAATGTGCTGGAGCAGGGAAACATCTAAAACCTTCAGTACAGTGTTTCTTGAGGACCAGTGTTGCCCACCCGTGCTCTACACATTACCCATCCTTTCCTCCTAGTTTAGCCATTAAACTACAGACGTCAACAACTTTCATAAACTGTAAACTAACTGCTTGTCCTCTCTCTCTCCCTCCATCGCTAGCTGGCGGAGGTGAAGGTGCGTATCCTGGAAGCCAAGCAGGCCCTGGAGGACTGCATCACCGAGCAGGAGTTCAGCCGTGCCGCTCAGCTGAAGGACTCCATCATCCAGCTGGAGAACCAGAGGAGCCAGATGCTGCAGGAGGACAGCCAGAGCAGCCAGCCTGACAAGGAGACACGCACAGAGAAGGTGCGGGACGCACACACACCCACAACCATTGGCCATAGGCTATCTTCTATTGAGTTTGGGCCTTTACTGTGTGTGTGTGTGTGTGTTGTGACTCAGAGCGACCCAGAGACTCTGCTCAGGTGTCTCACCATGTGTGCGGAGCTCCTTAAGCAGCTGAGCATCAAGACACGCATGGGGCCCACGATGAGCGCCATCATCTCCTCACTGGTAATCTCATCTCCATCTATTTTAACAGTAAAGAGGCGGTCATCACTTTCTAACACGATGAGATGGCGATCTTTTAACCCACCTCTGACTCTTCTTCTCACTACTCCTCCCTCTTTCTCGCTCTTTTTGCTTTCCTCTACTTCCTCAGATCCTGCCCAGCATAGCTAACGCCCAGCCAGCTGTTCGCAACATGGCCGTCGTGTGTTTGGGCACCTGCGCTCTCCACAGCAAAGAGCTGGCCAGCACACACATGGTGCTGCTGCTCCAGGTAACAAACACACACCCACCGGCTCCAACAACACACCGACGCAACAACTCGCCCGTTAACCCCACTCTCCCTCCCCCTCGTATCTGTGTGTGTAGATCGCCCAGCTGGACGAGACCAAAATCCGCATCAGCGCCCTGCGGGCCGTCATCGATCTGCTGCTGCTGTATGGCTTCCAGCTGCTCTCAGCCAGCCCCTCCCCCCAGCCATCCCTGCCCTCTCATTCGTCCGATATCCAGGAGGAGGAGCCAGGCCCGGTGGAGAAGGGCGAGGAGGACAGCAGCACAGCCCAGTGCATCCTGAAAATGCTGTCTGACTTCCTAGACAGTGAGGTGTGTGTGTTCGTTAGTCCGTGTGCTCATGCGATTGCCTTTTGAGGTCATAATCAAATTTCTTACCCATGTGTGCGTTGGTGTTTCAGGTGTCCGAGCTGCGGACAGAGACTTCGGAGGGTCTGGCTAAGCTAATGTACTCTGGGCGCATCTCCAGCGCCAAACTGCTCTCCCGCCTGGTGCTGCTATGGTACAACCCCGTCACCGAGGACGACACCCGACTACGCCACTGCCTGGGCGTGTTCTTCCAGCTGTACGCCCGAGAGAGCAGGTGTGAAACACACACACACACACAAAGCGAGTCAGTACAGAATGAAGCGACCTCCACCCCCCCTGTAGTCTCCAGAATGCACAGTGTGTGCTTGGGTCCTCAGGACCAACCAGGAGCGGGTGGAGGAGTGTTTCCTGCCAACCGTGCGGACCCTGCTGAACGCCCCCGCCACGTCTCCGCTGGCCGAGGTGGACGTCACCAACGTGGCCGAGCTCCTGGTGGAGCTGACGCGCCCCGGCAACCTCAGTCGACCCTCCAACACAGAGGTAACCGTGACAAGGCCACAGTGCAAGTGTTCCTCCCACCCACCCTCACCGCATCCTTACTTGAACCCAGTGCCAGCCCCAAACAGTACAGGTAGTCAGATTAGGAAACATCAATTGTGGGAAACCAAGTTCCAAAGGAAATAACCATAAGAGCATTCAGTTCAACAAGTTACAATTAGATAACATGAACCTCAAATGTGCAATAGTGTACCTGTAGGAAAGCAACTAACAATAATAAACCTTGATATATATATCTGTCATCATTTGAGATATATATATATCTCAATCTGTCATCTATATATATCTCAAATGATGACAGATCCAACTTGACAAGACTACCTGTGGTTACACAGTAATAACAGCCATGGGTAAAACATCCTGCCTTGCTTGCCCTCAGGAAGTGTACGTCCATGACTACCTGGCACTGCGCGTGTGTGGGGAGATGCTGAGGGACCCCAGCGCCCCCGAGATGCGTCTCTACGCCAAGGTTCTGGGTAACCTGGAGCTCAGCCCCAACGAGATCACCCGGAGGGACCTGCTGTCCCTGCTGCAGCAGATCACTCAGGTAAACACTAACACACACTGTACTACCAATGAGGATTTGTCGTTAACGAGGTAACTTCAGGTTTAACCCAGTACAGAAACCCCTGGGTTAAACCTGTTTGTACCTCGTTAACGAAAAATCTTGATTTATAGTACAGGCCCTGGGTGTGGTGTAACAGACTAGATGATCCAGGTCCAGGTCTCACAACGCTGCCATTATTTCAAATAAACATTTGTTCCAAAATATAAAGCAAATAGACAGTTCCTGGTTGTCATTCCTTTGAACTGGCTCAAATCCATGGATTAGAGTGATAAAGCAGTGTGTTTTGGGAGTCTTATCCTTTTATCCCACCTCTGCTTTCCAGGTGGTAAAGGATCGCATTTGCCTCCGCGCTGTCGAGAAGCTGATTGGCCAGCTGGTAGACTCCAAGGAGCAGACGGAGCTTCTCAATGCCACAGCACTACAGCCTCTAGATGTCAACGCTGACGGTACATAAAGACATCCTACCAGTCTCTTGTCATCTTAACAGCAATTTGTCTTTCTCTCCGCCTCTGTGTCTAACGAGATTTCCACCCAGCTCTGTCACGGCTCTCTGTCGTTAAAGCGGTTAGCTCCTATTATAGGAATATGACCAAGTGGATTAAGAGCCGCCCTGTCAGAATGCTACGTGTAATCTAGACCTGTTAATCTGGCAAGAAAACCACAGATAATGTTTTGTTTCTCCTTCAGAGGTTACCAGTGAAGATCCGTCTAAATCAGTCAAGAGACCCAAAAGAGGTGACTTCCCTGCGCCTGAGTGTTACAGTACAGATCAGATGACCGTTACAGTTGTGATGAAAACTAAAAATATTTGCTCGAATGTGTGTGCAGGCCAGAGAAAGACCACCACAGCCAAAGGATCAAAGAAGTCTAGTAAAGCAGCAGCATACGAGTCCTCGGAGGAGAGGTGGGTGACATGTTCCGCCATCTTTGCTCCTGTATCCGACTCGCTTCCTCTTTTCTTCCTGTGCCTCTATAACTTCCCCCCACTATTCCCTCAGTGACGGGGAGAACGTTCCAGATTCCCTCCCAGCTGTTCGGCAGTCTCGCAGAGCCAAAACTGCTGCCCTGGAGAAGACCCGGCTAGACCTCAGCGCTCTCATCAACCAGGAGGCCAACACGTCCTAGGTCAGATGTGCTTCACATGGGTCAGACATCCCTCGTCCTGTCCGGTGGCCTGTCCATGATCTCAGTACCACCTCAACTATATTCACATGGTGGAAATCTAACAGGCAATTGGGCTAGGTTGATGGTGGTGCTGTTTTAGTAGTAAGAACGTGTTTTCATCTGAAATGGGTGTTCCGCAACAGATTTAATTCTTAAATGCAATCCCCTGTTCTGTCTTTCTATTCTCAAAGTAACATTTTATATCAATAAAACAATCTTTAAACTAATGTTGGGTTTTACATGGAAGGGGTAATGACATCGAGACATGGTACTGCTGTAAGAAATGCTACGATGTATATAACAAAAGAATCTTTATTGTTCTAGTGACAGTCTTACATCTGTAGGGGCAAATATAAAAACACTTAAAAGGAAACATAACAGCAAGTATACATAGCACCAAGTACTTCAACTGAGGGAGTATGGTTGTATAGTTGAATTGACAGAGGTCCTCCTCCCATGTTGAAATAGCAATCACAGAATGACTTACAAACAGGCACACATGCTGTGGGGCCCCATAACCCACGAGACAGACCCTGGGATCAGGTGAGACAGCTGCTTTTCAAACCCAAGACAATGTATCTGTCAACTAACATGGTAAATACAGTATATCGCTGTCAAAGAATCTGAAGACAAAACAACTCCAAATGAGTATTTTTACTCCCTTAGACTCACACGCACCTGCATACAAACATACAAAAAAAGTGATACTGCAATGTGACTTAAGTTCCATATCAGCCGGTCTTCAGAACGTCAAGAAAAGTAGCATTGTTCTAATATAGATAGATTTAAAGATTTGTGATAAACGTATTGCACCTAATAGGAGGAACTAGATTTACAACAGGGAGGGGGAACTAAGGATGTGCATTAAAGGGGATAGAAGGAGCTACAGGGTTAACAATCTCTGTTTGGGATAGTGCAACAGACAGACTTGATGTGTGTATTAATGCTTTGGGTGAAAACAATTATTGTCAAAATACTCTCGCTACAAACATTCTATAACCTAACCACTGCATCACGTCATATAGTACCTAAGTATACTCTGAGGCCTGATGAGAATTAGTTATATAAAAAGGTATTACACTTTAATGCATTTGACAGCTCACAGATTAGGCTTAGTTAATGAATTGTCACACAATACTTAATATTGAGTGAGGTCAGGATATTTCAAATTTTGTTGCAGACAAGGGTACTCAGCTCTAGCACGGCATTGTTCCAAAAACCACTTCCCTAGAACTAAAGCTATATGACAACCTCCTAGTGAAAGCAGAGTCTAATTATAATGAGGTATATAAGGGGTGGGGGGGGGAGCACTCCCTCACAAAAAAATTATGTTAACATTAAACAATTCTCCTTCATTAAATATGGTCGCTTTGACGGCACAATCGAAGTGCTTTTGATTCTATCCAACTACTGTTTACACTGAGGGGTTAGCTGTTGTAGGACGTTTCATACAAACTGAAAGGTGTGTTGGGGGGGGGGGGGGGGGGGGAGTCTGTAGACATCCACTGACTTAAGAAGCAGGACGGGAAACAGAACATTAAAAATAGTGCAACCTCAAGCTTTTTCCGTTAAGTTAGACTTCTGCTACATAATTGCTGGGTGCAAGACTGGGGGTCGAACGGCAGTCTCTGGTTGGCTGAATGTCTGAAGGCACCCGGTTTATCGCAGTCACTGAAGGATGAAGGAGTGAAGCTTCACTTTGCGCTGCCTGGGAAGACAAAGGGGGCAAAGTAACAAAACAACTCATTAGTTTGTGTGCTTCAAGTCTGATAAAGAATTCTGACTAAACTGAGGAGGGATGTTATTTACCCACTACAAAGTCACGCCATCTCAGCCCAGTTAGGCCCCTTCCCCGGGACTGTCTTATCACCTTTGCTGGCGATGGAAGCAGTGATTCACTGGAGACTTTTTCAAAGCTTCTCTGCTTGCCTTTCCTTACCCCTGCACCATCCTGATCCATCTCACTTAGTGAGGAGCAATCAGACTCATTTGTCTTTCTCCTCTTTTTCATTCTCTTCCTTCTCTGCATTTTCACAGCTTTATTGTCCTCCTCCCTTTCTCTGCCCTCCTCTCTCCCTCCATCAGGGCAGTATGCGGAAGGTGAGCCGTCATCTAACGTCACAGTACAAGTGTCCCAGTCCTCTTCAGCAGTGGACTCTGTGTCTGGAGAGTTGATCTTCTTCAAGAATACTTTGCACTCCTTCAATGTCTCTGGGCTCCATGCTTTAGAGCTGAGTCGCTGCTCTTTCGGAATATCCGCCATTTCTTCAGTCAAGTGGGCAGGACTAACAGGCCAAATGTTCTCTGAATCATCCAAAGAACGATCAGTTGCAGATAACTTTTTCCCACTGGACTTTAAAGGGAACTTCACCTGATCGGGTGATTTGTTTGGGGAGATCCCTCGCTTAACCAGTCTCATGTGATTTGTTTGTCTTTTTGGCCTCTTGACTCGTTCTCTCCTGGTCAGGAACTTTGACTTCACTCTAAGCAGATTGGACAGGTAATTACCCATTCCTCTCCCCTTCCACCACTGCACTCTCTGACATAAACTCCCAGGGGAAACTGTTGAAGCAAAGAGTTGGTGTTTGACTGTATGCCTACTCCTGTAACATAACCTTTCCTGTGCTTGTCGGTGCTGGGTTGGACTCTTAGGAACTGCCGTAGCAAACTTTTTGACATGTTTACGCAATCGCTCAGCCTGTGGGCTTGGGGAAACGCTCCCCCTGTTGGTAACACGGGGATAGTGCATAACCTCGTAAGGGTTTCGAGTGCTTGCCTTTTTGACAATGGCCAAGGACTGGGTTTCTGTAGTCTGCATGAACCAAGAACAAAGCTGGCCCATGCTACAGGACCTTGGCTTGGTAGGAGGACAGTCAAACAGCATCCTTACCATGGACATAGGCTCTGGCCTTTTTGCTGATGTGGAGGAAGCTTTCGCAGACACCCTGGTTTTCAAAGATGTCCTTTCCTGGTTACTGTGGGTGTCAGAGATCCAGGTTTCAGAGACGAGACGTATCCTTCGTGCCAGCTCTTGGTTCAGGGTCTTTTCCTGGGTTGACACGGCCCACCATTTTAAAGTACCACTTTGGGGGAATATAGAGTCCATGGACACCCCTGCCACATGGCTCAAATCTTGACACACCTGTTTTCTCTCATTCCATTTCCCAGCTTGCACAAATAGATGTGATTTCTCCCCAGAAGTCTCCCCTCCCCCTTGAGCTTCCTCCTGCTTCCTCTGACTGCTGGCTTTGTTTAGTAAGAGCTGTCTGGATCGCCGTAATAAAGCTGTGCTGTGGCTGTATGACCTGGACGTGGCAACAGAGTGCAACAGATACACAGAGGGCTTCCTCACTCTTACAGAATGACGGACAGGTACGGGTCGCTCTTTCCTTCCTCCTTCCTCGTCCTTAGAGTCTTGCTTATTTTCAGTTTGAGTGCCGTCATTGCTTGTTTGAACACTGATTGTCTTTGGATCTTTGGAAGGCTGAAACTCTGGCAGGAGCTTTTTACGGATTCTCTGTGGAGATTCTCTGGCATCCCTGTTTAAGTGGATCTTGCGCTGCCTGGGGGAAACTGTGGTTACAGTGACTGATATTCCAGAAATCTTGACTTTAGCAGGTCTCCCTGGTTTTCTCATAGGTACTGCACCTTTAAGCTTCTGACATTTGATGTTGCTGCTGGAATGAGGGGCCTCCTTTCTATCTTTCACAGGCCTGACAAAATTCAAATCTTCCACTAGCAGTGGCGCATCCTTTGCAATATTTTTCTGAAACACATTTTGTTTGTCCAAGTTTGTGCTTTCAACCGTAGGAGACTCATTCATGCTAGTCTGGAGGAGACCAGAGTCCTCCAACACTAGTCTCTTGCTCCTTCTTGACCGCCCATATACCACTGTAATTTTAAGGTTCTTGTTGGGTCTATCCTCCAGATTCGGTTCAGGAACCCCTTTCGGATTTACAACACTGGGCCCATTAGTTTCAGGGCCCCGTGATTGATCCAGACATCTCTGTTTTGGCGGCCTACCAATTGGCCTCTTCTCCCTTTTCTCCAGTTGAGGACCCAACTTCTTCGGGCGCCCTGGACGCCTCTTCGGCGTGGTTTCGTGAAAAGGCAGGGGGCCATCCTGCCTCTCACCACCACCACCATTCAGTAAGCCAGTTGACCTGAAAGCATCAGTGATAACAGCTTGTTTAGGTGGGCTACCCTCTCCAGATTTTGTAGGACTCCTCTTTGGCGGTAAAACAATATGCTCTACAGGTGGACTCTTTTCAGGTGTTCCAGCCCATGACGATGACTCACATGGGTCAAATGTCTCCTCTCCCTGTCCATTGGAGCCAGAAGCTGCTGACCGTAGAGTGTATATAACCCCATCTTCACCCACTGGAGACACAAACATAAGTTTTATTGGACTGATGTACTGGGTGTCTTGGCTTTCGACAGAAATAGTGGTGTTGTCACAGGTAGCCTCTCCTTTTTCCTTTGAATGGTTCTTGGGAGATTTAATTCCTGATTTGGATACTGAATTTGTATGTTTTGTTGGTGATGATTGTAACCGTCCATTAGGCCTCACTACACTTTCCCTAACATCTGTCCTTTTCGGTGTTTTGGGGGAACTTATATCAGCTGAAGGTACTGTGACTTGCATACTCTGGCACACTAGCACAACGGGGGGGCTGTCACTGGCATTCATATCATCTTCCTGTCTTTCAAACTGAGGTGAGGAATACAGAGGTTCTTCTCTTTCTTCCTGGACATTATTGCTAGCTGTTTGTGAGTCAGGTGCATCTGATCCATTGTCAGATCTGTCCTTTGATGTTCTCTGACTGAAAATGCTCTCAGAGAAACAAGCAGCAAAGTACATTTTCCTTGGCTCTGTGACATACGAGGAAAACCGCTGTGGTGGAACTATTTGTCTTCTGGATCTCTGAACCATGTTTCTCCTTGATTTAACTTGTATGGAGATAGGCGCATCTTTCCTTTGGGGTCTACCTCTTTTTTTCTGATCACTGGTTTTAGTAAACAAGTCATTTTTATGACTTGGAGTGAGAAGCTCTTTATGCGTTCTTGGGATTTCAGGCAAGTAATGGCCGCAGGCTTGCTCACCGCTTGGTTTTTCTAATTCATCCTTAACCATGATTTCAGTTATGGTGTTTTGCAGCAGTGTGGTTGATGACATCTGATTGTCCACAGGTGTTCCCTCTTCCATATTGACCATGACCTTTCCCTCATCTTCTGTAAGGAACTCCATTTTTATCTCCTCTGTTACTATCACTGTCTTTACTTTTTCTATTACACTGCTCTTCATTACTTCATCTGAAGTGACACTGCTCCATTGAGCCTCCTTCCTCAATCTCTCTATTCTTTCCTCCTCACTGATTGTGATCTTCACCCCATTCTGTGTCTTTCTTTCTATTTTTTTTCCCTCTGTTGGAGTGTCTGTCTCTTCAATTGGGGTGTTCTCAACCTCTTCCTCTTCTCCAACTCTGGTATTTTCACAGTCCTGTGTCATTTTCTCCAATTGGATAATGTTATTCTTTCCATTTCCCTCCATTTCTTCTTTCACAGGACTTGTCTCACAAGAGGAGTTAACAGCACTGCCATCTTTCGATTTGCCACTCCTTCCAAGAGACCGCTTTCTCCAGCAATTGTTTGGATCAAGTCTCGCAAGCTCACGTTTGATTTCTAGGGTATGTCTTCGGGTAGAAGGCTGGTCAGGCGGCTTCGTCATGGCGACTAGTGTCTCTTGTCTCAGGCGAAAACGTGTCTTGGGTGATTGGTTTGCATTGTTGTTATGACGATGAAAAAGATCGCTGAGGTTGTAATCACTATTATTGTCTGGGTACAGACATGTTGTGATGATCTCATTCAGGTGGGCTTCTTTTTGCAATTCCAGGCTCTGATTGGATAAGGAGCACAAGTTGAGACCTTTTTCAAAGCTGTGACTGGATAATGAGGTTAGGGGGGGAGGGTCCTTTTCCTGAGGTTTGATTGTTTCCAGTTTTTCGCTGAAGCGATCAACCACATCTTGCAGTAAACTACCACTTTGGTTATGCCCTGCGTGACTCTGCTCAGGTATTTTACACTCTGGATAGTTTATTTCCACATCTACACTCACTCCTTGTTGGCTGTTGCTCTCCACATAATGGTCTCGAACATCTTCCCCTTCATCTCTGTGGTGTAGAAGGGAGGGAGGCTTTTCTTCTGCCTTTCCATTGATGTCTGATGGGATGGGAGATAACGGGGGTGGAGAGGGACTACGGCTCGTCTCCCTTACTAGGACAACCGAACACTGGGGATCTTTGCTTCCTCTTACTTCTCTACTCCCCTCTGCTGTTTCTCTAACCGAATACGTATGTTCCGAGTAGCACGGACAAGGCAGAGGGTTGTGAGAGCTACTACAGCAGACAGTTGAAGCATGGCACCCAGAAGAAGTGGGACATATTTTGGAGGTAGGGCACAAAGAAGAGGCTAAAGAGGAGGACGTAAAGGTGCAAACCACTTTGTTGATGCGTCCAGTGGCCAGACTTTGGCAGGAGAGGCACTGGAGGCTCTTCAAGCATAAACAAACAGGACTACCCGGGAAGGCTGCCATTCTGCAGCTCTGGACACAGCAGCAGCCACTTACAGTAGGAGCTTGTATGTCACCAAAGGGTAGAGGAACGCTACTATGGGCTTTACAGTCTAATGACAAATAGGTGGCTAGACTATTGATTTGACCATTAGAGTCACTGAAGGGATAGGTAGGGGCTCTGCTGTGAGAGTTGCTATCGTTGAATGGTGATGGAGGGGGAGTGCCGTCTTGCAGGTCCACCCCCCGATGGCAGCAATAGGATTCGGCCTGAGTGAGTTGGCGATGGGTGCACGCAAAAGCCCAGCGATGCTCCTGGAATGCTACCGTTAAGATTTGCTGCAGCAGTGAGCGGTGGATAGGGCAGAGCATTCTGAGAACCGCCTGCAATGCAGACTTGCATCCATTTAAGGTGTCCAGCATCCCGGCATCTTCTGCTTCACACTGAATTTCTTCAGTAACGATTGGCAACTGCAAGCTATAGACAGAAAGAAATTCTCATTAAAGTTTAGCAGTGAGTTTAAGATGTTCTAAATTAAACATTCTAGATGGAAAAAAGGTCAATGTCAAGTTCAGAATGTTCACTGAAAGCACTAGTCAAGATTCCACAAAATATTACATCTTTGGGAATTCAATTTTATCATTTAAATGTACTACTAAGCTCTACACCACCAAGTTAAAAATACCCCATGATGGCTGAAGAACTGTTTTGATCAGAATAGATTTTATTGATGAGTTGCCGAGGGCAGAAAATGAGATTGTAGCAACGCTTAAAAACATTTTAAAATCAAATTGTTGCACTTCTTACAACTGTCAAACGATTTAGGTTCTACAAGCAATACCTATTTTAAAACTTCTTTCCTGCTAAAGAAGTAATTCCCCATTTCTCAGTTAGGCTGCAGTGCAAGAACAGCAGTTAAGGATGTTTCCTAAACAAACTTATGATAGGAAATATCCCATTTAATCTATTAAAACATTTAAAAATTACGATTCAAGATCAAAACGATTAATCAAATTAGGTTATAAAGTCAGCATTGCAAATTGCCAGGGAACGTTGTGATATATTCATGAGGACACAACATCTTTTTTTTAGGGGACGACGACAAGGGAAACAAGTTGTAGATTAAATAATGTAAAATCACATTTAAGTAGCGTGATCATGCAGCTGCAGCAATACACATGTATATTCTTTAAAAGTGCTTCTTTACAAATCAATAACTTCAAAACATTTTACCATTAGACAATACTGAAGCACATTCAATAAGTAAATTCACAGCAAACTCTAACACAAAAGACTGCCATATACTAATTGGAGAACATCAATAATTTATAATAGTGCAATTGATTAATGCATAAATATGGGATTTCAGTTAGCAATTTGATATATTTGTAAGATGTCGAGTAAAAACAAACCTTGTAGCCAAGCCTATAGAGAAAAGTTAACCATTTGGTAAAATGGAATTACTGCAAACGTCCAGTTTCAAAACTATAATTATGCAGCTTTAAATTAATTTCAATCTTATCAATCAATATGTATCTGTGGCCATATTGACATGACAAGCACTTCCCAGAGAATTACGTGCTGAGGTTAGCTGTAGTTTCAGACAGGCACTAGTGTACTATTATGAGCAAAAAACATTCAGTGGTGATTCAGTTGTCAGGGTTACAAGTTTTCGACTTTAGACCTGAGGTGGATCTCAGTATACGAAGTAAAGCAACAAATTACTTAACCTACATTTTTCCAAGAACACACAAAACGACTTACAAAACAGTAATAACACTGCAAGGACAAACACATACACAAAACAGGCAGAAATGCCACCATCACCTGCATTGCCACTCAACCATTATTTCTTTCTCTGATTTCGAGATGAATAAATGATCGTAATTTAGTGTCAACAAACATTGTTGTATAGATACATTTTCCCCCCACATAAATGGCTTGTTTGTGTATGAGCGTTTACACTCGGGTGTTTCCTTGAGTGATAAAAGCTCCATGTTGTGTCCGTATCTTGACACGTACACAGAGTATGAAGGTTTGAATCCGAAGAAAAAGCTCCAACCAGACAGTCTGTCTGTTTGCTCAGAAAATAACAGTTAAAAGCAGATCAGAGGGTTGAGGCAGACAGTCACCCAGAGACTGACCCAGAGACTGACTCAGAGACTGACCCAGAGACTGACCCAGAGACTAAAAGAAACCTTTGTGAAGGGCTGTGACCCGAGTAAGATTTTGGTAAAAGCAGAAGGCGGCAAATACAGAATGCCACTCAGAATTAGATAACAACAGAAACAACATTTAAAATAATTCTAACAGTGCGTTACCAGCAGCAGATATGGCATGTGAGGTTTAAGAGTGGTTTTCTGTGGTATAGAGATGCAAACCTTTTGCACATTTCAGAGAGAGAAGACATTTCACAATTAACTACCATTCTCAAGCTTTACCAAACATGCTTCATGTTTGCATTCCAACTAAACTGGGTGTGTTATTCTGATCAGATTTCACATTGAAAGGAAACAAACACTTAACATTGGGATATATCCAAACATTAAAACAAATTTCTTAAAAACACAGTTGACCTGGTCAACAGTTAAATGACAAAAAGAGCATGCCTCATTCGGTTATGACAGATCTATCTTTAACGGTTTGCATTTTCCTTGTCCTTTGTTAGCTTGGTAAGTTATAGAAAGAGAGGAAACTCCAATCAGGAGCTTTTAAAGTTAAATCAAACCTGAATATTCCCGTACTATCAGAATGTGAAAGCCACACACAATCACTATTGTATACCATATGTATACCATATCCCTGCAGGTGTAGGTCCAACAGTAAATTAAAGAGGGAATATAATCAACCCCCACATAAAGTGGTGAGGTAATACTAAGTATACTTCAGAGCAAAACTGTCAGACACTTTGATTTGATTTAGTACTGACAGAGGTCAACAGTTAATTGTTTAGGTTATTAAAAACAAATAAATAGGATGGGATAATCTCTAAGACCAACAAAGAGCTGTTTTATATCACATTTCGACATACAGTCTGTGAAATACCTGAATAATAATCTCAGTTTCAAAAGGCATGGTTTGTGTTCAACAAGTGTTTCCAGTACATAATACATTTAACCTGTGAGAGTTGGAGTATTCAAGTGTTGAGGGTTCAAGACCAGTCATGGGCCTAGAACTTCTTGACGACAGCAGCAGTTGAGGCAGATGTCCCTGAGTTTGTGGAACGAGCTAGGGTTCCATGGTTGGTTGGGCGGGAGGTGACAGGTTTCCTTTTCGGTTGAATTTTGAGTGTTCCAGATCGTTCCTTGACCTTGTACTCCAGTGTACTGTGGGGAATCCCATAAACCCCTTGGGCCTTTGACACACTCATACGGCCTCCCATCACCATGGTGATGGCCTCCTCCAGCAGGTCATGATCATACTGGCGGTAGCGTCCGCGCTTCTTCCTCGGTTGCTTGTCCTTGTCCCGGCGATCCCCTCCTTCCTCAGAATCATCGACTGAAGAACTGCGTACGGCCAGGCGGCAGGGTGACATGTCTGCTCCACCAAGACAGACGTCAAGCAGGAGGTGGGGTTTGAGCTTTCCTGCTGAAGGTCTGGCTGCGGTGCCAATGGAGGTCCCCTCGCTTGGGGAAGTGTGGAGCTGCAGACTCTCAACCAGGCTATAGGGGTCGAGGTTGCTCGGTCTGGGTGGATTGGATGACCGGACCTGTGGAATGCGAAGAGGAGTGGGAGGGTCACTGCTGGGAGTGGGGCTGGTTGGAGAGCTGAGGTCATCCCTGAGCTGAGGATGGGAGTAACCCAGCACCTTCAGGAGGCTTCTCGGATCGAGACAGGATGCCGTGGATGAAACACCACTGATTTCCAGGTTCTCCATGATCCCTCCTCCAAGTTCTGCTTGCTCCGCCCATGCCGCCACCCTCTGCAATAGGAGTCGTGCCTCTCCGCCTTGCATTGCAGACACCACATCCTGTGACATCACTTCATCCCTGTACGTGCCTTTCCCAGGATTCAGACAACATAGCAGGCTTAGCCCACCCTCAGCTAACGCCTCTAGGCTCCGCCTGAGTGTGCGGGGCGGAATCCCGTAGAGCAAAGCAGCCCTGTGCTCTTCTAGACTGCCAGAACGAACGTCCCTCAGAGCTTTAGACAGCAGCCCCTCTGACAGCTCCGAGCTCCTCTCAGGGTACTCCTCCCTCTGCCTGCGCTGCCTCCTAGGGGTGGGAGGACCAAACACCAGGGTCAGGATGGAGAAGAGTCACAGATGGGGGAAGAGGGGGGGGTTTTGGCGAGGGGGGTCCCACTCCTTTATGCCTTGTGTAGGTAACATCACTGCGTCTCACATCTCATGTTTGGCTCACTCACACAGCCTATGGGCTGTTACTCAGTGGTGTGAGCATTTCTTTCTCACACACTGCAGTGTGTGTCTCTCACATACACACACACTCACGACCAAGTAGGACAGTCTGTGAATGGCTGTGGTTACTTAGGCACTCACACACACCCAGTAGTTTTGTAACCCAACGGGAGCTTGAAAGTCCTTGTGTGAGGGTCCTATGCTTGAGGATAGTGTTATCAGAATCATACTGGATCAGAGTAAAACGAATCAGGAGTTCAAACGGTGTACAGTCCAGTGTTCCTCTTTGTTAATTCCTGAGCAGCTGACAAACATTATTGTGAAGTAGCTGTGACGTTACCGGTCAACAAGAGATAAGAGAGTCAGACCCTTTAGAATTGCAACACCAAAACACAATAGGGCACAAATAAAAATGAAAAATGCAAGAAAAACTAATATACAATATTGATGCTGAGAAACTCTTTCACCCTTCCTATAAACAGCAGCACTCGTCGCTAGCTGACCTAATGTGAGCATTTAAATAAGTAGCCACTTTAACTTACACCTTGGTCAATTGCCTGGATAGTTTAAGGTAACGTCATGCCATGGTGTCGCAATGCACAAGCAAGTTATTTTATAGGACATACACACTCTTAGTATGCATGTGTAGAATATGAGTATGAGGAGTAAGTGTACAAGATGACCAATGAGAGAAGAACTCACCCTGTCAAGTTCTGATTGGTAGGCAATGATGATGGGGCTGAGAGCGCAGAGGTTCTCTTTGAGAGGTCCAATACACCCTCTGTTGGGAAAAGATAAAACATTCAAATGTAATCTATGGAGTGAGATTCGGGTCGAGAGATTAACATCTTAAATTATTTAAACGTCACATGCATTTTTCATTTGCAAACATGCAAAATGCAAAAATGTCAAACCAGCCAGAGTGTAGGCTTGAGATGCGTACCTGGCTGAGGTTCTTTCCCATGGTTCTCCTGGTTCTTGCTTACAGTAAGGTCCAGGGGAGCATCAGGATCAGACGGGCCAGGTCGAAGCGAGGCAGGAGTGGAGCCGTTCTTGGTGGTGTAAAGGGGGCTCTTTGAGGCGTACTCCAAGGCAAACTGATGGATCATCTTCTTCATCAACTCCTGAGCCACCAAAGGAACATTGGGATCACCGCTGGATAGAGGTACATCTAAAATACAAGAGATGGTTCAATAATAACACTGGTTATGGACACAGTACCCTGGGGATTTTCCCAGGTCATTAAACTGGTGTGCTGTTTGGATTGGCAGTTTATCCTTTCTTTCACCTTTTTTGTGGAACACAGTGTAAAGGAACCTGTGTGCTGATTGGTTGCTTTCCGGGAAGGATGGTGCCTGCGAAGGCATCTCATCTGAGGGGGAGGACAGGGGGGAAGTGGCCACAGGGACATGGTCCTATAAAAATTAAAAACAACAACATCATGTACGCATCACAGCAAATCGCACGACACATTTCCTGACCAATCCAGTCATACACCGTGGCTCGGCAACACACACAGCGGCACAGATTCCAACTTACACCAAGTTTGTCGAGCTGAAGAGTGCAGAACGAGCAGCTGGCATCCATGGACCAGTTTTCCGACTCCTCTGGTTCACAGTCTGGACAGACACAGTGTTTCGCTCAGTCCATTTGATCATGAATATGTCTCTCACTTCATGATCTAAATAGCTAAATAACCTTGACATCAGACTTCAGATACAGATTTGTATTCAACAAATACACACATCCTAGCTACCTTACCATCAAATATACTGATGTCTTTCAGAAGTAATGGTCCATAGATTCCTTCCAGAATGCTCTCAAACCCTACATGACACAGAAAACCACTCTGTATTACAAATATGAAGGCACATTCAAGGTTATTGCTATGGGTTACGAAATAATACATGACTATTATGAGACTGTGAAAGACACTGTGTTAGCTCGCTACAGTAACATACAGAACTGCCAATAAGTAACTTCATGATAAAACCCAATTCTAAATTAATGGTTAAAATAAGATCAAAGCAAAAGAAGCAGTTTCACTACGTTCATTTACGGTATCCCTCGTTCAAAGCTACTACTCCAAAACAGATTAACTGAAGCCTAACTGCTGCCAGGAACAAGAAAGGTACCAGGACAAGTTGCCCATCCAATCACTGCATTCGGTCCAAGTGCAATCCAATCATTAGTTCTTGTCCGACCTTAACGATTGGTCCTTTTATTACAGTTTTCCAATATGTATAGATAACGGATTGATTTCATTTTATTGTCAAACCTCTAGACGTATTGATTGCTACCAGGATGTGAAGTGTTTCAGCAAATAAGAGGAATAAGTGCTTCTCAACAACATTACCTACCCTGCCTTGAATTTGCTTGTGTTTTGTCTATCGGCAGGTATTACTGAAGTACTGCACTACTGCATTAGTACACCTTAGGTGGACTACTACAGTATAATACTACATTTATTTTATTAACTTGCTAGCCTTCTGTGATTTTTTAACGCCCTACTAAAATATTTACACGTATGTAAACACACAATCTCAAATTGCTAAAAGGCCGTTAAATAGTGGGTAGTTGCCCAAATGTTTTTCTGATGATGCAGCATCAATGCCAAGTTGTACAGTCTTGCTAATAAGGATTATCATTTATTATTATCAACTTAACACCTGAATGAACACAAACACACGTGTGTGCGGCTGGGTTACAACAAATCAATGTCCATATCCACTGCTGTCAAGGAACCGGTCATGTTAACCGAATAGCTACTCTAGCTAAACCAATATAGTAAGATGTATGTCTCCGCCTGTCAGGTAAACTGTCCGGTGGCTTACTAACTAACTTACTAACCTTACTTAACATTCGTCGGTGGAATGAAGACATTTTCAAAAGGTCACGTGGGCAGCTAATGTTACCGGACGGCCGTTAGAATAATGTCACTCCCCTTCTTTAGAGACACACAAAGATAAAGCCTGTAGTAGGTATAGCTGTTCGTTTTGTTGTTTCTAATAACTATGGCGAAGCTAAACATCACTATCTTCATACTACAGTAATGTTGTTACAGTCAACATCATTCAAACACCTTATATTATCACTAGTGTTTGTCTCCGTCCAGCCAGAGCTGATAAGCTGATTCAAGCTCCAACCCAACTGACTGTCTAAGGACAAAGACAACTACTGCTGCTAGCTCACTAGCCCACTAGCTCCTTAGCTCACTAGCTCCCTAGCCCACTAGCTAGGCTTGCTAAGCTTTACAGCTAAATAGTCGTAGCTTTGCGTTTGAAATAGGTTATTCTAGTCTTGGTAGATCTAGTCTAGCTAATACGAGTTGGCTACATGCTAGCTGGGCCACGTCAGTTAATTTCTTCAATGAATTGATGCCAAGCTAACATTTTGCCGGCCAGCTTCTGTTCTGTGCCGAGGCAGCCTTTTTTTGTTTCACATTTTAAGTGTTTTCAGCTAACGTTGTTGTTAAGTCTACATAGCTACCCAGCTAGACTCAAAAGCCATCAGCTTAGCAAATATATGTACCGTTTCCCCTCGAAGAACAAGCGTAAATGTTATCTTACCCACGCAATGTATCAGTTTGTGCCGCCAGGAATCGAGTTTCAGTCTGAAACCTTTCCTTTCTGCCGTGCATTTTGAGTTGGGGCACTGTACATCCGCCATTCTCTCCGTCCTCCTTCCCCCCTGCTCCCTTCTTCACTACCGAGGAACGTCAAGCAGCCGAACACACAGGGGCTGCGCGCGCATTCGCGGTTCCACTCAACACATTGTCCAACTACCTTTGGCACGAGCTCATTTATTTGCAAACCTCGATTCAATGAGCCTGACCAATATAAATTTAGTGTCCAAATATAGCTTTGCACGAAGTGCTAAGCCGCGTAGCAAAATATGGCTTTACTACGGTTTTAAAGCAGATGATACAGGAAAACCGATTAGAAAGGACGAAGCAATTTGTGTAATGTGCAGAGGGATAGTACGTATCAAAGACGGATGCACTTCTAATTTAAGAGCTCACTTGAGAATACATCATCCATAGGAGTTTGGCAATCTGTCTCGTGGCAAAAATGCTGGGGTTACATCTTGGCAGAAATTTTCAGGTAACATTTCTGAGCAACATATCGATGCCAATTTCATCCACGTGTACACTAAATCAATTGGTATATATTGTTAGATACACAAATCCCCCAATCCATCTCTTCTTCCAGGTGGAAGCATGGCCCTTGTAGACAGTACAGACTTATTTACTCCCCAGTGTGCCCTCCTGGAAAACCTCATAGCAGACAACGTGATACTGGGGGAGTCATTGCATGAAGGTGCATCAAGAGCAGTGGCCACACTCCAAGGATGCCTTAATCTAATAAAGATGTCCTCCCCTGAGAGGTCCTCACAGGATGGACTGCAGGAGCTCAGGGTGTTTGCTAAGACTCTGCTACACCAGAGCAGTGTTTTTGAACCCTTCAAAGGGCAGCTGGTCCAAGGATAGTTTACATGCTTTAGATATGCCTGGGCTGTTCATGTACATTTTTATTGTCAGCTGTAACCAAATTATGAGACGATACAAAAAATGCTGCAAAAACATGACTAAAATATGGTTTCCAAAACATTGTCATTCCATGTCATGTCACCACTCCCATACACAAGATATAAAAACATATTTAAATAACCTTCCCTTTCTCAGGAACATTCCTACAGTTTGGCCTCAGCCACTATGATGCCTGTGCCGGCATCCATCCGGCCATCCTCCCCCCTTTTAGCCAGCCTCCGGCAGTAAAGGCAGACACACAGTGGGTGGATGAAAGCCAGCAAAGTGAGCAAAGTCAGAGCAATGTTCATCTGAAACAAAAGGCAGAGGAAGGACAGCCAGAAGTTAGAAACTGAGTGAGTCACCATCAGTTTGGTCTAGTTTCTTAAGTGCTTCATTGTTGTCATCCACCTACATAGAAGGGGTCCCCTCCCAGGGTTCCTTTGACCAGGGCAAAGCAAGGGTACTGGAGCAGAGATACCACCGCTGACAGAGACATGATCAGACCATACAGCTTCCCAAAGTGACTTGGTGGGAAACTTAATTCAGAGAGAAAGACATTGAATTGGAAGTGAAGTATGTACATTTATTTCCATCACCAATGTTTGATCAGTTTGATAACAGCAATTAACGGTTCTCACCCCATCTGCCTCCACTCTACACACACACACACACACTGCTATCACAACTTACCTGTAATTTCCTTATCTCTCTCCACCCCCCACCCAGCCCATCTCTCAGTTCCACTCACGCTATGCTGATGAATGCTGCGTTGCCTCCGTAGAGGAAGGAGCGGTTGAGGACCTGCAGGATGAAGGTGAGGTACTGGAGCGGGAGGAGCGGGGTGGAGGCACAGACAGAGAAAAGGAGGCACTGCAGGGGGGTGAGGAAGAGGGAGAGAATGGAGGAGCGCAGGTCCACCTCCCTCTCTGTCTCTCCTGAAAAGGGTTGACAGATGAGGGGATGAAGCACAGCCAACTAAAATGGCTAAGTTTTGACATTCATTATTCTTAAAACTTAATTCTTGAACCCAAATATATAACTTGAAACGACAATGTCCAGGTCACATGACATGCTGACCTGGAGCCAGAGGTTTGCCCTTGTGTCTGTCCATGAGCAGGCCGTTCCAGGGAGCACAGAGAACCCCACACAGCTGGGTGAAGGCAAAGGCATTGGTGTACTTACTCACTGAGAGAGAGGGAGAGAAGGATCACGGTTAGGAAGTCAGCCACATGCACAACAACAAGATTGTTACACTACTACTAGTGCCAAAAACCCATGTCTGCTGAATACATGCTTGGTCAATGTGTGTAGCATTGACACATGGAGGTGCAGTATATGTGTGTTACCAAGGGTTGGATCGTTGTCGGCCAGTCGGTTGAGCATAGGGTTTAATGTTCCGATGAATAGATAGTGACGCAGTTGCATGACAGACAGCCAGATAAGGTGCCACAAGAAGAACCAGGACATGACACAGCTCCTGAAACTGACCTCTGTGTGCGCATCCACACAAAAGGCAAACAAAAACATTCTTTCTTGTAAAACGTTCTTATATAATTACCAGCAGAACAGATGTTATTTTTGGTTAAACAATACCTTCTTTAGAAGGCTCAACATCCTCAGGCTGTAAGAGCGTGTCATCGGTTTGCCCTTCCCCATCTAGTGTTAATGTGTCTTGTCGAGTTTTCTCAAACTCCTCTACGTCGTAGCTGTTTTCTTGAACAAAGCTGATTCTGTTTCAGACAAGATCAAATATATACAGTATGGTCAGTGACATCAGTACGGGGCAAAAACAGCTCACAAATAAAACGACTAAATGCTGATTTGTACTCGTCAATATCCAAGAGCGAGATAAAGAAGGAAACTTCTACAGACGATCATATTTTGTGTTAATACCCGTAGGTGTAGCATTCTGGTAGGGGGTAGGGGATGTGATTTATGGGCAGGAGAAACACCGTCCGGAGGAGATGGACAACACTGCAGATAGAGAGAACAAGAAAGGAGGAGCGCAGAGAGACTCCTCCTTCATATAGCACCTGGAATGGATGGGGGAAGGGAGAGAGGAAGGATCAGATTAAGAACCACTAAATCTGGGATTGAGAGAAGCTTTGAGATTTCATCAGTTTGACAGCGTTATCTCGTCTGTCCACTAGGCGGCAGTATGGTCCTGTATCTCCATTCCTATATCAGGCAGAGGGAACCATGATGTTTGATATACACATGTTCCAGTCTTGGCTAGTTGTGTCTCCATTTTTACCTTAAATATGAGGAAGACCGCAGAGGAAGAATCAAAGGCTCCATTATAAAGGGTGATAATGGTGGAGCGATGGGATCCAAACAGATTACCAACCTGTTGGGGGGAAAGAACGACAGTACCTGTCTGTTACTCAAGACATTCCTCATATCTGAGAAGTGTCTGCGCATAATCTTGCATGTGTATATTCACCTGTATGTTTGTGATGAGGAACAGTATTCCTCCCACAGCAATGCAGGATAGTGCTGGGAACAGCAGCACAGAATACACTGTTTGAAAAAGAAAAAGATGATTTGTTGTTATCTCTACTGTATGTACAATACATGGTACGACATGGAGTTTAACCCTTGTGCTCTTAACATTCAGCATACGCCCCCTGTCCTACAGGTCAAAAAGGAACCAACCCTGAATTAAAGCAGGTAAATTATTTTCTACCCTGTTGGGCACTGAAATGCAGCCATGCTGCACATTAATTAGAAATATGTAGTTTTAGTTTTAGTTAGTCCAATCAAGCACATACAATCTAAATGTCTCATTGTTAGTTTGTGTGTTGAACATAGTGGCGGGTCATTCTGGCCTTCGAACAGAACACTAGGGTTAAAGTCATTTTACCTGCACTGGAGAAGGCCACTAGTAAGGTCCCGGTGGTATAGAGGAATCTGGAGAAAAACACAGAATACAGGATAGTCTCTAGTAGTTTTGAAATATTGACTTATATCACCTAGATCTCTCTCTCTTTGTCTTCTTGACCATCTTATATCCTTTCTTGTTACATCACCTTATCCTGCACCAGATAACGTCCTTATCTTCAGAGTCAAATCTATGTAGATATTTTAAAATCAAAAGGAATGTGTAACACATGCACTATGTTGTCCTTTTAAATCTCTCTAAAAGTAATTTGACTGTTCTGGAGCCCATGATAGCAAGGAGTCTTAGAATTGAGCCAAAGTTGTGTTTTGGAACTCACATTCCCAGCAACCTCGTCACCATGGTGCCAAAGTAGTCAAATATAACTCCATTGGGAAGAGTGAGGAAGTTGTTCAGAAAGGAGGCGATGGTGAAGACCAGAGAAAACTGTTCATCCTGCGCTCCACAGTCTGACAACATGAAAGAAAGAGCAGTAGAGCAGAGAATGGAGGTGAGATAATATACATTTTACTAAATGACAGTTGACTGTATAAGGAGCATGCTCACATGTTCCCTATCCAGTATGTGGTCTGTTCTAATCTTTCCCACCCAATCCAAACTATCCTCCCAGCCTATAGACAGCAAATGGAGGAACCACTTCAGAAGGAGGACCTGCCTGAGACTCACCTCTGCTCACCAGAGTGCCGTTGGACCCAGTCACACCGACACACAAGTCCTGGAAGTATCCATCCGCCTTCAGCACAAACACCAGAGAGGCGTAGCCAAACACGACTCCAGCAAAACACAGACACTCCACCAGTCCTGTGACCAGGGTCAGAAGATACCTCTGCCCTGTCCCACCCTCACATCCCAGCATCCTTCACTGTTGACTGTCTGAATACCTATAACTCCGAAAGTAAAAGGCCTGTTAACATTTTGGGGGGTTACTAAACTGAACAGTTAATTGTATATGTAAATAGATATGAGGAATGTCTTCGCTTTGGATAAAAGGGTCTGATAAATTAAGCAATAAAGTGATTGTTTGTTTACATCCATTTTCCTTTATGGTCATTTACGTGTGAGCTAAGAAGTCTATATATTTGTTGTTAACAATATTTTAGACCTGCAAATGGGTTGAAAATAAATGCTAGGTGACACATAAAGATAAATAATGACCTCATATCAGTTCTTACTGGAACTGTCACATTTTTTACTGATGTTGTGTGAGCCAACTACAGTAAAAAGTGGAAAAGGAAGTGTGCATGTGTGCAGAAGCAGACGTATAATTGTTGCCACTGTACAAAAAAAAATTACGTTGTGTTGTGTACATTAATTCAACCTGTGTTATAGGTTAGCCTATGTAAATAAACTACCAAGTAAATAAACTACTGTATATGTAATTATTTAACATCCCTGCCTATCATAATACAGCAAGAAATAAGTATATATATATATACACTTTGACAAGTTTAGTATAAGTGTTGTAATTCTCATGCTAGTGGAATAATTTCTGCTCGCGTAGTTTACAGAATTTCACCATTAAAAATCTCTAGGAAACCATGCCGCGACTAAATGAACGCATGGCAGATTACAGTAATCTAGATTACCTTTATCCACACATGGCGAAAACAGTGTCCAGTAGTTACTGAGAACATTTCTATACATTACAATTACACTTACACGATTAGGTGCGGTGGATTATGGTAATAAGTATATGAACTGATTATTTCTGCATGGACATAATTTCTAGTCAAAATGTTATATATCTGATCATTTAAGGTATACCTTTTCAGTTGATCGGTTTTGAGGTTGAAGAATTGAATACATTTCAAACATAAATCAATATCTTACCTTTGTAAATGGTCTCATTGGCTCATGCCTTTAAATGTCCTGGGATACTGCAACACAATTTGTGGATCGTGTAACTCCTTTACGCGCGTTCTCGCTGTCTATCCACCTGTCTTTATGCGCGTTCACGGCACACGGAGCGAGACCGAACACCTTTTGGATTCAGTTGCATATGGAATACAAAATATGCCAACACGGGTTTATCTTCATGTGAGTGGAGCATTCACATTCGTTTGTAAAGCAGTAAAATCAGTTGATTTAGAGGGTTATAACAGTTTTATTGAAAAACAGATCTGGATCAGATCAGAACTATTTCACGTTATAACAGACAGAACCACATCCCAAGTCAACACCCACTCAGTGTGCCCAAACCTCCACGTGGGTTTGTTGGGCGCCCATGTATTGCAGACATTTTTGCATATAAAAGTCATGTGTTTAAGGAGCTGGCTGTTTCTGATTAAGCCCCTCCTCAAAAACTAGTGGGCTGTGGCCTTTATGCTCTGAGAGTTTGAAACTAGTGAGCTCAGGTAAAACCTTTACTTTTAAGGGCGACACATTTCCCCATATCGTTAAATAGAAACCGTCCCTCCTTTGTTTTTAACAGGAAGTCCTAAGGACCCTACTTCCTATTTGATGTCCAGAAAGATCAAATACATCTACAGCACTGACTGTTGAGCTGGATTGCTGGTTTTCTGGAATGGTGATGAAGTAGGAGCCACACCACCTGTGTTCGTGGAGCTGTTCCCAAGGATACCGGAGTTGGGGTTTGGATGAACTCAGGGCCCCTTTGGCGAAGCTCCAGGCTGTCATCTCCTCCCAACTTTGAGCTGAGGTACTGGCATCCTGGCTCCCTCCTGTGGTTAAACCACAGCTGGTTCACGCTGTGACCTCCCTCAGACTGTGTATGGTCTGCATATGTGCTGAGTTGCAATGCTGTGTTCAATGGAACTAAGTCATCAATGGAACTGACACAATATCTCTTGAAAGGCTGTCTGGTCAGTTGGTAGCTGTTGCCAATTGACAGAAGAGATGTCAGGATCATATTCAGAAGCTATGGACAACAAACAGAAACAGTCAACCATCACACCCCTCATCTTCATTGTGTCAGAGGTATGTCAGTCAGGTCTCTGGCTCTTTCTCCTCTGTCTCTGTCCCTCTCTCTCTTGGTCTCTGGCCGGGTGGTGCTGGTTTAACCTCCCGTCCTCCTTGAGGATTGGGGGAGGTAATACATGTTCTATGTTTCAATTGTATCAGTTCTTCACAAATAGATGATTCTGTATCGAAATTACATTCCTCTAGCGCAGTGGTCTTCAACCCTGGTCCTCAGGACCCACTGTCCTGCATGTTTTGGATGTTTCCCCCTTCCCACACACCTGATTCTAATGCATGATCGTTTACCAGGATTCTTCAGAGCTAGATAACGACCCATGCATTAGAATCAGGTGTGTTGGAGCAGGGAAACATCTAAAACATGCAGGACAGTGGGTCCTGAGGACCACGGTTGAAGACCACTGCTCTAGCGTGCACTAGCTGTGTTTTGCCGTGTCTGTAATAATTAAAAGGACTTCTTAGTAGGCTACCACGCGTAGCGTCTCTGGACATTGACAGTTCTCTGTTGTCCCTTATGTAACCACTAGGTGGCGGTTATACTGTGTATAAAACGTCTGATACATAATATTTTCCTTTTTTTAGGACAATTCGATTTTAATTCATTAAAAAAATTCAAGATAATATAGCGCAATGCACATAATGTTGTCGACTTCAGACATCAGCAAAATTCGTTTTGCAATAATAATAAAAAACATTGGAATGCGTTCATATTGCAGCCAAGGCACATCAGAAACAGAAGTTGCATTGCTAACTATCCCTTTTGCAACGGAAAGAAGTTGCATTGCGCTAATCGCAGGTTATTTACGGTAACAAACTATCCCTTCTGGAAAGCTTGGAGAGGCGAGGAAGGAGAGTAGGAAGGAAACAAGAGGAAAGAGGAGTTAACCAGGGGAGTGAGATTACTATCATAAGGTAGGTTTCCAATAGTTTAAAATGTTTGGTTTTCGCAAACAAAACTTTGGATTTACGCGCGTTGATTTGAGCAAATGCAGACTGTTGGATGTTTAGATTTAGTTGATCGGTTTATAAACCGACAAATGGGAGTCTGGCAGAATCAGACGCCCTGGATCGGAACTGAACACTTGTGCTAGTTGTTGCTAACGCGACCGCAGCAGTTTGAACCTCTATAGGCCATACAGAGGAAAAATACACTATCTGGATTCCACAATTGGTAATTTTAGATACTCGTTTTGAGGATGAGTTATAATACGTGCAAACTAAACAACTTTGCTTGACAGGTGTTGTTTGTTTGCCCAACCAAATGGAGGCTCAGTTTATTCTGCTGGAATGAATACAGACCAGCTATGTTGGCTAGTGGCTAGTTGGGCTAACATATTAGTACCAAGTCGGTTTTTTAATAACATAATTATGCATCTGTAATTTAATTTAGTTTTGATGTCTTATATTAAGTATGTATTTGGATTGTAATATGACTTAAAGTTAGCGAGCTGGCTGTTTTTGTGGAATTTTGAGGATACATGTGACGTTCCGTCATGTTTCGGAAGCACAGAGTTGCCTGCAGCAGGCTGCCTAGAGATATAGATATATAGATATTGGACTTAAAATAGTTTGGAATGTGCTGTCTGCTTTGTGCAGACCTGTAGTTATTCTAAGTAACGTGAAATGGACAGGAACAGTTTGACAGTTTCGGTAGTCTTCATAGTATTCCATGTTGGATGGCAGTGGGTTTTGGTCTGGTAGTTTCCAGTCCAAGGTCCAGTCCTTCTTTCTGACTTCATAGGACTCATATTTAACCTGCTCTGCGATGCGGAAGCAACGATCTATATCAAACTAGTAACCTGGCCTGTACCCTGCTGGATGCATTTGGTAATATTTGATGAAGTTCCTTTCTTACCTGTAGGCTATTGAGTTGTATTTAACTTCCTACTTGTTGTTAAAGTATTGGATTATTTGCAAGGCTGTGCCAGTTGAAATTGGGCTCAAGTGGCTCAGCGGTTAGGGAATGCAGTTCGTAATCAGAATGCTGCAGGTTCGAATCCCAGTCGTGTTAACATGATGTTGTGTCCTTGGGCAAGGCACACACACTCTACTTGCCTCGGAGGAATGTCCCTGTAATACCTGGAATTGGCTCTGGATAAGAGCGTCTGCTAAATGACTCAAATGAAATGTTAATGGTATTGTGCTTATTAAAAGATCAGTCATCTATTAAATAGCCTGTGGTTTTGTTTAATGGTATCTGTAAAGATCTCATGTTTTAGTTTGGGTTATTACACACTCTTTGATGTCTTGGCTGTCAGTGACTTCCTATCTAAAGGGAGGTGTTCGAGGTGAAGCAGCAAACCTGTTCCATGGGTCTCTTGTGACTGTGGGGTAGGATAACAGGCGTGGTTCATTATTCACGCTTTCGGTGGAGAGGAGCCGCATTCTCTCTGCTGAATGATTCTTATTTCAACAGCACTGATTCCTGTGGTCACCGACAGACGCTGTCAGTGTTACTGCAACCTTGATGATCGGTCAGTGCACGTAGGTAAACCAAGGTTTCGATTTTGGGTTTTTGCATTTCCAAACTGCCTTGGAATGGCCTTAACCTACTGAAATCAGGAAAGGGGGGAAGGGGGGGGGTAGGGGATTAGTCTGTACATATTTGCCTTCAAGAAAGACCCCCTTATCTCCAGACCTTGCAAACTGTTTATGTGTTTGTCCCACAAAAAGGCTCTATCAACTTAGTCAAATGATGTCCAGGCCATAGCTCTGTTTTCTGTCACAGCGACCGGGATAGTTGTGCAACGCAGCCCTTTTCCCTCATTTCTCTTGCCAGGGGTATCATTTTTGAAGCCTGGTAATGACGGCCTTTCCAAACTCCAGGGTGTGTCCCAATCCCAGACATAGGCCTACACGGAAGTGTAGTATCTGCCCCTCCCCTTCTACCAAACTACTACGACACCTGCGGTCTGTGTGTGTGTGTTTATATTTGAACTGTTTTTAAGCTCCAGTCACTTCCTGGACAATTATCTCACCGAGTGGACTAATTATGTCCCGTGTTATTTCCCTGTTCTCTGTGCCCTCATCCTCTCCTTAAAAGACTCTTTAAAAGATCTGTGACGATATTTTTCGGACTATGTAAAGAGAGAGGATGATTGACTGCTTCAGAAAAACGTTATGGATGTTTGGATTATTTTTGTTGTGTGTTTTTGATGCTGCCCGAGCATGTTGCTTCCTCTCTGTATCTCGAGAGATTAGAGGAACTTTCTGTGACTCGGTGCTGAGTTTAGGGTGGCTGTGCGTGGCGAGTATCCTACCCCGGCACATGCAGTGACATGCCAGCGGTCAGAAGGTCCGCCTCCTACGTACGTTACGCTCAGGGAGTGTTTCCACAGTCCAAAGTCTGCAGGTGGCACTGAGCATGCTCCAAGCGAGCCCTGTGTGCACAAGCACACATTTCTCCCTCTCCATTCAAATATGGCTGAGTCAGCAGAACAGTGTCCATGTTCAAACAGCAGCTCTGCCAGACTAACTTTTGCTTTCAGTTGTGTATGTTCATGAATTTAGGGGGAAAGGATCCACTGGACAGTTTTCAGTGCTCGGTCTAGTTACAGGACACACCATAGCAGATCTATGCCAGTAAAGCTGGCTCGTGGTTTGTTAATAATGTTTTGGGAGTGAGCGATGAACCAATTTGTCTGTATCAGGAATGCAGCAGCCTAGTGCTGTTCACACTTGAATGCAACTTATTTCCTGCTTAATATAGTCAAGATGGATTCCGACCCGTCACTCCCTAAATTGGGCAAAGTTTGGAAAAGAAGGTAGGGAAGGAGTTGAAGATTCAAAGAATGAAGGATTCCCTCACTAACAGCTGAGACAGGATGTGACATGCCAGAGCTTCAACTGGAATGTGTGGCAGAGGTTTTGTGCGTGTGCGTGTGTGTTTGTGTCTGTGTCGGGGAAGCAGAAAGGTGGGCGAGCGGGTCACTTCACCGAAACTTGCTGCCCTGTTTGACTTCTCAAGGATAAAATCCACGTCACCCACTCTCTCTACACCTTGTATTTATCCCCGTCTATTTCCCAGAGACTCTCTCACACATGCTTGCACACGCACACACAGACCTTGTACACATGTCTCATTGTTCGTGCATATCACACCAGACAGCTGCAGGGGGGGTTCTGCTCCTGTGTGTACAGTAGTGCCTGAGAAGTTTGGCTTCTAGCCAGGAGAGTGTGTGTGGGACAAATGTAAATTATTTTGGCTGTCTTGGTGCCTGCCTCTGTCGGAATCCATAAGGATGTGTTTTCTTGGGCTGGATCTTTGTCTCAAATCTTCTCGTATGTTGGAACACTGTGGCTCCCAAACTTCATTCCAGAAGCCTGCTGCTCTCTCACCTGTGTTTCTTCCCTGCGCACTTGCACAGCCTTTCATGCGCCGTCACACGTTTTTCTGCTTTTTTCACTTCAGAGCTGAGAGGCGCTAACAAGCCTCACACGATGCCGGTGTCTGTGAAGGTGTCATTCTCTCCTCCTTACACTCTATTTTTATTCTCTCACTCTTACTTGCCTTGCTGAGTGAGCGAGGAAGAAAGCTTTCTCTCTCGCTGTCCCTCGCGGATCGCCCACTCTAGCCCTCTCCTATCGCTCTCCTTTCCACTGGTCGCTCTTCCCTCCCTCTTCCCTCGACGTCTTCCGGTGTACGCCTCTCCCTCTGTCTCTCTGGTGCTGGGTTAACCTCCTCCTCTCTCTCTGTCAGTGTGTATGGAGCAGTGTGCGAGCGCGGCCTCCCTGCTGGCTTCGGTGCGGGAGCAGGAGAGGCAGTTTGAGATGCTGAGTCGGGCCCTGGAGGAGGAGCGACGGTGCAGTGGGACCGCCTCCGGTACCCTGCCCCGCCCCCTCCCCACCCTACAGGTAACACCAACCCCCTCCCCCTCCCCGCCCTCCCACCCATGGGTACGATGCCGGCAACCCTCCATCCATCCCTCCATCCAACCATCCATCCATCCAGCCCGTTCTGAATAACCGCCCTCCATGCTCCATCCTCAGGCTGTGCTGTCAGTGGCTCTGCTCAGTGTCTCCAGCAGTAGCCCCTCCCTAACCCGCCATCTTGTCCCTGTGTGCGCAGACGTCCTGATGTGACGCCGGTCTGTCTTTCTGTCGGTCATTATCGTTTGTTGACATCATGCATGGAAAGTTGTCTGTGTCTTTTGCCACCACCAGTCCTGTGGCAGCAGTACACAAAAGTACGCCTTTGTATGTATTTTTTAAATGATACTTTTTTGGGGGGGCTCCTTATTATTCGTTAATTGTTTTACACATAGGAAGACTCTACGTTAATTCTGCACCCTAGGCTGTTATACTTCCTGGAAGTTTACCAGATGCATGGAATCTCACACACATACACACACACACGCACACTCTCTTGTCCATTGAAGCACCTTTAGCTTCTGACATAAAGCATGCATGAGGCAGACCTTGCTTCAACCCTCCTCCCAAATCCTCTCCAGCAACACACTCTCTCTCTCTCTCTCTCTCTCTCTCTCTCTCTCTATCTCTCTATCTCTCTCACTCTCTCTCTTACTCTTTCTGTAGAGGACCCCCAGACCCACGGTCCAGTCCCTTCCAGGTAATCCCCAGCTCTGATAAGCGTCCAAGGTTGAGCAGGGTACCTGTCAGTTGTGGGCTGTGTGGCCGGGCAGGCAGGTTAGGAATGTGAGCTTATCTCCATGTTGTTTACGCAGCCCTCAGGCCTCTACATGCCAAACTCTCCCAGAGAAGAGCACAGAAGGACCTGCTGACAGGTTCTCACATGCCCATTCTGGACCTGTGTTTTGCTCTGCCTATCTCTCCTGCTCAGGAAAGAACACTCAGATTTCTGCATGTGCTGGGTGTGTCACACCCTCCCCTCCATACACACCATCCCTTCTTGAAGAAACTGGAAGAGCTGTAATGAATTTCTCTCTTTCTCTCTTTCTCTCTCCCTCTCCCCCTCTCTCCCTCACATGACTTCATATCCCACCTTTCTGTGCATCCTGTCATCTTTTCATCTTGTGCTTGGGTGGTTTGCATGCCACCACCTTGTCAGGGTTTTGAATGTGTGGCAAGGAAACCTGGGGGTGAATGTTAGAGTGCTTCACCAAATCGAGTGAGCAAGACTTCTGTGTTTGTGTGTGTGTGTGTGTGTGTGCGCGCGTCAGGATCAGATACAATTCCATGGGAATGCTGTTCTCACATGTTTGTAAAACCCGAAATACTTGGTCAGTGGCCGCTGGGCCGACCCTCCCCGCTGACCGCTCACAAACACGTCCACCATGCCGTGCGTGTGTGGGGGGTTTAAGGGTCGTTAAACTGTCCTCCCTCCCTTCCTCCTTCCAGAACGGGCTTGTGTCTTGTGATGCGGACATAGAGAGGCTCACTCTGAGCGAGGCATACATCAACGGATCACATGTAAGTATTAATGGTGTTTTATTTTGAGTGGGAGAATGTGTGTGCTGTTCTGTTAATGTGTGTGTGTGCTGAGTGGTGTTTTTTTTACTGTGTGTGTGTGTAGTACATGATGGAGCCGGGTCACGTTGTCGAGGAGACGTTCACCGTAGAGGAAGAGCCTCAAGAGGCTCCACCCATTGTCTCCGTGGAAACCGGCGAGGATGGAACCACGCGGCGCACAGAGACAACGGTAACTTACACACACACACACACAAGCCGCACAGCCCACCAACATCTGCACAACACCACCTCATCCTTTCTTCCTCCATCCCTCCATTGCAGGTGAAGAAAACGGTAAAGACCACCACCACCAGGCACGTCATCCCCTCCGTGTCGGACACGCTCTCCCTGGACGGCATGGGGGGCGGCGGGGGCTCCATGACAGGCATGGGGGGCTACACCACTCCCATGGAGCGCGTCTACCGCCAGGCGGTGCCCATGGACTACCCCACCTCCACAGTGCCGCGCAACTACCACTACGGGCCCCCCGCTGGGTACGAGGACTACCGGGGAGGAGGCCCCCCCTCGGACGCCTACGCCAGCCTGAACCGGGGTGGGCGCATGGACGATAGATACAGGTAGGAGCCTGTTTGTACATCATGTCTGGACACTGTAGCTGTGAGCTAAACTGAGAAGATAGCTGAATATGGTGGTGATGAAGCGTGTGTGTCTCCATCCAGGCCAGTCGATGGCTACCGCACCCTGGACCCAGGCTATCGCTCCCACAGCCGGAACCACCTGGACCACTATGCTCCTCAGCCACAGGTGGGAGAACCTGTGTTCCTACTGTTCATGTAGGTGAGTAGGATCATGCATGGGAGGTTTCTAAGTGTGTGTGTGTGTGAACCCGTCCCTCCCAGGTGCGTATGGGCAGTGCTCTGGAGCTGTCCGGCCTGCAGCGCTTCGTCCCGGAGCCCTACGGCCTGGAGGACGACCAGAGGAGTCTGGGATACGACGAGCCCGACTACGGCATGGGACCGCCCATCCACTACGGCACCGTGCCTCGCAATGCCCACTTCACCCACGGCCCGCCACGCAGGACAGGGTGAGAGAGAGGCAGAGAGAGGGAGAGAGGGTCTGTGTGTGTGTGTGTGTGTGTGTGTGTGTGTGTGTGTGTGTGTCCGCACCGTTTGACCCTCCTTTCTCCTTATTCCAGGAGTTACGAGGGAACCCTGGACGGGGACATGAGCGGAGCAGGGGACATGTACTACTGGGGGGGCGGAGCCCCGCTAGCACAGGGAGAGAGAGGCAGCATGGCCTCATTGGATAGCACCCTGCGGAAGGGCCCGCCTCCTTCCTGGAGGCAGCCCGAGCTGCCGGAGGTCATCGCCATGCTCAACTACAGGCTGGACCCCGTGAGGAGCAACGCTGCCGCTTTCCTGCAACACCTCACCTACAAGAACGACAAGGTGCTCCCCCCCTCTCTCTCTCCCTCTCTCTCTCTCCCCTCACTCTCTCTCTTTCTCGCACTCTCTCCCCTCACTCTCTTTCTCTCTTCCTGCACTCTCCCTTTCTCTCTCCCTCCCTCTCTCTCTCTCCCTCCCTCTCTCTCTCGTACTCATCCCTCCCCCTCTCTCGGTCCAGATGAAGTCAGATGTCCGCCGTCTGAAGGGGATCCCTGCGCTGGTCTCCATGCTGGACATCCCCAAGAAGGAGGTGCACCACGCCGCCTGCGGAGCACTCAAGAACATCTCCTACGGGCGCGACCATGACAACAAGATCGCCATCAAGAACTGCGACGGCGTCCCCGCCCTGGTCCGCCTGCTGAGGAAGACCAGAGACCAAGACCTCACAGACACCATCACAGGTGAGGACGAGGGAGAGGATGAGGACCGTTGGGATGATTTGCTGATACGGACGACAATGGTGGTGGCTGTTTAAAATGCAAAGTAGATTATGCATATGGCTACCGTGATAGTGGTGGTAGACAAGCATGTGGATATCATGATGATGATGATGATGAAGGCTCCTCCCTCCTCACCAGGCACCCTGTGGAACCTGTCGTCCCATGACTCGGTGAAGATGGAGATAGTGGACCACGCCCTGCACGCCCTCTGCGACGAGGTGATGGTACCCCACTCCGGCTGGGAGCGGGGCGGGGGCGGCGGAGGGGGCGGCGAGGAGAACTGCAAGCCCCGCCACCTGGAATGGGAGACGGCGCTCACCAATACGGCCGGCTGCCTCCGGTAACCAAGAAAAGGCTGGGGAGGAGGGATGGGAGGGGAGGGAGGGAGGGAGGGAGGGAGGAGAGAAGGAGGGGGGTGGAAAGTAGCGGTGTGTGGCTAGGCAGCTTTTTATATAATTCTTCTTCTTTGAATGAGTGACCGTGAAAGGAAGTGGAGCTTTGTTGTACTCGTCGGTTGGGGGGGGGAGCAGGGCGTGTCTGTGGCTGCCAAGACTAGCACAAAGATTGGGGGGGAGCAGTAACATGATCTAGCCTTTCAGCCTCTCTCTTTTTTTTTCTTTCCTTTCTTTTCATCTCTCTTGATCACCACAGGATTAACACAGACTTTAGCAGTGTGGTACTCAGGTGTATTGTCTTTGTTGTGTTCAGGAATCCTTTTGTAGTCTCTGAGTTCTTTTGGTCTCCTAATATTTCCCCTCCCCTCTTTCTCACCCCACACTCACCTCACTCGCACACCTCTCTCTCTCTCTCTCTCTCTCTCTCTCTCTCACTCTTAATTGTTCTCTCTCTACCTCCCAGAAACGTGAGCTCTGAGCGCAGTGAGGCCAGGAGGAAGCTTAGAGAGTGCACAGGATTGGTCGACTCGCTCATGTACATCGTCCAATCACAGATTGACCTCAAAGATGTTGACAACAAGGTACAGGGGCATTCACACGTATGCAATGCTGATTAGATCTTTTGTTTCTCAATCCTGTTATTCCTCATGCCTCATTCCTTTTCTTTGATTCTCTCCACCCCCCCCTCCCTCCTTCCTTTCCCTCTTAATTCTCTCCCTCATCCCAATTCTCCTCTATCCTCCCATCTTCTTCCGATCTCCCCATCTCTCCATGCCTGGCTCCCTGCAGTTGATAGAGAACAGTGTGTGTCTGCTGAGGAACTTGTCCTATCAGGTGCATCGAGAGGTGCCGGGCTGCGAGCGCTACCAGGAGGCCCTCCCCCTCAACCAGGGCCCCGCCCCCAGCTCCACGCAGAAGGCCGGCTGTTTCAGCTCCCGCAAGGGCAAAGGTGCGTGCGAGTGTGTGTGCTCATCTACGTGAGCTGTGTTTGCTCAGTGGGAGGCAGGAGGAGCCAGCGATGATGTCATTGTTGACTCTGTTGCCTGATGTTAGTATCTACTGCTGCCCGTTACAATAGACAAGGAGCAGACCAGGTAGACTTATTACAGCACAGAGGGGCGGAGTTTTGAACCCTATGGAATGTTCATCTATTAAATATTGAACTCTTAAGACTGTCTGACTACATGTGCTCGTGTCTCAGTGTTTGAGGGAGAGAGTGTGTAGATGTTGACTTTCAGTACGCGGATACAAAAATCGTAATAAAAAAAAAAAAAAGGTTTAATTATATATGCTAAATCAAAGTTGCTACGGTGCCACTAAGGTTCTTTTAATTTAGAATGTCTCTAAGTGGTGTTTGCTGAAATGCCCCCTTGGCTGGTAAAACTGTAATGTTGGGGTAGCTGGGACACTGCTTATGCTTTCAATGACATCTTCTCTCTCTCTCTCTATCCCGTCCGTTCACCGTTCCCCTCATCTGTCTTCTCTTTCCGTTCCTCCTTGCTGCTTTCTCCTGTTTTGCTTTGGGACAGATGAGTGGTTTTCCAAAGGTAAGCTCTACTCCATCACTTGTTCTTTGGGCTGCTTGCAGTAGCGCTAGCTATGCTAACTCCTGTCCTGTGCAACCCAACTAATGCCTTGCTATGCTCAGGTGTGTGTGTATGTGTGTGTGCACACGTTTGTGTGTTTGAATAAACCGGCACAATCATCACACTCACTAAATTGTACGCTAGTAGTGTATCACTAGTGGTGGTTCCAGAACACAAAGGGTTTTAGAACTATGTGGTTCTAGAATATTCCTGGAGTTTTCCTGAAATTCACTGTGATTTTTTGGTTTGGAAACAGGGAAAAAAGATGAGGATGTGGCAGCAGACATGATTGAAATTCCAAAGAGGACGACACCTGCCAAAGGTAACATTTCCAATTTCCAACCGCTGAGGTCACGCTGAGGCCAGAGACCTTTCCAGCTATCTCCTGTACTTCACCTGACTTCAATGATTTGCCACTGAATAAGGTCCATAACTCACAGTGGAATTTTAATTCCGAATTCATTTATCTCTTTCCCGGTCCACCCATCCTTCCAACCCCATTTCTATTTTATCCTCCCTCCCCTCCTGTCCTCCCCACCTCTCCTCCTACGTTCCCTCATCTCCTACCCATCCCTCGTCTACTCACTCCCTCCTGTCCTCCTCTCCACCTCTCCTTCCTCTCCTCCTCTAGGCTACGAGCTCCTGTTCCAGCCAGAGGTGGTGCGTGTCTACACCTCCCTTCTGAAGGAGAGTAAGAACCCCACGGTGCTGGAGGCCTCGGCCGGCGCCATGCAGAACCTGTGTGCCGGACGCTGGAGCGTAAGTCCTGACCCCAAACCTCGAGCGCGAAACACACGAAACGTTAACCGTACATAGATTCAGTGCACAATGTGCTCATGGTGCTGAAACATCATGTGTTGCTCCCTTTCCCCCAGTATGGACGGTACATCCGAGGGCTGGTGCGTCAGGAGAAGGGGATGCCCATGATCACGGAGCTGCTCGCCCACGGGAACGACCGAGTGGTCCGCGCCATGTCTGGAGCCCTCAGAAACCTGGCCATCGACGCCAGGAACAAGGACCTCCTAGGTATGTGTGTTAAACAAGTTCAGTCACAACCATACCTGTTTTAAGTGTGTGTGTGTGTGTGTGTGTGTGTGTGTACTCCAGCAAGTCTTACCTGTGTGTTTGTGTGTACCAGGAAAGCATGCAGTGCCCCACCTGGTGGCCAACCTGCCCGGGGCGGGGCAAAGCCAGCCTGTCCGAGCCCTGTCTGAGGAGACGGTGGTGTCCATACTGAGCACGCTCCATGAGGTGCTAGGCAACAGCGTAGAGGCCGCCAAGACCCTGAGAGCTGCCCAGGGCATCGAGAGACTGGTGCTCATCAACAAGGACGGGTAAGAGAGTGTTGTGTGTGTGTGTGTGTTTGTGTGTCATGAGCAAGAGGCATCTGGGACCTGGCTTTCATCCTCAAAGATGTGCGTTTGTTGTGCACGTGCGTGCGCGAGACTCATCTTAGAAACCCAATTTCAAAATATTGACGTGCGTTTGACACTTATCTACATAGCAACCGCTCGGACCGGGAGGTGCGAGGGGCGGGGCTAATTCTGCAGATGGTGTGGGGCTTCAAGGACCTGAGGCGCACGCTAGAGAAGGACGGCTGGAAGAAGACTGACTTCCTGGTCAACCTGAACCCCCCCAGCAACAGCCGCACCAACGGGGGCTATGAGAGCAGCACCCTGCCTCTCCTGGAGAGGGGTGAGGGGCGCACGCACACACACACACACACACACACACACACACACACACACACACATCGAGACTCAGACCCTGAAGGTTACAGAACTTCGCCTGTTTCACAACGCCACACACAACACACATTTACCGCCCTGAGATCACTGGAGTTATGAATCACGTCTTTTTGCTTATCTCTGCTGCATACGTAAGCTCTCACGCATACAGTCCGTTAGTGTACTGAGGAAAGGTGAGCGTCTTATTTCAGTGCTGACTCGATATGTTTGCGTCTGTCCACAGAAGAAAAGCGTGACAGAGAACAAGAAATGATTCCGCTTAACGACATGGGACCAGGTCAGAAGAGTGACACTCTTTCTCTCACTCTGTTACTGCTGTACTTACGTTTACACCCCTCTCACACACACACACACCCCTCTGCCCCCTGTTTCAGATGCCTACTCTACACTGGACCAGAGAGGGCGCAGCAACACGCTGGACGACACACTCGAACCTGCTGACAAAGATGGAGCACAGGTAGCGTCCCGCACACACACACACACACACATACAGTGACGTCATTTCCCATCCAGGTTCATCTCTTACTACCTGAGGACTTCTCTTCTGTAACAAAACAACACAATATTAAAGCATGTTACTGCATGTGTACCCTGTGACCCTGTTTGAAGACTATCAGCATAACTCAAAAATTATTAATGTGTTTTTAACCTACTTTCCCCTTAACTAACCCACTGTTCTTTCTTTGTCTTTTTGTTCTTTCTTCACCTCTTATCTTCTTATCTCTGATCTTTTCCTTTTTCTGTCTAAACTCTGTCTCCATCCACCTGCCTCTTTCTTTTCACTCGTTCCACCTCCTCTTGATCTCGTTATGCTCACCCTCCGGTGTTCTGTCTTCCTCCTCCTCTTGTCTCTATCAGGGAGGGATGTATGGGGAGAGGAGGGGCTCTGGGCCTCTGCTTGACTCTTACGACGGTTAGGCCACACCCGCTCCTCCACTGCATGTTAGTGCATGGTATGTGTAGTGACCTCTCACTTTCTGCATGGCCTGTGGTTTGTAGTGCACTGCGTGTGCGTGTCGACACAAGTGCAGAAAGAGAGCTTGGTAGGTTGGGTGGATCCCAGACCAGCGTGTCTGTCTGCTCCCCCTGCTGGTTGCCAAGTGCATTTCTGTCAACGTGTTGTCTCAGTCAAGATTTATTTTTTGCTTAATTATTGCCTTGCCGGCTGCAACATTCTTTAAAGTGTGGCTTCAGATTTGGTGTTACGTCGATCTGCGAGACGACAGTTTTGTTGTAGCGGGTGTCCAATTAGCTCGCGCTGACAAGTTTCTTATCTGTGGCTGCAACACGGTTGAACAGATATCTGTTGAACTAACTCGTTTAATCGCTCTGTTCTTCGCAGAAAAACTGATAGTGTGCATCACCAGAAGTGAGCCTCCTTCGACCTACTGCCGCTGCTGAATCCTGCAGACACAGCACTCACCACTCACACTCACCACTCACACCGGGACCAGTACCACTCCACACATCTCTTTCTCTCCTCCCCCCTTCTCCTCATCCACCTACATTCCTTTTTTGTATCAGATGGACATACGTTTGCCCACTAATGGAACACTAGAAAGCAGAGATCATTTCCCTTCCTGTCCGACTTGTAATACCACTGGAGACGACTCCCTGACCACTAAGCTCGACCCCAAAACACTAAGGAAGCTGCCCTCAAACGCGACCTCGGAGAGACTCCTCCCACTACACATACGGCAACCTGCAATTCGCCTCGGGTCACCTGGAACTTGGAACCTCACCGTGACAGTGTCATCTCCAAGAAGAGAGAACTGTCAGAATCGGAAACGAGCAGTTGTACTTTTCCCACAGAGCTGCAGAGTATGTACTTCTCAAGAAGTGGCCATGAAGATATGCCAGTGTAGGTTTCTGCTGGTGCAGCGACAGCTGAACCAATGATTTACCACTAAACCTTTTGAACCGATGTTTGTTGATCTAATATCTGTGTGGGCTTAGAGAGTCGTTCTGGCACTCGACCTGTGTTGCTGCACTTGCTAGTGACGTATGTGTGCCAAATGTGACACCACTGAAGTTGAACCTTCATACAAAGTATTTCCTGATATCTTGCTTTACGCCAACTTAAGCAGCTGTCGTACTGAAGCACTAGGCTTGCTTTTTATTAATATTGCTGTTTGTTTTTTTGGGGGGGGGAAGGAGATGGTAGAGATTGGATGGGGTGTGTTTTTTCCCAAAAGTGGGCTGTTATTTAGTCCCAGTGAGGAATACATGCAATGACATGCCATTGGTTAGTGAGCCAAACTGGTTTATGGGGCTCAAAGACCATTGACTTCTGTTGTCCTTGTGCGTACATGTGACTTATAATGCCAAATTACATTTTTTGTACCTGATGGAACATTTAAAAAAAAATTATAATCTGTAATTTACAGAATCATATCTGCTCTTAAGGAGACGTGCCCATCTCAACAAACTTCTATCTTTGATTCCTGTTGTCGTTTTCAGAGAAACCACAATTTTGATTGTTGTTTATTCAGTGAGTGCATTTTTTTTCTATCTGCAACGTTGTCAATCTTTCTCTCTACATATATATATATAAATATGAATGTGTACATATGAGACTGCCTCTAACAAAAAGTCTGATTTGCTAACTGGAGTGCCTCGCTTGTTGAGTGGTCTAATCGGTGGATGAATGTCAGAGACCAGAGACGATACATAGAGCCAAACTATTCTTTGTTCTTCAAGACTCCTGGGTAGATTCTCCAAAGGCCTTGTAGTCCTAAGATTATTTCTAGTCCTGTTGTAGGTTTGTAGAAAATGGAGGCTTCTGAAGGAACTTGTCAATGTTCTGTAACCAGTAGCTACAGTACGCCTTCTAGGTTTTTTACGGTCCTTTAGTGCTTGTTCCCTATTCTTTGTGCTGAGCAAGATGTAGATATTTACTGAGTGGATAATTAAAAAGCACTAGGGGTGATGTGGCTTTTGTTTTTTTTTGTTTTGTTTTATTTACATTTCCTTTTGCCTCATGCCAGACCAACACTATTGATCATCAATTATGTTAAAATGTAAAAAAACGAGTTGCCTTCCGGGTTCTAAATTTTTCAGAGAATTCCTCTTTCCAGAATCAGTCACTCGTAGTAGAATGTGTACTTGGGGTAAATTGGGATTAAGGCAGACAAGGGGTTAAAATTCAAACGCTTGTCTCAATCTATGGGGGAAATTTGACAGGGGGCAAAAATCTGATTTAGATTCAAATTATTTAGATAAAGTACAAATAAAAAGCACATTTAACTATATAATACAAGAGAATCTTTGTAAAATGTTTATGGTTTTATGTATTCTTTTTTTATATTTTATTCTGGGTTTAATTGTTTGGGGTATATTGGATGAAAGCATATGCAATCAGTTTTATTTTTTGAGAACATTTACAGTTTATATATTTTAATTAAACACAAAACGAGCAAAAACAAAACTCATGCTGTCATGCTGTGTTGGCGATTTGTTATTGGAACACTAACTGAATTGCTGTTTATGAGTAAACCCTCATCTACTTGCCTTGGCTCTTAAAATTGCACAGTTATCATAAATTAAATGTGTAACTAGCAATATTGTTTTTAATAAACAAATAATGATTTTTTTCTCACTTACGTGTGTGTGTGTAGTAAAAAACAACAACATCTGGTTGAACTTTTGACGTTACTAGATGGTCAGGGATTTTGGCTAAGTTCGTAAGGTCAAATGCCATTTCGAATCAGATGCAAGCGGACTACCTCCAACAAACGTCCGGATGTCATCAGTCCCACATTGTATATAATTAAGAAAATATATCAACTTTATCTTCCTTTTGAAACTTAGGTACTACATCACTTTAATGTATACAAAGGAAAAATATTACACCAAACTCGGATCTTGTTAATGAAAGGTAAGCGCGTGTGCAACACCTGTCTGCAGCCTCACCTTGTTAATCAGCAGCTAGCTAAACTTAGCTCTCCATCGCGTGCTCTTAAGTGATGCGCTGCTTAACACTTGCCCAAACATACAATATGGCTCCACATAAAGTAGGTCCTACCACTATGATTGTGCTTTAAGTTATTGTTTTACGTAATTAGTAAATAATTACTCATACGATTAAACTGTTTTACTGACCTATTTGTAATTTTACCGCAAAGTTTTTGACGTGCACTTGCATTCAAATTGCGTTTGCAGACTCCTAGTTGGTGAACCATCTTTCCTCATTGTTGTAAAGATGTGGCGTTATCGTCTACCAGACTACGAGCAGAGACTCCTCGGACAGCTGCAGAGACAGCAGCATCGTGGCCTATGTTGTGACACCATGTTGCAGACAGACGGTGAAAGGGGGGTGGGGGGGGACTTACAGAGAGGGGGGGACCAAAGTGTTCCTGTCTTGGGAAGGTGCGATATATAACCTGATTGGAGAGAGACAGGCACACTGCCAATTTAATGATTTTGAAGGGGAATAGAATCAAAGTGGATCAAAGTGAAGGCAGTTGGAATCAGAATTACAGTTCTCTGAAAATGCCTGCCTGTCCCTTTGTACCAAACCTCTCTCTCTCTCTGTGTTTCTGTCTGTCTCACTGCAGGAGTCACAGTCCCAGTCCATGGTTGCATCCTGGAAGCCCTCAGACCCTGTCTGTCTCAGACCACGTCTGCCTCGCCATCCCCACATTTTGTCCATCTCCCAACAGTCAGGCCCCAGATCCTGCTCAAGCTTGTGAGCTTCCTTTACTCAGGACATCTGGAAGGAGAGGTCAGTTCTCATACATTTTATTTATATTTATTTTATATATTATACTTTTAAATGTACTGTTTTCTGTGTTAGTGAGTGCAGGTAAATATATCTCATTGTATATTGTGGTTGTGTTCATATGCCTGCTTATCTGACAAGGGAGAGAGGGAGCTGGAGGAGGTGATGGCTGCAGCCTGCCATCTAGGTTTAAGCCACCTAGTGGAGAGGTGGAAGGAAAAGGGGACAAAAGGAGAGGATGAGCAGAGGCAGTTCAGAGAAGCAGCTATGCAGGCGGATGTTGAAGAGAGAAGGGTGAGAGAAGTGGATGTGCAAACGATGGAGACAGCCACGGATGGGAACTCTCCGGTAGAAGGGAGGAGTAGTGTGGACTCAGGGACACAGACTGTCGACTCTGACACCCTTGCTGGTCTTCTTATTCCTTCTCATAAGGCCCCATTTTCAAACTCATTCTGTGATGTTGGGCCCCCTGTTATGAGCCCCCAGAACATCTCTCTGCCTCAACACCTAGCCCCTTGCTCTTCCATACCTGCTGACCAATCAGCTGTTGGCTTCAGAAGTCCCACGCCCTCAAGAAACCCTTGTCTAGACTTCGAACCTAGGGCCTATTGTATATTCAACGTCACAAAACCCACCTCCTCGCCAAATCGCTCAGTTACCCCAAACAATGAATCAACTAACCCTGTGAGCCAGGAAGACTTGGCCAACCCAGAAAACTTAGCAGCTAAGGAACACATCGAAAATGAGTTGCATCCAAGGAGAAAGCTGGAGAAAAAGGGAGGCACAGAAAGCCTGGACCACAGCCTTCCCACCACAGGAGGAATAGAAGAGAATGAATTGAGAGAGTCTAAGAGAGAAGGTGAGTTACAGTTACCACTTCAACACAGAAAGGTCTACAGGAAATTGAATGAAATCATGAGTATATAGTATTTATGAAGTAATTGCTATCATGGGTGATGATGATGATGATGATGACAGAGATGGTGCGTGACAATGAGGTTGGTGAGGAAGAAAGGAGGAAGAGTAGGAAGGGGAGAAAGAGCATGTCCAGAGTGAGGCAGATGGAGGCCACAGAGACCAGGATCTCCATCAAGGTGAAGCTGAGGAGGAAGACCAGAGGACAGGTGTGGCAAGTTGTCAGCCTGCAGGAGACAACAAGGTCCCCTCAAAGACAGGTAGGTGGCAAGAGGAATATACAGCTAGCTCACTGTTGCATATCATATGCAATTTAAACAGCCTGTGCAGTTTGTGTGATTTTTAAAATGCTTTAAGAATATTGTCTTAATCTCTCTCACTCAATACTCCCACACACATCCCTCATGAAGCACCCAGCCCATGATCCCACACCAGCCCCACCTTACCAGGTCCACAACCCCAGCGGCAATCCTGCGGATCCCCAGCTCAACGTGGACACAGTGGAGGAGTCAGACGAGCAGATAGAGAAGCTACTAGAGGACATAATGATGGGGCTGAACATTCTGCCCCCTATTGTCACGGAGAGGGACTATGAGCACCAGTCTCCTCACCAGGACAGAGAGCTGGCATGCGAGCGCCCGAACGAGAATACGGCGCCCCACAGGACGCAAGGCTCTGTTGTCGCCACGACCAGTGTATGTTCCCATGGCAACGGAACAGGCGGGGACGAGAAATTTTCAGAAATGGGTAACTTCATGAACTTGATTATAATAACACTCCAGATCTTTTTATCTGTTCTTTATTTCCATGCTCACCTTTTTGACGTCTCCTTTTCAGTGCAATGCATTCCCAATCATTTATAAGCCACACACATTCTGTGCTGTTGTAGGTTGACATCTCATATTCACGTTCAGCTTCTACAACCTTTGTCCTTCTCCCCTCTCTTTCCAGCTTTCCATTCAATACCTTCCTCCTCAAGTTTTGTCCCCTCCAGCACCAACCCTGCACCCCCGGATCCCCACCCTTATGTCCAGCCCCAACCTCTCACAGCTTTCTGCCACTGCTCCCATCACGCCTCCACCCCCTTCCAACACCCAAACGCCAACCCTCACCAACCTCACTGTTGTCATTCTAACTGGGCTGAACATGACCATGTGTCCTGTTATGCAGGAAGCCAGAGTTCTTCTGAGCACTGCTGTCAGAACCAGGCCAGAGGCAGACATGTTTCAGTCCAATCTGCACCCACCAGGCCCGGCTGCCAGCAGTGCCAGCAGTGCCGGAGAGACACAGGGCAGGGAGATGCAGGCCGCATGCAAGGTGGTCCTCCAAAGAATGTGCTTTCACAGTCGACCAGAGAGAAGGTTTTTAATCTGTCCATGGAATGTCCGAGCGCTAATGTTGAGGAGACCATGCCAAGACCCACTAGTACCAACCAGGACTGGGTACGAGATGATACAACCAGAGCTGGTTTGCCCCCTTCCATTACTGTCCATTCTGAATCTGCCTGTGGTCATAAGCACCATCATCTGGCATGCCAGGGAGCCACTCCACTTAAAGAACTACACTTCCCAGAGTTAAGTGTACCTATGTCCCCAGGCAGCGAGAACCACTCCTTCAAAACTATTGCCATACCCACCTGGGAGGATCTACGTTTACCAAGATGTATCTCTCCCATCGACTCAGAACCCCCCTCCTCTTCAGTGTTTAACCACCAGTCCCCCTTTCACCACCCCACACCACCACCTCATGTCCACAGAGCTCCTCAGCCCTCACTGAGATGGCCACCGTGGCTCTCCCAGTTTCCAAGAGAACTACAGTACCCACTTATATGTATGGTTCGACCCTCTGAGATTTGCCCGACCACACTACAAGATCCAGAATACTCCTGCAGGTCGAAGAAATGCATGTCACGTCCGTCAAGTTCAAGCATCTCCAATCGTACCTGTACAGGAAACTGGTTAAGGAGCACAACACCAGACAGCAAGCCGAAGGGAAGAAATGCTAGGAAAAAAACGACAAATGCAAAAACCTCCAAAGGGGTCCAACTGAAGTCTGAGAAGTTGAAAGATGAGCCAGGAAAAGGTCAAAGAAACAGGGTGCATGATGGTCCAAATACAAAGAGGAAATCACAAGAGTTGACAGAGCCTAGATTTAAGAAGAGGAGAGTAGAAGAGAGTGATGTCACCTTTCTGAGCTGTGATACGGGAGAAAACCGGATTAAAGCACCCAGCCATGTAAACATGAGTGTCTGTTCTGTCAGTCTGTCCACCAACAACATACTGGTAAAAGGAAACAACAGGGGCCGAAGATATGCATCACACAAGGGGACGAATTCAGGCCCTGAAACTAAACCCCCAATAGTTCAGCAAGTTATGGACGTTATAGTCCCCAAACGAAAGCGTGGAAGGCCTCGAAAGATTAGACATGGAGATCAGGAAGTCCCTCAACCAGCCTGTTCCGGTCCTATTATTCGTGGTCGCAAACGAAAAGATGTTGAGCATCAAGGAACAAGAGACAAATCTGCAAAGACACTGGTCAAACCGAATAGAAAGTACCGGAATGGAGAGAAAAGTGTGAAAGTGGAGGAACACAATATGAGCTCAGCAGGTGACGGAGCAGAAGAGACCTGGTCCTCTCCCAGAGGTTTCGTCCAGATCTCAAGTCTGCTGAAGCCCGCTACTGAAGTAGCAGAGGGTTTCAGAACTGAACCAAGATCAGAATCACAATCCTGTATGGGGCACCTGCAGATCTCCAGTCGTCCAGAACTTGGTGGAGCTCAAATCCAAACAAAGACACCAAGAAGGAGTCAAGTAGAAGTGGGGGTGATGGCAGAGGACAAGACGACCACAATCAAACGTCCTCCCACAGTGAATCTGAAGAAGTTCCAAGAACTCCTGAAGCACCGTCACCCAAAGACCAGGAAGACAGATCAAGAGAAGAACAAACAAGTCAGAGAATCCAATAACGATGTTGGAACCATGGAAGAAGAAGTAGTAGTAGTGAAACGGAGAGAGAAGTGCAATGGGAAGGAATCAACAGAGAGGATCTTCCAGTCTCTTGATGGCTCACAGACTGAAAATATAAACGCAACTGATGAAAATCATAATGAGATCGTCCGACCAGCAAAATCAAGCAACCAATCAGAAGATAAGACATCGGCAACAGGGAAAGAAAAGAGATTGCGTGAAGAAAGAGTGACTGTGACTGGCGTGCTGGAGAACCATAAAGGAATGATGGCGTTGCCACTGGAGATGACCATGCCAACAGTAGAAAGAACCATCATGGAAGATCCCAGGCGAGTTCCAATGAAACACAACGAGGAATATGGTGAGAACACTGACCCCAAAATTAAAACGAGACCATTGCTAATTTTAAGTGAGCCAAAAATGATGAAGAGTGGACAGCCAGCGATGGCTTTCAGAAGAGAGAGAGAAAAAAGAAGACTCTTGGATGAAGATGGATGTGTAACTGAAAAAGCGACGAAAGGCAGTGTGGAGGTGGACATTTCCAGTGAAGAGTTGGATGTGGTGGGCAGCATTCAACAGATGTTTACCTGCAACGCTATCGTCGAGGTGAGCGAAGAAGAGGAGATAGATGTGGGCATTGATGAGTTCAGTTTGGAGAAGGAGCATCCGTCAACTCAGCCTCATGTAGCAGGTAAGTAGGCCTTCATGCTTTTCATGTTTAAACATTTAGAGGTAGACTAAATATGTTGCATATTACAGTTCAAGAATGCATCATAATTGACTGGAAATCTGTCATACTTATGTATTCTGTTATAGCTTGTGCAGCTGCAGTGAGCATCAGACGAGAGGATACTGAAGGCTTTAAGGCATCTGTGGGATGTCTCACTCCTAATCACATCGGCCTGTCTCCAAAAAACAAAATGACTCTGCCCGACATCGAGACCCAAATTACAGAGAACCCATCTTTCAAGAACTCTTGCATGGTCAGCCCAGGGTCAACAGGAAGGTCTGATCAGGAGGAAGTGGAGGTCGACATTCTGGTTTGCTCTCCATGCGCACAGCCAATAGTGTGGGAGGAGAGAATTACAGTTCCGGAATTTACAACTGAAGAGGACATTGAAGAAGAGGATAATGAGATTGATGTGATCGGGTATCAGACAGACTAACTTTCTCTTAAAACATTTGCCTTTGTTGACTTTACCAAAACACATGGTATCCCTAGTTTTACAAGTCGTATGCAACTGGTGGGTTCAATTTTAGCCTTTGACATTGAAATCCAGGTGTGAAAATATAACTTGTGAAGCCTCGCTAGCTTTTAGAAATATTAACACAAGGTGAGTTTTGCTTTAAGCTTTGTAAAATACAAATGTGTGTATGTGCATCATACACACAGTCATTGTGAATGACAAAGTGTCATTGTGAATGACAACTGTTACCAACTACCTTTCTGTTCCGGTCATTACATGGTTGAACACTGGGTTCACTGATGTTTTTACAGATATTATCCTGTTTTACGTTCTACAAGTTCCTTATAATGTACTACTTCTAAAGGTTTTGTGTATGGTTTAATGGTAAGCTTGCCCGTTCGGCCTAAAATATAAATATTGTGTTAAATTGAATTAGCCTATATTAAACTCAGTTAACGAATTCATTTTATTCAAGTTAATATTGTGACGTTTTATTATATCTTTTTAGGGGACACGATCGTGGTAAAAATAAAATTGTTATCTAGTTTTATAACATCGATACGTCATTAAGATGTTCACTTAAAACATGCATTCAAAATATTAAACTTTATTGACACCGGAAGTGAGTGCTCCCTATTGCTGACCGGAGGGAACATGGGAGGGAACACGTGTTTTCTATTCTGAAGGTTACAGAAGAGCCACTGAAGCGGTGCCGGTTAGTCGTTGCTGCTGGTCATTTGGACGGTTTAGTTTTGATGAACATCGGGTCCGGAGCTGTCTTGAATCAGACATGGACCCTATGAAGGCACAGCAACTGGCGGCGGAGTTAGAAGTAGAAATGATGGCAGATATGTATAATAGGTAATGATGGCTGTCAAGTGAACAGTAGCTTTCCACCTAGCTTGCTTTTGGCTGCGTGTTATTTAATTATGTTTGACTCAGCCTCCCTCGCGTGTTAGATCATTAGGAAGCTAAATAAGTATGACATCGAAATGCTTTTACTGGTATGGTAAATGGATAAAAGGGTTATATAAATTACGTTTCTGTTCCTGAACGTGTATGTGACACGGGTAACCAGCAGAACGTTGTGATTTTGTTTCTATTTGTTCATAACCATGTTCAGTACAGTGAATTTTCACCCCAAAGACACCTTCAACATATTTAACGCTACTTATTTATGTTATTGGGTTTTCCCTTGCTAGCATTGAGGAACCTTGGTAGATCACAACTGTTCTGATCTTACATTAAGGGATTTACATTGAGTCATTTATCAGATCTTACCATGATTTGGGCATATTGATATACTGTACCCCCTTCTGCCTCCTTTTCTTCTTCCTCTCCCAGGATGACCAATGCTTGCCACAGGAAGTGCGTGCCCCCACACTACAAGGAGGCAGAGCTGGCGAAGGGTGAGGCAGTGTGCCTTGACCGCTGCGTGGCCAAGTACCTGGACCTCCACGAGAGGCTGGGACGCAAACTCACCGAGCTCTCCGTGCAGGATGAGGAGATGATGAGGAAGGCTGCTGTCGGGAGCGGATAGAGGCCTGGAGAGACAGATGCAGGGGAGTGGGATTAGAAAGCGAAGGGAAGGGGGTAAGGGGTTTGAAGAGGAGAAGAGATGGGGATGTGTCCTGTCAGAAGTGGGGTTTCTCTGACAGTTGGGATGAGGGAAAGGGGGTGTGAGGTCAAAAGGGCCGTCCATTGAAAATGAGGGCTTAGGGTCCAAAGTGTTATGGAGGCACATGGGAGAAGGGGATCGACTACTTGGAGTTCATTTATGTCCGTTATAAAAACTGTGGTTGCACCTCTGGTTTGAGTCAAGTAATTTATATTTATACTGAAGAGACACTATGCATAGTTAACTCTTTAAATGCTGATGATCCTGCTCTTTTGGCACTGACTACTACAAGGTTTCACCAAGAAGAAAGAAGAAACCCATCTGGTCTGGACTCTCAAACATTTGGACTGCAAAGTTCAACCATAAATCACGTTTAGCGGACCAGAGATGATTTAAGTGCTTTTAATGATTTTGGAAAGAATTCATCCCGTTATCAGTCAATTTTCTATTGAGGGCTGTTGTCTCCATGTCGATGTGGAGTACAGTTTGTATTCTTTAGTTGTTCTTTTGGCTGTTAATAAGCATTGTGTTAAAACTAGTATGCTTTTCTACAATGTTTTCTGTCTTCTGATGTTTTTGTTAACATGTCTGTCCTTGTCATTCAATAAATCTGTGATCTTCATCACCCAGTTTTGCATTTACACTTAATAATTTGTACTTAATATACTTGTATATGTAATATAGTTTACTAGTTTGAACACGTGTAATAGTGATGAACTGTATCGATAAACCCAACAGATGCAGTACCCGACTGTCCTGTGTCTTTAAGAGGCACTGAATACGGATGAACATAAGGAAGTGAGACTAACATGTTTAAATTCTTTGGAGAACCTTTGCATTTGTTCAGCTTTACACTAAAAAGGGGAAATGTAGAGTAGTGCGCAGGTTGCTTTTGAGAGGTGACACATGACATTCTGCAAGAAATTGGAGAGAAGGTAACCTGTGTTGTATGCGAACTCATTCTTCAAACACTGTACTACGTGTTAGGATTATGGTAGGTGTTTTCGCTCATCGATTAAAGTTTACTTTCGGACTTGAAATGAGTGTTTGAGATTTCACAATGTTGTCTAAAAAGACTAAATATTACAACGTGTATGTTCAACGCTGTCCATTTTATTTTCTCGACTTGCTTTCTAGCCTTCGGGGGTTCTGCCGCGAAATGTGTCAATATTAGGATATTATTTATAGAAATAAATGTGTATCAGAAATGGAACTGGATCTTCTTATTGTCACACCATCATGTCCGCTAGATGGCAGCAGCCGATACAGAAGATAATCTGAACGACGAGGCCGGAACACAGCCAGAAGAACATTTCAACGGCGATGTGAACCATCTGCTGGAAATAGGTCAAGAAGGGAACATCCAAGGAAATGTAAATGTATACCTTGTGGTCCTTTACATTGTACACTACCTACTTATTAGTTGTCCCTGCATCTCTTTTCCTCCAAATGATTTCACAACTATAACTTCATAATTGTCTTCTCTGTCTCTCCATCTCTTTGTCTCTGTCTTTCTCTCTTTCTGTTTCTCTTGCTTTGTCTCTCTCTCTCTTTGTCTCTCCCTCCCTTTTTTTCCTCAGGAAGAGTTTCTGGGGCCCCAATCAGAGTACGATGAGGAAGAGGAGGAGAGGAAGTACTACCGGAGGAAGAGGCTGGGTGTGGGCAAGAACGTTCTAGGGGCCAGTGTGGGGTGCATGCTCATCTACAGTGTTTACATGGGTAGGTGAAAAAACTGTGGTTTGTGTGTGTGTATGTGAGTTTGTGTGTGCGTGCGTAGATGTGAAACATTACACTTGTGTATTTATTCAATCAGAAACCAAAGCCTTTTGTTTATCTCACAGTTTTCTCTCTCTCTGTATGTGTGTGTTTGTGTGTGTGTGTGTGTGTGTGTGTGTGTGTGTGTGTGTGTGTGTCTGCATGCAGGCCTACTACAGATGCAGTTAATCCTCCACTATGATGAGACCTACAGAGACGTGAAGTACGGAAATCTGGGTCTGGAGGACATTGACCACAAGATGCTGATTGGGATTAACGTTACACCTGTTATTGGCCTCCTGTACACCCCTGTACTCATCAGGTAGAAACACACGTGTTACTGGCCTCCTCTACACACCTGTACTCACTAACACACACAGACCCACTGATAAGTGGGTAATTACAGTTGCATGCCCTTCCAACTTTCTCTCCCCCTCTCTCCCCCCCCCCTCTCTCTCTCTTTCCTTCTTTCTTCTCAGGTTCCTGGGTACCAAGTGGATGATGTTTCTGGCCTCTGGGATCTACGCCCTTTTTGTCTCTACCAATTACTGGGAGCGATACTACACCCTGGTACCATCAGCTGTGGCGATTGGAGTTGCCATCGTTCCTCTGTGGGCCTCTCTGGGGAACTACATCACAAGGTTTTTCTCTTTCATTTCATGCCGACCGCACATGAATACTCCCTGAAATACACTAACTGGACCCTTTTAAACTTGCACGCACACACACTGTTCTAGGATGGCCCAGCAATATTATGAGTATGTTAACTACAAGGAAGAGCATGTCCAGGAGCAGAAGAAACTGCCCAAAGGAGCTTCTCACCAGTATGTGATTGTGTTCCAGGCCGTCTTCTACAGCATATTCCATGTAAGTTGTTCTTGAAGTGTGTGTGTGTGTGTGTGTGTGAGTGACTGCGAAAAAGAGAGACCAACTGGTGATCAGCCTCCCAGGTAGTGATGTGCCTGTATCTAAGTTGTGTGTGCTTTCCTCCTCTCTGCTCTCTCAGCTGAGTTTTGTGTTCGCTGAGTTCCCCATGCGTTTCTTCATCCATGGGCTCCTCCAGAAACACGATCACACGCTGTTCCATGTCCAGGACTGTGGTAAACCTCAAATCTTCCACGCACTGTGTACATTATCGAATATCTGTCAGTTATATATTTCAAATACTTAACTTTGTAAGGATGTAATTATTGTCACTAGATTGTTAGGGTGTAATTAATATTGTAACGAGGGAATGTCCGGTGATATCATATTTATATGATACGAAATTAATTACGTTTTTGTGTATTACCCTGACCAGGTGCAAATTCCACGGGCATCCTCATAGGGTTAAACAACACAGTGCTGAAGAGCCTCCCCCGTTCCCTACTGCTTATCCAGGTGGAGTCTGTTCTCATGGGGGCCGCCTTCCTCGCCATGATCATAGTAAGTCCATCCCCACCCCATCTCCTAGAAACCAATGCTGGGCCAGATATATCTCTGATATTTCAATGTTGTGTGTGTGTGTGTGTGTGTGTGTGTACATTTGATGTAACAGTTTGTAATGTTTTGGGACTGCTTCAGTTGTTCCATGGAAGAGGGTGACCACTTCCCCCTCACCCCACCACACACACACACACACACACACCTGTAACGGCTGCCTCCCCCTGCCTGCCCACAGTTCCTGGTTGTGTGCGGTGCAGCGTACCGTCCCACTGAGGAGATCGACCTGCGCAGCATCGGCTGGGGAAACATCTTCCAGCTGCCCTTCAAACACCTCAGAGACTACCGGCTGCGGCTGCTCTGCCCCTTCTTCATCTACAGCGGCCTGGAGACCCTGTTTGCCATCTCTGGGCTCACCCTGGTAACCAGCTAGTGCTGCAGCATTGTAGGAACCAGAACAAACAAGTATTTTTTAAACGGTTTGGCCTTGGACACCATACTCATACTGTTGCTTCCCACCTCTCTCCCTCTTCTCTCCCTCCTCTCTCCCTCCTCTCTCTCTTCTCTCCCTACTCCCCAGTCATACGGGGTATGCACGGTGGGTCTGGAGTGGCTCTGGCTGCTGGTGGGGGTCTATGGCCTCTCCTGCTCCCTCTTTTCCCTCCTGTCCCTCTCCCTCCTCCGCCTGCCACGCTGGGCCACCCTGGCAGGGGGCGCTGCCATCCACAGTCTTCTCCTGCTGGTGCTGCTCTGGTGGAGCCCCAGACCCAGGACCCCGAGCCTCCTTGCCCCTCTGCTTGTCCTCACTGTTCTCTGGGGCCTGGGCTCCGCCCTCAACAAGACTGGCCTCAGTAGTGAGTTATAACCCAGTACTGCTGTAGACTCGGCAATATTACAGTAGTAACATCAACCCCTCCCGGTCCTCACTGATTCTCTCAGTAAATATTACAATGTGTATGTTCAACATTGTCCATATTTTTCTACCAAGAAATGTGTCAAGATTATTATATTTTTTTATAGAAATATAATACACATATATACATGTGTATCAGTCTTTCTCTGCCTCTCTCTAACTCAGGCTTGCTGGGCATGCTCTATGAGGACAAGGAAAGGCTGGACTTTGTGTTCACCATCTACCACTGGTGGCAAGCTATCGCCATCTTCATTGTTTACCTTTGGTCCGGCCTCCCAATGAGGGTGTGTGTCTTTTTGATTAATCCTTTCTTGCCAATTCTTATTGTCATGCTAATGTACTCATTGTTTTTTTTCCCCCCAGGCTAAACTTTCCATCCTATTGGTCACTCTAATTCTGTCCTGTGTCTGCTATTGGCTGATGGAGCAACGTCTGGCCAAGAATATAAAACCCAGACTCCCTCGTATCCCCCGTCCTCGACACAAGGTAACTGTTTATCCACCACAGGGGTGTTGATCTATGACAGATATGTGTGTGTGTGTCCTTCCTACAGTGTGTGTGCTGCCTTTCAGAGTAAAAAAGCATTGAATCTCTACCTACATGTGAACAGTTTACACCCTGTTGTTCTTTCACTTTCCTAGGTCAAAGGTTACCGCTACCTTGAGGAGGACAACTCGGATGAGTCAGACTCTGCAAAGAGTGATGAGGAAGAGGAGGAGGAGCCTGAAGGTGAGGAAGCAGGGGAGAACATAGAGGACGTGGGTGGAGATGCAGGCTCGCAGGGATCTGATTCACTGAGGGTCAGGAGGGGAGGTGCCAGGGATTGACGGAGACAGCAGGAGGACGGCTACGATCCAGGCCACAGGAAGTGGCTGTTACAGAGAGAGAGCGAGAGAGAGAGAGAGAGAGAGGTAGAAGAGCAAGCAAGCAAGCAAGAAACAGGGAGAGTTTAGGAGACAGGGCACAAGAGGTGAAGAAATGGAGTGGAAGTAATCACAAACAAACTATTCTACCACCACTGAGCTCATTTCTCTTCAGTGGTTATATCAATTCAATAGCAAATTAAGTCATCACACTGCATTTCTGACATATAATTCTACCTGTGTGACTGATTGTGCCTGAATATCAAAAGTGTATCTATCTTCACCTTCATCCACACACTTTTGCATTGAAAGAAAAGAGGGGTTTTTGACAAACACACACAGAGTGGTACATAAAGGAATGAATGACCATAAATGGTCTTGTGACTGATCTGAAAAGAGGAACATCTTTGCCGGCACGATACTCACTTCCTCTCAGATGTCTACAGAGAAATATGCTTATCTTGGACTTGGTCTCTCTTAGACTCTTAGACTGTTTGAGCACATGGAAAACAAATTTTTGTTTTTTTGATGCATCTTCTTAACGTGCCATGTTTCATAGTTTTTTATATATGTATATATATATATATATACATAAGAGTTTAGTAGTAATATTCATGGATATAAATACTTTTGTTTGTGTAGAGTGCCGTAAATGTTCCTGAATATGAGGGTTACAGTGTACCGTTGTAATGAAGCACAAAGATTTGCCCACAATTGACGCATATAATACTATGTAAAGATTTAAATATCTCTAAACTGTACTTCTTTGGTTCTTAAATATGATGCTGTTATTGGGTTTTTAATGATTAAATAAAGTTCAGTGACTGGGATCGTTGAGACGTGACTGTGTTTGGATACAAGGTTTGCTAAAAATGATTGTCTCTGAGTGGGTGTTATTATGGGTGGGTGTCTTATGAAAGACAAATAAGTGTCACCATGGAAACGTACTCTCAAAGTCTTAATGAAAAAATATAGCATACGCCCCAATGAAAGTAACATTCTTTGTCTTTCTCTGTGTGTCTGACTGACAAACATGCATTGAACAAACACACAGGAGTTACTGCTCAGGACACAGACTTGCGGTCAGCATGAATTTATTGTTCAGAGGTGCTCTCTCTCTCTTTCTCCTCGTTCTCTCCCCTCTCTCCTTTCTTTCTCACTTCCTCTGGTTATTGCTTTCAGTGTACCTGGTGACCCAATGTCCCTGATTTAGATCTGATATACACCTTTCTAAAGGACTGTTACACTAACAACCCTCTACACACACTTTCTCTCACAGGCACGCACACGGTGTGTTACTGAAATGAGCTGTATCATGCTGCCAATGTTATTAAGCTGACTCGAATTCTGAGCCCCACTGAAACACCCAAAGTGCTTAGAGAGGATCAACTGAGCATTTCGAATGTTGGAAAGTTGATGTCTGCCTGAACGGGACTGAGGTGGGTGAGTAACTGAGTAGATGCTGTCTGACTAGGGTGGTTGTGGTTTCAGACGGACGCCCTGGCCTGGGTTTAGGCCCGGCCCCGTTCCTGTCCCGGTCCTGGTCTTAGTGATGAATACGGCGGATGGACTGGATCTGGGGGGTCTGGCAGTGAGAGCCCCAGTTCTTCCAGTGCTGGTAGTCTCCACTGTGCCTCTCACACTCCATGATGTACTGCTGCCCCCTATAGCCAGGGTACTGGTAGCACACAAAGCTGCAGGAGAGGAACAAAAATACTTTTAAAACACTCGCACACTATTGCATTTTCTTTTGGCTATAACAACGACACACAAAGTGTATCTCTAAGGCAAGGAGTTGATATATTTGCATGGATTAGAGTTGTTTGTCTGTTTGTCAGTGTATCTGTGTGTCCGTCTGTCGTTTTTATCTGTCAAGTGTGTGTTAGCATATTAGTCTGTTTATATCAATAAATATGCGTGTGTGTGTGTGTTTGCAAGCGTCTGCTTGGCATTAGCCTGCGTCTGCGTTAAACTCACGCTCCGCACTGCACGTGCATGGAGCCCACTTCAGGCATGCACCAGCCCATGGCCTGCAGGGAGGGGTAGTCATCGCACAGCTGCACGCAGCGGCCCATGAAGTTCTCCTTCTCGTAGATCATCATGCGGCTGCTCTGGTGGGCCTGCAGAACAAGCACAGAGAGGGCTACATACTCAGAAATTGATACTCCGTGTGAAACCATAGGTGTGAGACGCATCTCTTTGGGAATGGCACACACTTCACAGGACAACCAGGCAAAAACCTTTCAGTATGTATCCCATGATGAGCATGTGTGATCCTCTGTCTCTTACACCTACACACACACACACACACTTATCCCTATGTACTCACGGCACAGCAGATGGGGCGGAAGGACATGAGGCGCTCCACATGGTAGGACAGGGAGCCGCTGTAGGCATCCCAGTGAGGGTACTCTCCCCTCTCCAGGATGAACTGCTGGCCCTGGAAGTCATGGTGCTCAAAGCCCACCCAGCTGCACATAGAGAGGGAGGGAGGGAGGGAGGGAGGGAGGGAGGGAGGGAGGGAGGGAGGGAGGGAGGGGTGATGAGAGCAGGAAGGCAAACAGGCCAGCTGTGATAGGTCAATGTCACCCTCTAGTGGTCAGATGTTAGCAACGGAAGCTATAACATTCACACTTTAGAGTTGGTTTGACAAACAACTTACTCATAGTGGCACATAGACACACACGGACACACAGACATACAGGGTGTGTGACTCACGCTCCACTCTCCACTCTGATGGAGCGGATGTAATCCATGCCACAGTCATGGATGTTGCAGCACTCGGAGGTGAACTCCTGGCACTTGCCCTGGAAGTGCTCCTGCTCGAAGACGGTGACCTGGAATGACCCGTACAGGTTAGCGTGTGGTACATTTGGTACTAATTTGTTCACACTCCTTTTTATGTGCATGTATGTGTCTGTAAAGTCACCTTGAAGAATGGGGCCATACCCATGCCAGGGAAGAACATGGGGGAGGTCATGTGGGTTTTAGTAGCTCTGTTCATATCTTCAGAGAGAAGATGAGAGTGAGAGAGAGAGAGAGAGAGAGAGAGAGAGAGAGAGAGAGAGAGTTGCAACAATCAATATCTTGTCATTAGTCACTTCAGAGACATATTTAGCTTAGATTGTCCAAAACGCGCATGCTCAATAAAAGTGAAAACACCCCTAATGCGTTAATGACATCATCAATCCAAACTCTTAAAAAAAATAAAATATGAATACGTCGTTCTCTTTGACAGGAAACTTGTCTTCCCCAATTAAATATATTTAATCCGTTTTGCTGCTCAAATAATGTTTTTAAACATTGAAACTGCCAAAAGTAAATGTAAAGGGTACCTTTGAGTCCCACTAATTAAAATCTAAATTTTAAAAGGTCGTAAATCAAATCTGAATTGTAGTTTCCAATCATTCGCAGTCAAATATTAGAGCAGCCGGACATACATATTATCCAAAGGTTTTCGGTCGTGCAAAAAATATGAAACTGTAAATCCACCGTTTTTTGTTGCCCCGGGACCTTACCTGGTTCTTTTCTATCTTTGCGCTGGAAAGTGACACGCGCCAATGCTCTTTACATAGACTTTTGTGAGAATCTGGCGCAACCGTTTTATACCGGCGTCCACAGTTGCCCGCGCGTAACCATTAGCGAAATTGTTCTAGCGCGTGCGTGCTCCTCTATTGGCAATACTTGAGCGTCGGTGTATTGGTGTGAGAACACGTGGCCGCGCACTGACCAACGAGCGTGCTTTCAGTGGTTGGTTAGTGGGTGTGAGCGCGTACCTGTCCCACACCTCATTCTTCGCTCGCTCTCACTCCTCATTGTTCCCTATGCAATAGTGGGCACCGTGTCGACTCAGCACATAGCATAGTGCACGCTGAATGCACTGTGGATAGAGCTAGTGCGCGAGCTCGTTGGAGTGAATGGGGGGCCCGTGGTTGGGTGAGCGCTGTTATATTCGTATAGGTCAGCAGTGCTATCGTATAATGCAACAATGGTCCAGAATAAAGGTAGAGAATGAGGAGGATTTGGCCCTTCTGTGACAATCAATTAGGAAACCTCTTTGCAGTAATAGTTCATATTTGGGGAAACGATGGGGAAATGGTAAGATAACGTGTAAACAAACCAACACAAATAAATCAATATGAAACCTAGTCCGATGAAAACACCAGACAGCAGTTGTATTACCATAATAACATAACTTTATCAGGTAATTTGTTATTTTGGTAGTGGCAGAGTCTCATTATTGCTTTGACTTTTAGGCAACATTGTCTTTGTGAAGCCATTATGAGAGAACAGTGATGGAGATGGCACATGGTGCCACATGTTTACTGAAAGACCCAGCAGAAAAATGACATTTCCGTTGCTAAGGTGACCATCCTGCACCCCCACAGCTCCACCCCAGATATGCTTACCCCGTTTGACCCTTGAACTGTACCTAGAACCTTTGGAACTTACGATCCACATCCATAAAAAAATACCACAAGTCATTTTCAGTTTATATGCGATGCCAGTAATGATTCCTTCATACAAGTGAAATGTTATTTATAGAAATTTGTCATATATATAATAAAATAGCACTTCTTTTTATGTAGAATTATCTCATTTAATTATTGTCAACTTGATTGTCTAACTCATCAAAATGAATTACTTGTGAATGATTCTCCTCCCACTCCATTGTTATGGTTTTGTTTTACAGTTTCAGTGGGGACAGAAATAGATTGTGTGAGGCTGTGTCAACTATAGTAACTGTTCCCCTGCCACTGGGCACAAGGATGATGCCACAGATCCAAAATGGCTGCCATACACTACAGTAATGACTCAAAAAAGTAAAACATTTAACAACTCTAATGTTGATAATCTTTTGCAACTGTAAATCTAATTGCAATGTGTAACATTATTAATAGCAGGTCATCAAATTATGCCAGCACTTTTGAAGTATTTTGGGTTCAGAAAAAAATATGAGATGTAGTGAGTATCTATATTATTCCTCAAATTCCACGTGTCTTACCCTCCCTTTCTTTCTGAACTTTAGGTAACTCACTTTTCTTAGCTCTCCCCATCTCGCTCCTTGCTCCATCTCAATCTTTGCTCTTTCCCATTCTCCCTTGCTCTCTCTCTTCTCTATCATTCTCCATGGCTCTCTCCTCTCGCATTCTCCCTTGCGCTCTCTCTTCTCTTTCACTTTACCTATCTCTCTCTTCTCTCTCTACCCGTCTCTCTCTCTTCTCATTATCAATAGCTCTCTCTCTCCTCTCTCACTCTACCTGTCTTTCTCTCCCTTCTCATTATCCAAAGCTCTCTCTCCTCTGTCATTCTCCATAGCTCTCTCTCTCTTCTCTGTCTCCCTAGCTCTCTCTCTCTTTGATGATGGGGGATTTCTATTCTTCATCGGCTGTGAGCTCAGCGGGTTTGCTTCTGTCATCTAATCCCTTCACTCCAGGCGCCAGCATATAAAAGCTAGAGGGGCCCATCTCACTCACACACACAGAGACCACTACAGAGCCCGAATCTACCCCCCGTACGTACACACTGCCACAGGTAAGAAACATACACACACACACACATGCAGACACACACTGACACACACTGACACACAAAAGGATAAATGGCCAAAAATATAGAAAAGGGAGGGGGATAATATTTGTTAATCAGTCATGTTAGTTTAAAAAGAAATTGTAAAAATGCACATAAAAAAGCTAGGCTTACCATAAAATGTATCATGGTAAAATTGAATGACAATTCTATGAGCTTTTTAGGAATTATTTTTTTTCTGAATGACCAACAATTGGATCTTTAACTGTAAATGGATGAAAACAGTTTATATTTAAATCTCCTGGTCCTTGACCAAGAGAGCACTGCAAAACTCTGAGCTGAACTCTGTTTAGGGATACATGGAACCACAGTACTACTACCACAGGTTACTAATACCTAGCTGTTCAAGGATTCAAACACAGACTATTGAAACACCATTAAGTATTATTGTAAACAGGCATTCAACTATTCAACTATAACATTCTGGGGAAAGACTGTTAAGAGTGACACCATTAATAATTTCATCCTGCTTCCTCTCCTCCTCACCCTGTTTCTGTGGTCCACCTTTTCTTCTCTCCATCGGTGGTTTGTTTAGTCATCATGTCAGCCGGAGGAGAGAAGGCTAAGACCGCTTCCCAGACCGACGGGAAAGCTGCTCAGGGCAAGAGGTCTGAGATGGGTATGATGTCCTACAAGGTACACTCATGGAACCACACACACACACATCATTGGAACCACACACACACACAAGGATACTCACACACACACATCATTGGAACCACACACAAGGATGCTCACACACACACACACACACACACACACACACACACACACACACATCATTGGAACCACACACACACATAAGGATGCTCTCACACACACACATCATTGGAACCACACACACTGGGATGCTCACATACACGCCATACTTTCACATGCACAGGGAGAGGCATTAGACTCATGTGATTTTTAAATACAAACACACACGCATGCCTTAGATAATTGCTTTTATAGCTTGACACGTTTTTCAACACTTGAATTCACACATTGATTCTGTTGCCGTGTTGTTAGTGGTCCTGAGTTTCCTGTTGCCATAGATATGTGGTTAGCTATATAGAGAAGTGGGTGGTAAACAAGGTAGAACCAATGTCTACATTAAAGTTAATATTGATTTTGAAGCCACAAGTATCAAACCTTGATTTTAGAAAAAAGACGCATCCATACATTTTCTCAGCTCACAGATAGTAAAATTAGTAACACAACTGGCAATACATCTGATTGAAACATGATTTCAAACTGATTTATTTACAAATCATCTTCAAACCAGGAGTTGTGGGGGATCTCTGATGATACAATCCTAATTTGCAATGAGTAACAGGTGTGTGATTGTCTTTGTAACGCTCCTGAGTAGCTACAGCCAATCAGAATGGAGTATTCACCCAGACCATGGTATGACTTATGGTATAGAACAGTGGTCCCCAACCCTGGTCCTCAGGACCAGCTGTCCTGTACATTTTAGATGTTTCCCTCTTCCCACACACCTGATTCTAATGCATGTTTGTTACCAGGATTCTTCAGAGCTAGATAACGACCCATTAATTTGAATCAGGTGTGTTGGAGCAGGGAAACATCTAAAACATGCAGGACAGTGGGCCCGAGGACCTGGGTTGGGGGACTCTGGTATAGAACATGGGTGTCCAATCCTGGTCCCTAATTTAACTGATAATTAATCTGACAAATCAAGAACAACAATAAAAAATCTATATCCCTCTCTCTCTATAAGATATATTTATTTGTGAGAATGCCAAAAATTATTCACTTTGATTCATTACATTCATTTATTCATTTAAAATGAATAAAAAACAAACCCCTTCACCTCCTCTCCTATCCCTCCACCCTTTCTCTCTCGTTTCAGATGTGTGTGTTCGACCAGGAGAACTTCCAGGGTCGCTGCATCGAGATCATGAACGAGTGTATGAACGTGTGTGAGATGGGCATGGACAGGGTGCGCTCCCTCCGTGTCGACTGCGGCCCGTGAGTGCCTCTCTGCCGCCAGACAATCTGAAAAGCAACAGCAAAGATTAGACAGCTGATACACTGAGAACAAATCATGTCTAACCTAATCCATCCCTCACTGCCCTGTCTGCCTGGTTCACAAGCTCCTCTCCACCTCCCTCTTTTCCACATCCCCGCTCCTCCCTTCTTCTACTCCCCTTCCGACCTTCAGTTTTGTGGGCTTTGAGCAGATGAACTTCTGTGGAGAGATGTTCATCCTGGAGAAGGGAGAGTATCCTCGCTGGGACTCATGGAGCAACTGTCAGAAGAACGACTACCTGCTGTCCTTCAGGCCTGTCCGCATGGTAAACTCCATCCACATATGTTCATCTGTCCACTCTACTTCTACTTTTTATTCATAATGAAAATCATTCTTGTTAATATTTCTGATGCAACTCTGACTAAAAACCTGTCTAGCTCCTATCACACCGTCCGTCAGTTCAACATTTCACCCTTCAATTGTCCTCCCTTCCCAGGACCCTGAAAAGCACAAGATCTGCCTGTACGAGGTGGGGCAGTTCAAGGGTCGCAAGATGGAGATCATGGACGATGACGTTCCCAGCCTGTTCTCCTATGGTTTCAGCGATAGGGTCGGCAGCATCATGGTCAGCTGTGGAACGTGAGTAGTCCTCATACAGCGACGTCCAACTGCATATCACAACCATTCACCAAACAGTCTTGAGGAACAAAAACACCTATCGTTCTACAATTCAATATAATAATAAAAAATATGATTTGAATGCAAAGTATAGCCTACGACAGACAAATAAAAAAGTGCTTTCGACAAACATTTCCTAGACTATCCTAGCAGGTAGTTTTATTTAAAGCCTTTTGCTCCTGCGTCACCCTCTTCTGAGGTGGGCATGTGATGTCAGTGGGACCCTGCTGAAGATGGAGTCCTCTAATGGATCTATCTCCTTCCCCACCAGCTGTAAATCAGCCCCGCTCCACTCGGAACACACACTCAGACACAAAGGCAAACTTCCCCCTGTGGGTTTTCCAGATGAACATGAAACAAACAAATCAAATTTGGTTTTCTTTTTTTCTCAGCCCCTGCCTCTCGCTGTGTCTCAAGACCCTTTACTCTCCCTCACTCTTCCTCTCGCCGTCACACTCTGCTGACGTGTCTGCTTCCGTCCCTCCCTCTTTCCTTCCATCCCACCGCACATTCTTTTGACTTGCTTTTCAGCTTCCGGCTGTCATTCTTTCGCACGCTTATCGTTTTTTTTGTATCATCTTTTCATACTGCCCTCCATCTCCAACCCCTTTCTTCGCTCATTTACCCTCCCTCTTCTCTACACAGTTTTGTGGGCTACCAGTTCCCTGGCTACCGTGGCAGCCAGTACCTGCTGGAGAAGGGGGACTACAGGCACTTCAACGAGTATGGCGCCCGCTGCCCTCAGATGCAGTCGGTCAGACGCATCCGCGACATGCAGTGGCACCCACACGGCTGCTACACCATGGCCAGCAAGTGAGACGCTGTGAGGGGGAAGAAGAGAGTGAGCGGGGCGGAGGGAGGGCAGGGGTACAGAGCTATTGGGAAGGGGGGGATAAGTGGATGGAATTAAGCAAAGTAAGGAGAGGAATCTGTAGGAAGATCGTTCAGCCTCCTCCTTTCCACTCTGAAGTCCTGCGGTGGATAGATCTTGTTGGATGACGAGTAAGGAAGAGAGGGTTGGGGGATGCCATGAAAATAAAAGTATTTTTTGAAGAACGCCACCTAGTGGGCAAAAATAGTGCTCTGTTCTTTTTTAGAAATAGATAAGCCAGCAATGAAAAGACATTAACTACGATTAACAGACAAACTTAACAGATCAAGATTTGGTCTGTAAATAAATCTATATTTTCTCCCTGTTCCAAAGCCTATTTTGCCATCCATTCCCATTGAGCCTCTTTTTGACCCTGACACTCCTTAAATGTCATCCCACCTATCTTCCACCTGAAGTCATCAGAATATCACACTGCTTAATTGATACTGATTGGGAAGGGTGTGCCTGTTTGCTTGTGTTTGTGTGGCTGGGGATGGCATCCGTTACTGGGCATACTGCTTGGAAGGGATTTGTGGGAAACTGAGTTTTCACCCGTACCTTTTTTGGCAGCCATTCCAAATGATCTACACAGACACCAGACTTCTTCTTCAATCTGAACCCAAATAAATACACTCTAAATCATTCCACATTGTCACTGTGTCCTTGGCCACATAGCTGCAGGTTTTCATCTATAGGCATGCTCCACATCACAGTGTGGGAACCGTTAATACTAATGTCATACAATATGGAAGATCTGTGACTGTGAATACATTACTTCAAGTGAAGATAACAATTATCTTCAGTAGACTGCACTTCATCTGCTTGACTTCTTATTAAATAAAAACAAGCCTTCAAGTTGAGTCTTACAAGCTATATTCAGTCTTGAGAGTGACATCACAGTGTTTTCAAATACTGAAGAGTTGAAGCCCACCCATTATCTCACTGCATCCATTTGCATCCATCAAGTTGCTAGACCACTTAAATTAGTGGTCTACCAGGATCAATGAACATTGCTCACAAAATGTATCTATATAGATGATGTGTTTCGCTTAAGTGTTCCATTCACTCGGTGTGTGTTTGGATGGGGGATGTATGTTGGTTAGTTCTTTCATTTGAAGTACCATTGAAGTCGCATGGCTGAGTGGTTAGGGTGTTGGCAACATGACGTTCTCTCCTTGGGCAAGGCACTTCACCCTGCTTGCCTCAGGGGGACTGTCCCTGTATGTGCTGCATCTGCTAAATGATTAAATGTAAGTGCTCGTCACTGACAGGAACCCAGTCTATTGAAAATAGACTTAAACAAAGATGTGACGCTGTGAATCATTTATATGTTTCTGAAACCAACTTCCTGTGACCTGTGAAACCTTCCCCTTAGTCCTGCCCTCCTCCCTCTGTTTGTCTATCCATCCAAAATTGGAGTTCTTCACGTGCCAAATTCCATCTATACAATACAAACTCCCCCCTGTCTGCCCTCTCTCCTGCCTTTTTCCTCTTCCATCAGAAAACACATCCACCAGTTTTTTGGATTGGAATCACACGTCTGACTAGGGTGTGATTCCTCCCCACCCGAGACTCCCTCCTCTCCACTTTCCACTACACCCATTCCTTACTCCCACCTTCCCTCCCCTTCTTTCCCCACTTTCTCCCCCTTGTTAAAAAACCTCCTAGTCCTAGGACTCCTAGGAATCAGATTTCCCACCGGCTGGATGAATGAACACCTATCTACCTCTTGCTATAAATACTAGCAGATAGAATACCTTAAAGACAGCCAACACCCTCCTCCACAGGCTGAGCTAAACGAGGATCGGAGAGGGGAGACTGTTGACGTCAGCTCCCCCAACTTCGCTTCTGTTCGCCCCTCGGCTCAGACGCAGACTCGGCCGTGATGTCATTGCGAGAATTGGGACTGCTCTCATGCTGACCAGGAGTGCAGTGGTTTGTAATGAGAGTGTGTGAGTGTGTACGTGTGCATCATCTTTCAATCCACACCATTCCCACTCTCCCACATCCCCCCCCTCCCTCCTCCCCCCTCCCCACCCCACACATCCAATCCTCTCTTCTTGCCTGAAGGGTCTATGGCAGCATGAGGACGCATATGGTGGGTTAGTTAGAGAGGCTGCCTGCCACTAACATGGAGGAGGCTGAAGGCAGGTGGTCTGGATGAAGGAGGACTGGCTGAGGGGCTGTTTTTATGAGGCACTGATCTAGGATCAATTAACCAACCAACCACAACTACCCAGTCCTACAGGGAAACAACTAGACTCACATTAAACCAGTTTCTATCCATTGTTCAAGTATCCCGGTTGTCTCAGTTGAAGTATATTGGAGAACTTGGCTTTGAGGAGGACCTGTAGTTAAGCTCTCCTGGCACTAGAGGGTGGGGTTTGATATTTGACTGTAAAGGATGAACAAGGTAGGACCTTAATGCATTAATTCCACATTCAGTTCAATGTACTTGTAATAAAAAGATAATACATGAGAAATATTTGGAAGGGGCTCATGTTGGTCTGCTGTCTCTCTGCATAAGGCAAATGAAGATGCTAAATATAGCAATTAAATTCATATCCATTCATCTGTGCTCATACACATGTGATGTATGCTCAGGAAACATTACTAAGCTGAATGTTTAAAACACTGACATACATTTTGGTCCTACATTGTACCTTGTGACAATGACAAATAAAGATCTAATCTAATCTAATATATACCACAGCTGGGACGTGAAACCTCACTGGTATTTCTCAGCCTCCATTCAAAAATCCTTCCGTTGGTGATGTAAGGCTGGTATGTAACTCTTTCATTGAATGAGTGGGTGAGTTAACGCTATAGGGGGGACACACATACTCGATTCCTCGATGTTACTCAGAGGAACTACATGGAATATTCAGGTGCTGACGTGAGTGACACACAGTAGGTGTGAAACATGTCACACTACCTGCAGGGGAACCTCAGTTTAGTCTAGTTAGTATGCCTCTGTGTTCGTCTCTGTCAACCCTCCCATCTCTCGTCGTCTCACTTGTCTGTCTCTCTTGCCAGGTCCCTCCCTCTCTCCCTCTCTCACTCACCCCCTTTTCTTTTTCTCTTTCAGTGTTCGGCGTTGCGCCACCATGTGCGTCATCAGTGAGACGCACTTGAGGCTGTGTGTTTAAAAATAAAAATGAAGATGGATGAGCAGAAGGACAAGGAGCTGAGGGAATAGAGTTTGGGGTCTGGAGAAGAGGAGGATGGGGAAGGGTGGTGGTGGTGGGGGGGGGGGGGGGGGGTTAGAGGATGTAGAGAAGACTGTCGTCTGGGGTGGGGGCCAAAATGGGATGGGGGTGAGTGGGACCAGAAAATATATTTCTCTGGAGACGACTACTGGCTGTATGGATACTGGCTCTGTTATTTCTAGGGAGACCATAAATGCCCATTTGTAATAGATGGGGAGAGAATTGCAATTAGAGAGAATGAAATGAGAGAGAGAGAATGAGAGAGAGAGAGACAGCAAATCACCCAAAAGAGACAGGAAGAGGAAGCGCACAGTGAGATTGGAAGAAAGGTTTAAGTGAGAGAAAGCGAAGAGTGTCAGAAAAGAAGAGAGCAAGTCAATAGAGAGGCTCATCACTATGAAGTGTCGATGAATATTTTCACAACAAGAAGAACTGACGGTGGCTCACACCTGCCTTTCAGTGTTACAGGGGGATGCTTACGCACACAAGGTTTAACATACACATTATATAATAGTGTAGGGATTTTCACGTAAATTCACCTAACCACAACTGCTGAGGTAAATGGATAACGAACAAATAGACTTCGTAAAAAGGGCAGTGAGAGAACAAAAGATGAAGCACGTGAAAATACCAATACTGAGGAAGGAGCGCAGGAGAGGAAGTGTGTGGGTGACACAAAGACCAAGTGTGCAATGAAGAATGCAAAGAGAGTGGAAGATCATGAGAGAGTGCGAGCGAGAGAGAGATGGAGGGAGAGAGAAAGTGGAGGGAGAGAGAGAGAAAGAGAGAGCCAGAAGGGAGGAAGAAAGATTTGGTATTAATGGTATTCCACAGAGAAGGGTGGGTGGTTGTGGGTGTGTGTGTGTGTGTGTGTGTGTGTGTGTGTGTGTGTGTGTGTGTGTGTGTGTGTGTGTGTGTGTGTGTGAGAGAGAGAGGTCTCTTCTGATCCAGAATGAGAGCCAACATATCAAGTATCAAGGAGGGAGGACAGAAGATCAAAGGAGGGATGGACAGATGGACTGGATCAGCATGAGCATGCTCATGGGGGGGGTCAGTGTTATACAAGCACATGACATCATACAGGTTTCATGGCCAAAAGAAATTACTCTGGAATGCTTTAACAAACACATATTTTAACGCAGACTTTCCATTGTGCTTGTACATTATTCCACTCAACTACCTAAAATAAGCCTCAAAGTGCGGCAAATGAATAGAGATGAATGAGCTCGATATGGACCGAGAGCACAGTGAGAACGCTTCTGAACACCAGGTTGGCAGTAAAGAGGAGGGGGTCGAAGGTTGTGCAGGGAGGACTGAACTGTGTGACGGTGCAGAGACATGGCACAAAGACCGAGGACAGATATGGGGAATCGGAAGTAGTGACGCCAAGAGGAGGAAAGAATGAAAGCAGAAAAGTTGCGCTGTAGGGGAGGGTGTGTGCGTGTATTAAAGAGAGAACAAGACAGACACAGCGACAGGGAGAAAGAGAGAGGATCTGAGCAGGCAGGGCATAAAGAAAACATTAAAAAAAGCTTTTGTCAAAGTGGTATTCTTTGAGTTCAGTTGAAACATGCACGTTGGTGAGCGTGAGTGTGTTAGCGTGTGCGTGTACTTCCGGATCTGTGTTGCTTACGTCTGTCTGCCAGGGTGCAGCTGTGTGTGTGCTTGAGTGTTTTCTCCATATTTATCCAGTCCCCATAGATGGTGTTTCCACTGTTTCCACATCATAAGGATGGCCGTCTTGGCGTTGCCCTGGCAACCTTCTGTCCCCCGCCGCCCTCCCCACTTGTGTGTTTGATGGCGCCCTGTCCACCCTGAACGGGATGCTTCACACACAACTGAGTAGTGTGACTGTACCTGAGTCAATCTGCTAAACACATGCACACATCCATTCGCACACACCCTCTCCCAAACAAACACACAAACTTGATGCCCTGAATCCTGGAACACATGTGAATTGTTGACATGGTACAGTTGGAGAAATTGCACCATTTTAATAAAAAATAATCATTTGAAAAAGGTTGGGTGTATTAATGGAACTCAACTCTGCTTTGACGAGTTAGACTGATGTAGAAAACTCAGTGAAAGTGGTCTAGTGTGTATCTACAGTGTGCCATTGGTAGGATGCACCCTTACAGAATCTCCCACCTGTCCCTCACACATGGTGCACACACACACACACACACACACACACACACACACACACACACACCAACTGAATAGGGAAGCCCATGTATGTCAATGTTACTTAAACACATGGAAGGCAATGACTGTGACTTTACCCAGTGCCCACACAACAATACATGCCAACCATTGATGCATAGATCAACGCTGTTTGATAAGACGGCATTTCAAATGCACAGCTGGTGGCGTGGGTAGAAAGGGAAAGCCTGTGTGTGTGTGTGTGTGTTAAAGAGAGAGAGAGAGAGAGAGAGAGAGAGAGAGAGAGACTTAGTCATGCATGTGGGCTTGACTTTTAGCAACATTGGGTCCAGATCGCCAGAGGAGGAGGTGTGAAAAACAACATGAATGGGTGAATGGATGGTTCCCCTAGCTTACTCAATTGTTTATCTGTCTGTCTGACTGTCTGAGTCACTAACTGACTGACTGACTCTCTGACTGACTCTCTGACTGTTTGAGTGACTGCCTGACTGACTGATTGACTCTGACAGACTGACTGTCTGTCTGACCACTTGTAGCCACCTATAAGTTAAAAAAATGGCATCCAACTTCATCCAATTAAAAGATGTGTCTACCTGCACACCTCATCAGCCCCCCTTCAGTCTTCCTGTCGTGATCCCACTTATTTAACTGTCTATTGACATAGCAAATCTCTTTTAAATCTCTGTTGTCACGTTCCCCTGGTTTTAAGCTGTGTGCCTTGCAGAGTTAGAATTGTTTATATTCGCCATGTAAACTTGCACAAACACAGAATTTAGTTTGGCAGGCTGGTGCAAACAATAAAGATATATAGATCTTAAATGAATAAAAATTAGGGAAGTAGATAAACGAACAATTTAAAAACGAAACGAAACAATCTGAAGTATAAATTCCAATACGCTACCAACTCAAAATAACCCTAAAACCTATATCTAATTTTATTTTATCTCAGTTCAACCTGCAGTCCCAGAATAAGGGGTTTGTTATCCAATTGCATGTCAGCTTAAACTTAATACTTTATACACAATAAGCTTTGGTCTAGCTCTGATTGACAAAATACCCAAATTGATCTGAAGTGCATCATTGTCATCATCACCGTGGTCAAGGCCATCAAAAATAGGATGTTTCTCATTACTAGTAACGCAATCAGAATCTATTCTGGTTCAGCTCATGCATCACTGTTGTTTAACCACCACACCAAATCCTACACCAAATATGTCGTTCAGAAGTGTAGGTTTTTTGACTGCCTCTTTCTTTGGGCGGTAAATGGGTCCCTTAGAGTGTTTCAGGGATTTACTCCTGGCCTCTATGAATCACACCACCACTATCTTCTTTTCATTCATCTGTTTGACTATGAGAAGTGCCGGAAACGGACCATACCAGCCTCTCTCATCTCGAGCCAGGAAGTGAGCCTCATGCCCATCTCCTCCCCGTCATCCTCTCCTCCACAGAGCGCAGTCATTACCGGGCACCATGCCGCTCCTCAGTCCACCCCTCCCTGCCTTGTTATCTCCACGCCTCTCTTCCTTTCATTTGTGGTGATGCATCGAGTCTCCTCCTTTCTCCTGTCAGAGACAAGGAAAAAGTAGGTACCAACTGCGGTTGCGCGCGCTCACTTCTCCAAAAAAATCCCTCCTCCCATTCTCTTTTCGTTGCGCGCCACCCCCCGCCCGCAGTATTGACCCGGGCTGTGACGTAAGAGAGATTCCACGGTGCCCACTGCCGTAGGCGCGAGGACAGCTCGAGTATAAATGGACACCGGGGTTCTGACAGTCCTCACACTCTCTCAGTCGCTCCGACTCGGGAACCAGATCATCAGCGGAGATAGCAGGCATTAACTTCGCCCTTTCAGGCTAACTCGCTTTCGACTTTGGTTCAAGGATGGAAACCCCTACGACTGCTCGGAGCCGACGATGCTCCATCGTACGCAATTGCAAAAGTAAGTTTCTTTCGCGTCTCCTGCGATGTTTTTGCGCACTTGGTTTTGTCTTGCATACTTAGTGAGCAAAGTATTACGCATCAGTGTACTGAGTGCACGAGTGTGTCGAGATTCATTTTAGTGAGCAGAGTTGGATCCTCAGTAGTCTAAATTGTGCAGTTTTGATTAAATTGAGTCACCTGGGGAAGTTTTTGTAGTTCTTCGTTTGGTGAAATCTATGTTAAGTTCTGTTGTGTTTTATTGGGCACCTAAGCTATACTATACATGGAAAATGAGAATCTAGCGTTCTTTACTTTTGTTTGTTTGTAATTTTGTAAATATGTTTTATTGCAGTCTAATTGCACTGTGCGTAATTGCTGGTGCAGAAAGAGTGAGCTTTTGAATTTTTACGCAAAGACTTTGCGATATTTACACCACCTGAAGCTACACTCTGCGTCATATTTCGTAATCACATGAGGTGTTGTTGACGCGGTGATGTTAATATTTTGTAATTTAACTCAAGAAAAACCTTTGCAATGCTTAAAAAATGGGCTTATACCAGGAAAACATGTCCTGCCTTTAATTGTTTATTGTATGGTTAAAAACCTGCCAACACTAGTTGTATGTATTGTTACGTACTGTATTCTACGCATAGCAAACCAATGTTAGCATAGGAAATTTGCAATTTTATATTTTATAAACGGTGGTTTAACCACGGTGGTTGGACAGCTCCTTGGCCGGACGTCCTCTCGCTTAGCCCCGTAGTTGGACGCATTTTTCACGGTGCCCCACTTTTCCTCCCCAGGTGGTCTCTCCATGTGGCTGGTTGTGTGGTTGGTCCTAGGCAAGCCCAGTCCGGCTCAGGGGTGCCCGCGCTCGTGCGTGTGCTACCCGACGCCGATGACCGTGAGCTGCCAGGCGCAGAACTTCACCCTCGTGCCAGCGGGAGTGCCCTACGACTCGCAACGCGTTTTCCTCCAGAACAACCGGATTACGGAGCTCAGAGTGGGGTCTTTCGGATTTGGAACTCAGGTAAGAGAAATAGCATGAAGTAAACGGAAGAAACAATGCAGACTGAACTGTTTGAACTGTCAGACAGAGGTAATTTGTGAGTTTCCATTGTATTTAGCGCCCTTTACTCAGGTGATTGTTTTTTATAAACTTGTTTATGGATGACACATGTTGCCATATACACACACATAAATATCTAGATTATGATAGATTATTATAGAACTGTATTTAGATAAATATATCATATCAATTATCAAATTAAGCACATCCCTATTTCCCCTCTGTCCAGGTTCTGTGGCTGTTCTCCAACAACATCTCATGGATTGAGGCTGGTGCCTTCAGTGAGCTGAGGGACCTGGAGGAGCTGGACCTCGGAGACAACCCTCACCTGCACCGCCTGGAGGGGGGCGCCTTCCGGGGGCTGGAGAAGCTCCAGAGTCTCCACATGCACCGCTGCAAGCTTAACGCCCTGCCACATGACATATTCCATAAACTCTACAGCCTGCACTTCCTTTACTTGCAAGTAAGGACAAATAGACATGAATGAGCACACATGGACGCACACACACACACACACACCAGACAGACATACATACACATGCTCATTGTGTACACTCATGTCAACACACACAAAGATACTCTCACACGCAAGATTGTTTCGAGAATGTTGGACGCATTCCTCTCCCTAACCCAGCCTCTATTTCCTGTCTCCTTTTAGGAAAACCAGCTCCACTTCCTGCAGGACGACCTCTTCTCTGACCTCATCAACCTGAGCCAGCTCTTCCTGCATGGCAACCGTATCCGCACACTGTCCGAGAACGTGTTCCGTGGCCTGGTCAACCTGGACCGCCTCCTCCTCCACGACAACCGCGTGCGGCAGGTCAACCGCCGGGCGTTCCGCGACCTCGGCCGCTTGACCATGCTTTTCCTGTTCAACAACTCCCTGGCGGAGCTTCCCAGCCAGGCGCTGAGAGACACCCAGGGCATCGAGTTCCTCCGTCTCAACGGCAACCCCTGGTCCTGCGGCTGTGAGGCCCGCTCCCTGTGGGAATGGTTCCGTGGAGCCCGCGTCTCCTCCTCCGAGCTGATGTGCGCCTCCCCCTCCCACCGCCGTGGCACCGACTTGCGTTTCCTGCGAGAGATGGACTTCGCCCTCTGCCCCATGCCCGACCCCGGTTCCATCGCTGGCTCCACCACCACCACCTTCAGCACCAAGACTCGCTGGTGGTTCTCCAAGAACAAGCCCCAGTCCGCCACCAAGGGCCTCTTCGAGAAAAGCTCTGAGACCATCAAGGCAGCTCCCTATGGTGGCAAAAACCCCTCCTTGACCACCTCGGTTAAGTACGAGCTGGGCGAGGAGGAGATGGCGCTGCCAAAGCTGGAAGCTGAGGAGTACTGGGCCAACTACGGTAACGAGGATGCGGGCGCCACACTGCGCTGCTTCGAGCTTGAGTGCCCGCCCGACTTCGACCTCCTGCCCCCCTCCTCTGCCGCCGGCCCCTCCTCCACCCCTCCCTCCCCCTCCCTCATCTCCCTCTTGGCTCTTGCTGTCCTCTCCTTCACTCTCAATCTGCACCTTCTATTTGGCTGAACCCCTTAGTTTCGTCCGATGTCCTTTTTAGGACAGCGAGGACGCGTCCCCCTGCCTGTTGAAAACTCTGCCACCCCCCTTTGCCTGAATGTTGAGAATTTCTTACCTCAACAGCTCTGGAGATAGGGGGGTATAGTTAGAGAGATAGAAACATCTATCACACACAGGGCTATGTACACACTACACTGGGCTGTTAAATGTTAACAGCTAGGGCTATAGGACTACACCACCAACAGGTGCAGGTGCTAACTATGACCCTTGTGATATCACAACGGTCAAAGGTCACGCTGCCAGTGTTGCCATGGCAATCCTCTGCCAAAACCAGTGCTACTGCTAACTAATACTACTACTGTTGTAAATGGTTCTCTCAGTGTTGTCACTTAAACTATACTTCCTAACAGTACATCTAAGATGACATAGATTCAACTAGCTGCTAAGGACAATAAGTACTGTTAGCCTCAGCGCTACCGATACAGTTTTGATGATAGCTATACAGCAGCCATAACTGCCATTGTTGCATTAATCGTAACAACTAAAGATGTAAATAGATGAGTTGCCGTGCTAGCTGATGTTTACATAGCCACCCTGTCTGCTGTGAACGTTTCATTTAGACATATTCTTTCTATTGAAAGAGTGAAGGAGATGTTGGTGCAGGGCTGATCAGAGAATAAAGAAAGTGAAAGATTTGGATTGAAGGACAGACATTCAAGGAGGAAAAAAAGAGCTGAAGCTGGATAGAGAGTGGCAGGATGAAAAAGGGAATATGAAAAAGAAGAGGCAGAGTGGAAGCTAGGGGGAGAGAAAGAGCAGGCTAGAATTGTGTAGTGAGAGAGGGAAGGACAGCAAGGTCAGAACAGGAAAGAGAATGGTTATAAAAAAGACTGAAAGAAATCTAGAAATAAATAAGCAGATGGTGTAAGCGACAGTGCTGGCCCTAGTCACAGAGACAAACGGAGAGACAAGTAATAAATTAATTGCATTGTTCTATTCAGCCATCTAATCATTTTGTGTTGTTCACCTCTTGCAAGTGTTGTTTCATCTCAGAAGCCACAGGGAAATAATATTTCCTGAAAGGCTCTGACTGGTGATTTCTGTATGTCATTCAAATGATTGTTGACAGAATGTGAGATTATGAATGAGCTGTCTGGATAAAAGAGCGATGGAATATTCTAAATAACCTTGTGAGAATTTTCTTTGGGGCCGGTTCCTTCCAACCTAGTGAGCACACTTACATCTCTGATGGCTAAAAGAAATGAAGGACCTAAGAGATTGAGACTCTCATCTAAAAAATATCATCAACCGAATTCACTTTCCACCTTTTCACAATGCTCAGCCCTAAACCCTTCTGCTTTCAACTGAAATATGAGTAAGACAATACATGACGACAAGCAAGAAGAAGGAAAGGTCAGAAACTGGCCTCATTGGCACCCCAAAAGAACGGAGAGAAAGAACTGGGCGTCAGATGACTAAAACGTGACAAAATATGACTGAGCCGGACTTAGCTTCAAACCCACCCTTGAGAATGAACTGACTAACCAGACCTTCTGTTGTTCTGACGTCGCCCACAGGATAGACATGGACATCTGTGGTTGGAGAATGGGAGAATGGGAGAATGGGAGGATGGGACAATGGGAGACTGGGAGACGATGATGAGGTGATTCAGTGATGGACAGACCAATTGGATACAAACTGTCCAGACAGACAGATGTGCTTATACTTTTACAACTGGTAACCCACAGAAAATAGACCAGACGGACTGAGAGACAGAGTGAGAAACAGAGAAAATTGAGCTGGTGAGAGATCGATCTGATTGGCGTAATGCTGTGTTGACGTCAACTAGTGACCAAAAACAGGCAACCACTCAAGCTCACATATCCTTCACTGCCTACGCCTTGCCATCTCTCTGTCCCTCCCCATCTTTTTTTTTCACATGCTTTCCGGTTTTGGGCAGTCACCTCTTCCTTTGTGGTCATCTCTCTCTCATTCCTTTTATGAAGAGTTCAGGTAAGAGAGGGAGATAGAAAAGTAATAAAGAATGGGTTGGAGAGAGAGGGTGGGAGAGAGAGGATGGGAGAGAGAGGGTGGGAGAGAGAGGGTGGGAGAGAGAGGATGGGAGAGAGAGGGTGGGAGAGAGAGGGTGGGAGAGAGAGCTTGTTTTCTTTTGAAGCTTGTTGCCTGTGGGTGGGAAGGGCAAGAATAAGATCTGGGAGAGTAGGAGTCCAGCAAAGCGTACACAGACCCACGCACACATACACACACACATCCATACAAACACACACACACACACAAATACAGGACAGACAGCTCTAATGGTTATGTACTTTGAAAAGGTTTTATGGTTTTATTTTCATAATATTTACTTGGAGCTTTTCAGTATCGGTGAATCAACTGCACGTTGTTCACTTACAAGAAAATAGTCCAGTAGTTCATAATGAATTTACTGTATCCTGAGTCTCCTGACTGTGTCAGAGTGTTCAGCCCTTTGTGTCATGTCAGCCATGAGGGTGAAGTCAAACAGGGCCTTGGTGCTTTAGTTTCAACAACGGTAAGGTCACTTTCAAATGACCAAAGCACCAGTGTAAGCATTTAAACTTTGTGTGATTAGTTTGTATTTATTTGTCCTTGTATGTGTGTATGTGTGTGCATGTGTGTATGTGTGCATACACTCAGGCAAGAAGCATTTCTTGTTTGTCTATAGGATAGATTTGCCAATCTGTCTAATCTCTTTATTGTAAAAGATGAGTAGAAGACAAAATGTGATCATAAATAAATATGTACTTTGAAGAAGAAAAAAAATCTATTTGTGTGGGTTTTTCATTCTAAAACCCTGATTATCATCCAGATGCTGTTACCGAAGCACAGAGGGACAACCAGCTCACACACAAACACACACACACACGCATACGAACACACACGCATAATAGTTACAGGCAAATATACCATATCTTCAGTTGATAGTAACCAATAGCAACACAGAAGATAATGACATTTGAACATGCACTGACATCACCACTCAACTTAGACTCAGCTGGTTCCCAAAAGTCCATAGCAAGCTAGACTAACACACATACACACTCATGCTGCTCATTCAAGCAGCTACAATGACCCATTGCCTGGCTTTCGTTTTGTCTTTTTTCTCCGTTGATCTCTCCCTTCATCTCTAATTATCTCACGTGCCCTCTTCTTTTACTCCACCTTTCTATTTTCTCCCTCTATCTCTTGTTACTTCAACCCCCCCCATCACATCTTTTTCTTTGTTTCTTTTTATCTCCCTATCTCTCTCTCTCTCTCTCTCTCTCTCTCTCTCTCTCTTTCTCTGTATTTAGGCAGATGGAGATGGTTGATAGCAGCTGTGCAGGATAAGCGCTGCCAGAATTGATTGTGGCCAAAATTGCGTCATGACACCAGCCATGACAGTATATACACACCCACAGGAAAGTAGCTGTAACTTCATTTAATTCCATGACTAAAAACAACATCTTTACAAGTCTATATTAGGCAGGGGTGGGGCAATACTGTGGAGGTACAGCGTCCAGCAACCCTGATTGGATTGGGCCTCCAGACCGAGTGACGCAATGACAGCGCGTACGATGCGTGGGCTTTGATTGGATGGCGTCCATGCCAATCAATGGCGAGGCAGTGAGATCATTTTTGAGATCATAGAGGGCGGGCCTTTGGAGGAAGTATGCGTACTGATGTGAATCTTAATGAGTCTGAGTAGTGAGTCAGAACGCCGGGTGAATGAGAAAGAGAGAACCGGATAAAGACGACAGAGAGAGAAGGGGGGATGGGGTTAGGTGGCGAGAGGGGTGTGTCTCCAGGCATGATTTCACAAGACACGTCTGTGCGTCAACCGTATGGTTTTCCAATGAGATAATTCAACTTGCCTCTACATTCTCTATTCACAAGCAGACACATAAACACGCACTTCCAACTAATTTTAGCATCTTTTTTTTCTCCCATGTTTCGCAGAAAAAACACCTACGTTATTTCCAAACACGTTCTTCCCATCGCTCCCAACTCTAACCCTGTACTGCTTTCACACATCCCTCCCGCCAAAGTCGTCATCAGACGTCATCGAACCCCCTCTCCCCCTGCTTCCCTCACACCTTTCCCCTCTTTCTCATCTTTCTTTTCAATTTGACACAAAGTCAGATCACCACAGGTTGCAACAAGTTATAACTTTTTTGATTTGTTTCTCTCTCTCTCTCTCTCTCTATCGGTCTCTCTCTATGTATGTGTAGGATGACTCACAACAGGAACTCTACTTGGTCTTGTTGGCTACTTTGTTACTTCTTTGTTCACTCGATGTCACCGTATGCCTTCATCCCATTTCCCACCTTTTCATGTCTGTCTTTATTCCTCTGCCATTGGGGATTTAATTAGCGCTTGGCTCAAAGAAAGACGAGGAGGGCTGTGTCTCTCTAAGATCTCCCTCAAAAAAGCCTTTATATTAGATTCTGGAGTATCTGCATGCATACAGATGTACAAACACAAACACACGAGTATAGAAGTGTGCCTACTATGGTATACTACACAAACTAACCTGCACACACGTACACTTATGCAAATGTTCGCCTACCACCTCATTGCCAATGTGTCACTATGACCTTTCTGACTGTCCCTCTGTGCACAAGAACAACTGACTGTCCCCTGCAAGTCATGGTGAAATGGCGTACATTTATGGAATGGTTTCATTTTGCACAGAAACTCTATCAAAGTAGGGCCATCCTACACACACACACCCGAAAAGATGTTTCAAAGGAGGGACAGCGACAGCCCAAACATGGTCGAGAAAGAGAGGAGCAGCAGATGAAATGTGATGTTCCAGTCACGTGTTTGGGTCCTTCTCTCCACAAGAGAACATTTGGAGGGCTTATGTGCGTACGCACACATGCAGACACACGCGCCCCGTGCTAGCGATCTCTGGTGTCGTCAGAGTGCCCGCTGGGAGGCAGACATTCTCCACGTCACTGGCACATGAAACGCAACACACACACACCCGTGCACAAACTCAGCACGCGGACACACACACACAGACATCCACACCTCACAAGGCAGGCTGGCACATTCAAATCAAGCTCTAATGCCTAAACAGCCAAAAACTATGTAACAGTATATGTATGAACAAATGGGCTACAGTGTATTCCAGTGATATGATATGATTCTGTGTTTTACATCACATTGCCTTTCATAACTAGGTAATGTGTGCAATTTTTGAGGGGTTGTAGGTGCAGGTGTTTGCATGTTAATTATGTGACATATGTTCACTGGCTTCGTTCTTTAATTTCTGAGCCTGTCTCATTACCGGAAGTTCAGCGAGTTCTCCATTCCCTCCCATATAGAGCAACAGGGATCAATCAGATATGCGTAAATCATCTGGGGGTCTGAGAACCTCAGAATGACTTTGAGGACATTCAAGGAACCGTCTGGGACATAAGGACTGTATAGAAGGTACAATGCAGGCTTTTGCTTAATTTGTTCTTGATGCTGCTATGTTTTATCACTGTATTGTAATTGGCCTTTTAAATGTATGTATATTTTAATCGATATTTTTATGACATTTTAATCTGTTGTTTGCTTCCCATTGTAAAGCGCTTTGTGACCCTGGTCTGCGAGGGGCGCTATATAAATAAAGTTTACTTACTTACTTACTTACAGTGTCACTCCAGTAATCTGTCACGTCACAGACTTGCCAAGCAGTGAACAGATGACTTAAACTATCCGCCCCTAGAACGTTTTAGGTGGGAAACAAAGGATTTTTTGGGGGGGAAATGTGACAAGCTTGTCACTGTGAAAGTGAAATGGCATGAATGAAAGGCTCTCCCACCCCCTCCTCTGTCTCTCTGTTTGCTAGCTACTATTCCTGAAACATCTTGTGTTCCTCTCTCCCCTGCCATCCTCACCCCCACCCCTCGCTCTCACTGTTCCTCTCTCCCCTGCCATCCTCACCCCCAACCCTCGCTCTCACTGTTCCTCTCTCCCCTATCATCCTCACCCCCACCCCTCGCTCTCACTGTTCCTCTCCCCTGCCATCCTCACCCCCACCCCTCGCTCTCACTGTTCCTCTCTCCCTCTCTCTCCTGTCACCCTCCACTGCTATTTTCACGCTTTCTCTCTCCTCATCTCTCCGCAAGTTTCTGTGAGACTCGTTAGTCGAATCTACCCCAATCCTGAAAATGGTACTAAGTAACCAATGCTGTCAATCTCCCTGGCGCTCCTCTCGCTCTGCCACTCTCATCGTTGTATGCATGACAGTCTGCTGTGTCTGAATACAATGTCAACTTGTTTTCTCGCAAGAAAATTATTCAGGTGGGGGTTGGATTGATCCTTTGAAGAAACATACACTATATGACAGGTGTTGTTCAATCCCATACACTGTAGATGGAGACTGATGGAAACATAAGCCACTACCCACAATAACAATCTCCAGCTTTAGGTGGGATGTTGTTCAGAAGTCTTCCTCTTTTAATGGATGTTTCTGCTGTTGGTTTTAACTGACCTGTACCTCAATAAACTATCTCATTTCTTTTTTATCCTTACAATGCTACAGTTGAATTTATTTTCGGCACATTTATACTGCGACAAATGTGACAGTGCGCTGTCAAGAGGAGAACCACAAAAGGGCATCATTTCTCATTTCATCATCACTCTTTCTCTGACTGTGTGTGTAAAAATATCGTTCATCTGCATCATCTTGCTTTTTTTGGACTTGCATGGTCCGACATATTTCATGATCTTTTCTGATGCTGACTGGGTGTCTCTGTCTGTCTGCCTCTCCATGACGCATAGAACTGCTGCGATTCACTCGTCTGTCAGTCTACAGTGCAGGCTTGATTTGGCTCATCCTCTCTCTTTCTCTTTCTTCGCCTTTCTGACTATCTAAATTTTAGAAAATGTCTTAACATTCAATTTAATATCCAACACTAGTGTAGTGTCCTTTGGTGGTTCACAAGATCCATGGCTCCATCTAAATGCAGCTCATCATGGGATTATGCATTGATATTTCCATGTTGGGATAAGCTCATCCAAACACACCCTGTGCTGCAAGTACTTGGGTCTTCTGCAGTACACCTGTCTATTAATTGTTTGCATACAGTGCCTGGCTAGCAAGATAATTGAGCTACAGACACTCTCACACACGCACACAATGACAGTAATAAGAGAATTGCATTCCCTTCTGGTTAAACCATGCTGCAGCGCCCTCTATTGTTTTAATGTTGAACTCAACCAACTGTAGCATTCAGTCCCAACTACAGCTCCTTGTGGTGAAGTCAAGGGAGATGCTAGTTGACTTCAGTCGTCAATCCAGGGATGCAGAGACGGTCCAGTCATATAATTATCTGGGGCATCTGGAAAAAAGACTGGAATGGGTCGTTAATTGGTCGTTAACAAGCTCTGTGGAAGCCTGATGATTAGTATCAGGTGTGGTGAATGTCCCCATACCTGCTGTAAGTCACCCTGGATAAGAGTGTCTGCTAAATGAGTGAATGTAATGTTAGAAAATGAAAGGTTACCTACTCTACCTTGATTATTGCAAAGCAAATTCTGAGAGCTGAGAAGGCCTCATGAGATGAATAATTCTCCAAAAGATCTTTAAGCACAAGAACAACAAATCAGACAGCATGACAATGGTAATGCAATAGTAAGTTTCACAACGAGGTGTGTGACAATTCAGAGGCAGGGTGACACCTAACCTTGGAATTTGGAAGGAGGCGCAGTTACAAACATTGACGTTGTTGCCAGAGGGTCACAGGTAAAGGTTGTAGGCTGATCGTGAGTCAGTCAGCTGCAATATCTGTCAATATGGAAAACCTTACACATAGACAAGAACAGAGGATAGATGTTGGTGACAAAAACACCGTAATTGTGCGCAAATTCCAACGCGCAGATAACCCAGAGGTCCTGCGCATTTTTGAAGACGGGGTCCTGGAGATGGTTCAGGATACAGCGTTTAATGCTTTAAAATATCATCCTGAAAGTGTGTCCTTGTACGTCATTATAACACGTAAGTCAAACCAAGATGTATTTTTGGTAACTTCCGTTCCATGTAGACCTTTGGGCACTTTGTTTTTTGTTCCAAAATAAATCTTAAAAATATAGATATTATTAATATTACGATAGAATATTATGTGTTGTGATTAATTAAGGTTAACATGAATGCTTAGACTTTGTTATGTCAAATGTTATTCCTTTGCGAATGATAATTGTTTGAAAGAAGTCATTAAAGAAAGGCAATGGTATTTCGTGAGTCCAGCGATATTGTGACCAGTTATACTATATATATACATTTAATGTTGTGATTCAAGTTGTTAATGCTTTCCCTTCCAGTTTTGTGTTTTATTACAACAAAGTCTTGGTGGTTGACGGCACTGGTTCCTGTCGCTGTCCTGTGCGGGAGGTATTATTACAGCAGGCAAATGGCTCTGGATTACCTGGAGATGGCCAAGCGCACTGACATGGGAGACATTGAGGGATGTTATATGAACACGCCAGGTAAGAGTAAGGCACCATGTTGAAAAGGTGGACGCAAGTGTGAACTGCACGTTTGAGATGGTTTTCATTTTTAACTGTCGTAGAACAGGATGCAAAGTAATGGGAATATAAGCTTACAGTATATAGCCTATTAACTGACCAGGTTCAGCAGGCCCATTGCAAGTATTTTTGGAATGACTGCTTCAGCCAACATGAGCCAACGTCAATTTAGTCCAGATAACGTGCAACTATTATTATTATATTATTATGCAATATTACTTCAGTGCAGTATTCCTCATAGTGGTCTTGTTGTTCTTACATACAACGCGCAATATTATCAAATATTCATACGTGCAATAACTTGTCTCTCACTTCTCATCCCCCCCAATAAAGGAATTTCTTAACTCCCATTCTCTACCTATCCTTTATTTCAGGCCGCTGCATGTGGGTTGCAGTCCAAGGGGACAAAGTAATAGGTGTGGTAGCAGCTGTCAGTCACCTGAATGGAGATGGTGAAGTGGAGCTAAAGCGCATGGCTGTTGATCGAAGCTGTAGACAGCGTGGGGTCGGCAGATTTCTGGGGCAGAAAGTTCTAGAATTTGCTTCAGCTCGCAAAAACTCTTCGGTCGTTTTGGGAAATACCTCATATTCGCCAGCCGCCCACAAGCTGTACCAGACATTAGGGTTTCGGTGCAATGGTGTGACCAACGGGTATAAGGTACCTGGAACAAGACGCTTGGTACTGGAATGGCTGTTCTACAGGGTCCGGTATCATCACTACTACCTGGACATGTCTAAAAACAAAACAAACATACATTGACTACACTAACGCTTTAAACTTAGTCAAACCAATAGCAAACATTATAAATAGCCATTTAGCAGACGCTTTTATCCAAAGCGACATACACTAAGTACAGAGACAATCCCCTTGAGGCAAGTAGGGTGAAGTGTCTTGCCCAAGGACACAAAACTACATAGCCACAACCAGGAATCGAACGCACAATCTTATATTCATGAGATCAATGCCTTAACCCGGTGAGCCACCAGACTCTATGAATCAATAAAGAGTACAGAAGTCAGAGGATGCAAATAATATTCCACAAATAATATTCTGGTCTTTCAAGATAGTTTCTTGTTACCAGTGAATGCAATATGTTGATGGGCTTGTTCTTCCCTTTAAAGTTAAGAGAGGCCCCCCAAATGTCAACTGTTTCATGTAGAACCAAATCTGCCAGAGCATGATAAGGGAGAACAACTCCACCCCATCTTGCCCTGATGTCAGAACCTCCTGGATCCTTACTCCTCTCGCTGTCTCTCTGACTTGCAGTAAATTGAGCAATAGAATACTTGAAATATCCTGTTAAGTTTTCAAAAGTAGGGCATCAATGTTGTAATTTCCTCTTGTGTTCAGCTTTTGTATTCTTCAAGATTTTGCTTTTTACTTAATACACTCTGGTCTGGATTACAAAAGCTACGCATTACTATCATTTATTTGATTAAATTTATGTCCAGGTGTACAGAATGCAGTGGTGGGCTGTGCATTTCACACCTGGGTCTTCAGTGAGGTCCTACACAGTCCCACCAGAATAAATCCACCTCTTAATATCATCATAATGTATCATTATACAGTACATTTAGACAGAAACTAACGGTGCGTTTAACGCAGTATAACTGGCCGACTTCTCCTTACGATGTCTAGCTTTTCTTGAAAAGTTCATCTTGATTTTATGGAAAAACTTTGAATATTACATAGAATAAACAGAGAAGAAGGACTGTGCCGAAAGAATATGTTGACTATATAACCATACTTCAATATAACTCTATACACTGATTAAGCAAGCAGCAAAGTCTGGACTTTTGGCTAACATTTATGACATGCTGTTTCATTATGGTCAGGCTTACAAAATGCATGCATGTTATTTTATATACATTATAAATGGGTTAGTCTTCCCTTCTCTGGGTTGTAAATAACAAATCCTTGCTGGGTGGAGTTTGATGTTTCTCACACCTCATTGTGTAATTGACTTAATTCACTTGCAATGCTATTAAACATCATTTTCATGTCACTTTCCATTTGCCATTTGACCATTATTTGCTCTAACTGAACTCAATAACTAATCTTCACTGTACTCAAAACGTCATACTATTGCACAATCCAGTGTTGTGTTCCAGTTGAACCCTATTCTGCCAGACTAAGGGGCTTAGTTTTAAACTAATGTTTAAATAGTGTGCCGATGAGTCAAGCCCTTACAAACATGAGAATCAAAACATATCAGAAAGTCTGAGGAAGTTGATTAGTTGTTTCATAAAATGAATGAACGAATGTTGTGTTGAATCACATCCTACTTGTAAACCGATTAGGTATCTGTAGAAATAAAAATAACAAATAAAAAAGTTGAGTCAAGAACTCATTAAATAAGAGTATATGGTACAAAAGGGTATTAACAATTCCTGAAAACTCCTAAAAGGTTGCAAGATACATCAGGTTTTAACACAGTTTATATACAGATGATGTGGTTGATGTCTTTGGTTTTGTTTTTGGTGAAATGGGATAACTGCAGGGTGACTGACCCACAGATTCACTTGAATTTGAATTTCACTTGACTGTCTTGGAATTTGCTTTGCTCATCATCCACAGTGAGTGTGCTGAAACACAGATTTAACATTAAGTGGAAGTGAAAGATAAAAGAGGAATAAAATGCCATGGGACAGTGTTCAAGAGCAGGGTTATAACAGGACTTCCAAAAAATCCCTATAAGTGACGTCTGGTGAAACTATGACTAGCATGTATGACCATGTCGGATTGGTGGACTGTGACGTGGTAACATCCGACCATCAACACAACATCCTTTTTGGGACCCTTAAAAATGGGTGTCACATACTGTCAAACGCAGAGACCCACAGCATAGCTGAACACAGCAGAGCACAGTTACTGTCCACAGTTGTGCTGAAGAAAGAAGAGGGTAAGGAGTTTAAGATTTTAGTGTGTGGGAATGCCAAAGGAAATATATACAAAGATGGACACCGTTCATGGAAATGATCCTAATAATGAGATGAAGACAATGGAGTTGGATGACAGCGCTTTTGACCTGAGCACAGGAGGTGTGTTTTTACAATTTTCTGTTGCTATCACAATGTTGCCTAATGTTACACACTGGACTGTGTTGAACACACACAATCACACAAATACAGTGATGTTATTTGAGGATTTGTAAGGAAAGGTCAACTGATATGAACACAGAACAGGGCTTAAACGAAGCTGCATAGTGTTGATGGTGAAACCCTGTGATTCAGTCTCTCGGCAGAGGATGAGGAGCCCCTCCAGAGCTGCTGTAGTGTGTCTGGGTCTGCTGTGTGTTCTCCTCATGGCTGGGATCATAGGACTAGGCCTCTACTGTGAGTTGGAGTAATACAAAAATGTGAATGGGATAGGACTGGAGTGGAAAGCTGCAGTGATTAATGCAATTAACATGTTTTATATTGTCCAAATGCTTATTCAAGTTGTAAAAAATAATACTATCATTCTCTTTGAACACAATGCTGGTACCTACTTATTGGGCTCTTCTTATTGTAAATCAAATCTGATGTTTCTCATTTTCAGTTCAAGGGTTCAGAGTTCAATATTTCACTGGAATGAGAGAACAACAAGTTCAACAAAGCAATTGGACTGCAGAGAGAGACCAGCTAGAGACCAGTTACAACACCCTGACTGCAGAGAGAGACCAGATAGAAAGGGAGAAAGATGGTTTAGGAAAGAATTACAACACCCTGACTGCAGAGAGAGACCAACTAGAAAGAGAGAAAGACCGTCTAGAAAACAATTACAACAACCTGACTGCAGAGAGAGACCAACTACAACGAGAGAAAGACCTTCTAGATGACAATTACAACAACCTGACTGCAGAGAGAGACCAACTACAAAGAGAGAAAGACCGTCTGGAAAACAATTACAATACAATAACTGCAGAGAGAGACCAACTAGAAAGAGAGAAAGACCGTCTAGATAACAATTACAATACCCTAACTGCAGAGAGAGACCAACTAGAAAGAGAGAAAGACCGTCTGGAAAACAATTATAACAACCTGACTGCAGAGAGAGGCCAACTACAAAGAGAGAAAGACCGTCTGGAAAACAATTTCAATACCCTAACTGCAGAGAGAGACCAACTAGAAAGAGAGAAAGACCGTCTGGAAAACAATTATAACAACCTGACTGCAGAGAGAGGCCAACTACAAAGAGAGAAAGACCGTCTGGAAAACAATTACAATACCCTAACTGCAGAGAGAGACCAACTAGAAAGAGAGAAAGACCGTCTGGAAAACAATTATAACAACCTGACTGCAGAGAGAGGCCAACTACAAAGAGAGAAAGACCGTCTGGAAAACAATTACAATACCCTAACTGCAGAGAGAGACCAACTAGAAAGAGAGAAAGACCGTCTGGAAAACAATTACAACACCCTGATTGCAGAGAGAGACCAGTTGAAGCAAAAATCTGACCAGCTGACTGAAAGAATCAGAGGTATTAAAAGCTGTCAGCTATTTTAAATCAATCTACGTTGAAACATCTAAATGGTTTGTTCCTAATTGTTCTATTTCATGTCATTTGTTTTACCAAGTTATTGATAGAACTTGTCCACAAGGATGGGAGAAGTTTGGGACGAGTTGTTATCATATCTCTACTGATAAGAGAAACTGGGAGGAAAGCAGACAAGACTGTTTGAACAGAGGAGCAGACCTGGTGGTCATAAACAACAGAGAGGAACAGGTGACAGTAACGTCAAACTATTAAACATTGTTGCACTTCATTTCCTTACCCTGTACCTGTACGTGTGTAATGACATTAAAGTTGAATCTAATCAGCTAATCTAATTATGTCTGCAACAAGCGATTGACAGTATTGTTTGTCTTTTAACCCTAGAGTTTTCTCTTGAGTTTTGGGACAAGAGTCTGGATTGGTCTGTCTGACAAAGCAAAAGAGGGAGCCTGGACCTGGGTGGACAGAAGATCATTGACCAGCGCACCACAGTAAGACAGTCGAATAAACTGATGATTTATCATTCATGTTCATTCTATAAATCATATGATTATGTGGATAATGAATCAGTGAAATGTTCTCTGTATGTGATTGGCAGATTCTGGGCAGGTGGGGAGCCAAATGATGCCCACGTTGAAGGAGAAGATTGTGCAGAATTTCACTTCCTGGCAAAAAAACCATTAATGTCCTGGAATGATCTACCATGCAGCTTTAAAAATCTTGCAGTCTGTGAGAAAGAGGCCTAAATTTGTCAGTACAAGCTTATCAATATTTTACAATAATAGTCTTCAGATCAGTTGCTGAGAAAACCTTTTACTATGGGGGTTTAGCATGTTATTACTTGGGGTATTACTTGAGTGCATGAAATTGAAAATAGAAATATAATTTATAAGTCATATTTTGTATGTTTTGGTGATATGTTTGATTTTGATTTTTTCTTTTTACATTTATATTTTGGCCTGCCAAACCGTTACTTCTCAAATATTTTAAAACTTCAATTTTGTTACAGTGAGAATAAATTGAACTCTGACTGGGAAAGTGTTTAATGAATGAAGCTCACTGTGGTTATTCCATATCATATATGCATTTCAGGGCAGGACTGTGGAAGCAAATTCCAGAACCCTGCATGCTTACTTGAGATCTTTAGAGATCTTTTCACATGCGTCTATGTAAGCAATGAATGTAAACGTTTACATGTATGAATGTGTGTAAACATTTCACATGTTAATGCGTTTTATGTGTGTGAGTGTCTCAGTAGCGTGGACGTTGTGTGAACGTGTCTTTTTTCCCTAAACGGCCCATCTTGGTCTCGCACATAAACTCATTTTATCAATGAGCCTATTTTTTTTTCTCTCGGTCTTTTACGTTTCATCCCTTTATCTTGGATCTTGTTGGCTGATCCCTTTTCACTCTTTTGGCATTAAGGATCCATGTTTACACCATTTAACGAAGCCAGAAGAGGGCGACACCCCAGGTAGGCTACTAGCAAATACACACCGATCCTCACAATTGAGAGTGGATGATGGGGAACAATTCAACACTGAGGACAAAACCACATTTCATTCCTTAGGCCGGGTGTCGTTATAATAAGGAATATATCGAATGCACGTGCGTATCCTTATGCATTTTGTTTTATTTTATCAGCACGAGTGCACGTGAAACGCCAATTAGAGATAACAGGAGAAGGCTTTGCTCTATAATAATCCTTATTATGATAAGCCTTCGGTAACCATTCTTCTAGATTCTGGTCATTGCCTGCGGTTGTGTGTATATGTGTGTGAGAGATAGAGAGATAGAGGGGGAGAGAGAGAGCGAGACAGTGTGTATGAGGGAGAAGGGCAAGATCAGTCGAGTGGGATCAGATTAACGTCGCTTAACTACGCGTGGTTTGGCCGTCAGCATCCCGGGTGCACCTGTCCTGGGACTACGGTACACTGTGGCGGCTCTCGGGTTTAAACACCTTTTCTCCAGCCCCAAAGGTAAACGGGATGGATCATTGATTTTGCACGCGTCTTTCGATGTCGGAGGCAAGTGTTAATCTTCCTTTTACCGTTTTTGCTGTTTGGAACCAAGTTGTTTTACGTTAAAGACACGCGGGACGGCCGGCCAGAGCGCAGAAGGCGGATTAGAGAGGAGATCCCCGGTACCCGGTAAGGTCTTAAGGGTCAGACTAAACAACCGATAAGAGAGACTAACATATACTAGGGGACACTGATGTGTTTTTAAACATACCAATCTGTAGAATTTAGTAATCCTAAACCTTTATTCTAACAGACTGTTGGTGGGTGCTATTGATTGGTGTCAACAGCCATGCAAAAACAGCACACACACAAGGAGAAACATTCATAACACATCTTTAAAGCATAATTGTGTCAGTCGTTTTTTAGACCATTGATGTTCTGCATCTCTCAACCTTTACTTTGACAGACACACCCAGCATGAAGGTTCTGCTCTGTCCTTCTATTCCTATTCACTTTACAGTTTTGTCATCATTTGCATGTGCCTGAGTTCATGTCCATGCATGAGAACGTGTGCAAGTGTGTGTGTGCTCAATTATCATTCAGGCCATTCATTTTGTTTTACAAAAACATGACTACAAAGCCTCGTGGAACTTGCTACGAAATATCGGGCACAATTCTGAAGGCCCTCCCGTCCTTAGTTATTTATGATGTTATTTTTAGGCAATGCTACATTTTTGATGCTGTGTATTTGTCAAGTTTAATACAGGATGGACCTTCAGGTGTCTGTCAGGATCTATGTACAGTACTTGACAGCTTGCAAGTCTCTTGAACTCCAAGACAATTCCCAAAACACAGCCTTACTATTGAAATCAGACTTTAAAGTTGTCTCTCATAATGGCTTTGTCCATTTATGAGTTCTCACAAAGCTTAGTTAACACAGTTAAGTTCACACTTTAAAGCATGGGTGTCCAATCCTGGTTCTCGTCAGGACAGCGGGGTTTCTAGTAAGGAACACTTATGAGCTTAACCTTTGAGTGTTCTGGGCTTGCTGGATGTTCCTGGCGAAGAAAGTATGATCGGAAAAGTAAAATCCAATCATCGATTCATCGAAATCATCAATCATCATCGAAAGTATGATGTCAGTGAGAGTGAGCAAATTAGGAATCTTAGATGGGCCAAAGCAAATTCTCCAGGGTTATGTAACTCAGGTTTATTTGGCTGAATTTTACGAGAAACAAGTAAATACCAGCATCCTGGTCACTTTTATGATTCTATGTGACTCTCATACTGTTTAGAGAAGTATTTATTTACTTATTTACTATTTAGTTGACACCACTCAAATTTCATGAATGAAGAAAGAAGTCCAGTCCCAGTGTTCACGCCCACACACACTCTCTCACCCATGCAAACAGAAACACATGTTAAATTGCATGACCGAGTGGAAAGTGAACCACGGCATTCATAGATTATTCACCACCAGTTTATCTCAACTTTCCAAACGATTGGATCTGACATTTTTGAACATGACTGTAGTTATTTAACAGGCAAAGTTCAGGTTTTACACACACTCAATCGCACACACAAACACCTGCTACAATCTACACACTGGTAAAGAGCAAGTGCGTTCATTAATCAGTATATGTGAGCATGTCACTTGTCAGTGTTCCTGAGTTTATGTGTCCATTTGTGTGGGTCCTGATCATAGATAATTGGCAGACAGTCGGAAGCCATTTCCTGGCCTATGGGTGGGGGTTTGAGAGCTAGGAGCTAATTGGATTGTGTCACTGGTCTCCTGTCATCAGAACACAACAAATTGCAAATCCTGGAGAGAGACGGAGACGCACAGGCAGACACACAAATGCTTATGTGCACACACACACATACCCGTCTGTCTGTTGACCTGCCTGTCCATCTGTCTGTGTGACTGTTTGCCTGTCTCCCCGCCTGTCGATTAGCCTGCCTGCCTGTCTGCATGTCTATCTGTTTGCCTGTCGATTGGCCTGTCTGTCTTCATGCCTATCTGTTTGCCTGTCTCTCTGCTTATCAATTGGTGTGCCTGTCGGTCTGCATGTCTGTCTGTCAGCCTGTCTACCTGCCAGTCAGTCTAGCTTTCTCTCTGCGTTAGTAGGGCTGTTAGGATGTAGTTGTTGATGGAGTGGAGCGGCTGCATTATCTAGATGTATTATTGATGGTAGCAGCACTCTGAGTTACATGCTCACACATAGAAACACGCACACACACACACACACATGTAGACATATAGGCCGCCATACAGTCACCACAGCACAACCACAAACACACACACACTCAACAAAAACACACCCACAACAAAACAAACACTCTTAAACATGTTAACACACCCAAACCTGTGCACTCATAGATGGGAACACAAAATGCCTCCACCACATTTCCACATTGGCTGTCTGCTTCACTTGCTTGTGTATGAGTGCATGTCTGTATGTGTGTGTGTGCGTGTGTTGAGTGCACAGACCTTCCAAATGGTGTACGGAGAAGAGAGTGGTGTCAGGCTTCACTCGGCAGCCCACCCCAATAGAGAAGTCTAGAACAAGCCATTAATATCTACGATTCACTTCGGTCTAGAATAGCTTTGAAACCTGGCAAAACCTCCAGTAGGGTAAACCAGCTGATCAATTGTGCCAGCTACACACACAAAACATGTAGATCGACAGTTAAATAAAGAAACAGTTAGCTAGGTGAACAGATAGAGAGATAACTATACATAGATAGGTAGACAGAAGAGAGGGAAGCAGAGGGTAGCAGAGGAATTCCAGCATCTCTGTTCCTAAGACTTTGTAGAGGCTTAGTTAAATATTGATAATGTTTGGAGCAGCATAGAGACAAGTGGGACTCCGACAAACAGCAAAGCCTTTCTACTGCGATGGGGCTCGAAGCGCTCGCTGCTCTTCTCCGCTCTTCATTTGTCGGACGGCCTCGCTCATTCAGCCGCTCCCTCGTCTATTTTGTGTGTCTTTACGCCCCTCCTGTGCCCTTTTTTAAGATGTCTATTACGGTGCCTGTCTGTCTGTCTGTCTGTATCTCTCTCTCTCTCTGTGGTTCTCTCTGTTCTCTCCATGTCGTCCTTTTCCTCTTCGGGCCTCTCTCCTCCATTGTGTTTTACTCTCATACATCTTTTTGCCTGCATGTAATTCTCTATCAACCTCCCTCTCTCTCTCTCTCTCTCTCTCTGATGGCAGCCAAATGCTTTGATTAGAGCGATAAATGAAAGCAAGCCTCTCTTTGTCATTGGTTTTGTTGTAGCGTCTCCTCCTTTCAGATGAAAATAAATTACGGGAGGAGCCAGAGACATTGATTTGACACCTGCATCTCTCCAGATCATGCAAACATACAGCTCACAAACACCATGAAGCAAACACACACACACATGCAGCTCCCAGCATCACACAGCTAGCTAGCTGTGTCATGTAGCGCTAACTAACCTTCTTATTTCAACATCTTATTTCCAGGAGATGAAGAGGCAGCACCCCCCTCTTCCTCAGCTAGAGGACAGGAGAGAGAGCCGAGCAGGGGTGTAGCTACTGCCTACACCATGGAGCCCTGATACACAGGGGCTGAGAGCAGGTCAGTGTGTGTGCATGTGTACGTGTGCATGTGTGCGTGTGCATGTGTACGTGTGCACGTCTCCCATTATCTAGGTCTGTTGGTTGTTGGTTGAGGTGAGGCTCTAATCTGGCTCAGCTGGGGTGACGCAGTAACACCCTGTCGCAGTCTAAAGAACACACAGTCTAATCCCATTAGCTGTGCGCGCACGTGTCTGTGTGGTCAGTGTGTGGGGGTGTGTGGTCAGTGTGTGGGTGGGGGAGGGTTGATATGATTGGTCTTCTGCTATATTTTGGAAATTTCATGTTGGTGTAATGGAGAAACCTACAGATGAGAGGAGAAATACAGACAGTCGAAAGATGAGAGTGAGAGAGATAAGATAAAGAGAGAGAGGGAGAGAGAAAGAGAGAGACAGTGAGAGAGAGAGAGAGAGAGAGAGTAAGACAGTGGTGGAGGGGGAGAGTGAAAGGGCTGAGTAGGGCCTAACCTGTATGGGCTGCAATATAGCCAATTTTTTGCTCTAGCTACTCAGCTTGAATATTTGCCCCCACACAACCATACATATTTTGCAGTATTAGTTTAGAAGTACAGATGTACTGGAATGGGGAATCGGATTGTTACATAGATCATCACTTCTCTCTTTAACAAGATTAGCCAGGTCAGTTTTGCTACTGGCTTGTGTGAGTTTTCTCATACTTGATGTCCAGTAATCCATTTTGAAAGCTAAGCAACATGTACATATCCAACATCCACTACTGAATCCTGATAAGGACGTTAAGGCTATGGCCTTTTTAGCTGTTGTATCTGCACGAACAAGCATTTAATTACTTTGAACACTCCAAAAGCCTGCCACATCCCATCTTTATCTTTGATATAACATGATCTGATAAGTTAAAGCTCTCATTTCTCTCATTGATCTACATAATTTATCCACCCATCCACATCACTAACTGCTCTAAAGTCAATGGAGGAAAAACTGGATGCATTCATTGAGTTAGAAGAAGGTTTGTTCCTCCTTCAAAAGATGAAAAGGGAGACCCTGTATTGACCTTATGAATGGCCTGATGGCTGAGTGAATGATGATAAGATGATAATTCCGACATAGAAGCCATTATACAGTTTTTGGTGGTTTGTAGCCCACAGTTTAGCCTGGTTCAGCCCATTTCTTTCTCTAGCCATTGTGTAATGTGAGATGGGTGAGATGGGACAGACAGATGGAGACATAGAGTGGCCATGACTCATATACCAGGTCTCTGGAGATACCCTCTCTCTCCGGTACTCCTCCTTTCACTTCTCTTTCTCTCTCTCTTGCCATCTCTCTCTTTCCCTAAGGTCCCCTTTCTACCCTCACTGTCGTTCCCCCTCCTCTGTCTCTTTCCCCATGGTCAGATCCTCAACTCCCCTTTTCACTTTCTGGCTCCCCTCTTCCTTCCCCCTTCTGTATTCACTGTTTCTCTTCCTCTGTCCAGTCTCTGCTTCCCTCTCTGCCACCTTCTTTCCGCATGTCTTTATCGGCCTCCACCCCTCCATTCTTTCTTTTTCCCACTTCCTTTGTGTGCTCTCCTTATGAACTCCCTGCCCTGTCCCTCTATTAATTCTTGTCTTCATCCTCTCTCCCTCTCTAATGGATGCTGTTAATGCCTGGTCATCAGTATCTGTCCGGTGTGGCTTCCTGTAGTCTTGTCAAGTGGGAGTCCCAGAGACACAGAAGACATTCATTCTATCATTCAAGCCTTTTAAAATGCAAAACACAAACAAATTCATTCAACCATTCACAAACTTGTTAGTAAATCTAAAGCATATTTCTGCAATAATCTTTACATTGTCAAATCTCTGGATCCTTGATCAAAGGGGATCACTTTGGTAATATTATAATAATATATAATATATGAGGTGAGCCTTTAAGAGTGCTCTTAAGACTGACGAAAGTCTTAGGAAGGTCCACCAGAAACTATAATGTGTAACAAACACTACTTAAAATCACCACACACTGTACACACACCATCCCTGTACACCACAGAAAACAAAAGACCATAACCAGAAAATCAGCAGTGACCAGACTTCAACTTTCTCTGACTCATTTCTAAAAAGCACTTCACATAAGCATCCGGCTGTAGGGACCCATTTTCAGAAGACGCCACTCCCTATACCGACAATTAGGAACCTTCTGAATTCAGGCTTAATGACATGATTGGCCATTCGGACCCTTTTAGCATGAGATCACCAGTCCAGCTGATACTCTTAGAACATGGCCACAAGTGACATCCCCTTTAACCCCAACCCAAAGCTAATGCTCATCCCCCAGCTTAGTCTAAGATGACAGAAATTAGCCTATACTTACCAGACTACAGTTATTTTATATATATTATATATATTTTAATTTGGACTTTCTCATTAATATAAGCAGAGTAAGCTATAACAAATGCCCTTTACTTCATCTACATATACGTTCCCATAATTAACTGTGAACTCAGCAGTCCTGTTCCCCACACATGTGCCTACCCCTTCGTGGCGCATGACAAGTTGATGGCCTATGTTGACCTATGCACTGACCTTGCTGCCCTTTGACCCCGTGCCCTCTGACCCACGCAGCTAGATGGAGGAGCGGGACCGTAGCCGCTCTCCCTCCCGCAGGACCAGCCGAGTGGAGCAGGTTGTGGGAAGATGGCTCCGACGATCCAGGGACTCGAGCAGCAGGTCCTCTAGGTTCAAGTGTATTTCAACTGGGTTTAAGAGCACAACAATTCTACATAGGAGACGTTTTATAAACAGACTTTCCTTATGTACTCTTAATTATTACTCGTTGCCAGCTGTTAACCATCACAGCACTGTCAGCTAGGCAGGACAGCTGTTGGAACACAAGCACATTGCAAAGCTTGTATGTGTTTCTGGAAATGTATCAGAATGTTTGGTGCAAATGGGACATGTTTGACACTCATCCAGGAGTCTCCACATCTTGTTGTTCTCCAGAGAGAGGATCCTGGTGGATGGGAAGGCCGGGGAGTCCGGTGCGTCGGACCAGAGGAACTATCCGGTGCGCCTAACGGTTCAGATCCTCAGGGACCCTCTGCTTAACTCCCACGGGCTCAGCCTGTCTCCCCAGACCCCCATCCTGGTGCAAGATGTTCACCCAGGTAAGGTTTAGAACCACGTTCAGGCCATAACACAAACAAGCATGTTTGTTGCTGATTCGTATAAATGCAATATACTTCGGCCAAAAGGAAACTCATGCCCTCCAATTTGTGGGTTTTTCTGCGCTTAACCTCTGCCCCTCATACACACACAGACACGGTACACACAAACAGTAACATACTGAGAGAGGCAAGGCTGCACGTTGGCTTTGGACCAACCAACTGGTATAATCAAATCTATTCTCATTGGTCACGATGCTGGGTCCATGTGACACTACACCAGCTGCCTTCACTTGAATCACACCCCAATGTATGCCTCAGTCTGCCTCTTCAGATTTGTAGATCTAAATGTTTGGGGGGGTAAAAGCTTCTGAGTTAGTGATGTTTCGTGAACTTTTTTGTGGGCTTCCTAAAACAGTGGATGTGGATAAAGTTATCATACTTCGCCCTGCTGGTGATCAATCAAAGTAGCTCAAAAACACAGGCACACATTAAGTAAATTAAGTTCTGCGTTTATTTACTCAGTTGCAGATATCGTAATGGCATTTTTTAATTCAGTGAAACACTAGACTAAGCAGTGACTGGTGATATAATCCATTTGTCATGTCTGAGAATTTAACTGTCAGCCATATAAAATGTTTTACAGTGTTTTCGTGGAAACCATTAGGGGTTTCTGTTAAGACTTGTGCTGATGGAAATAAGAGAGTAGAGATTTTGCTGAGGTTGTGAAAGGAACTGGTAGGGTCATTAGAATTACCGGAACAGAGAAAATAATGGTCATGTGAATCAATAGGAAAGCTCCAATCATACATGCTAAAAAGACACAGCGACACAACCTCTTGAGCATAATAATAAGTAATAAATATCACATATCAAAAGTAGATAATAGATTCTATATAATACACATACTGTGTATCGTACATTAAGATTCCCAGGTTTGATTGAGATTCACTAAATCTCATACAAACTTATCTGACCCCCCATAAAAGAACAGGAATGTTGTTTACGGCTCTCTGTGTTGGCATGTGTGTGGATTGTGTGTGCGTTTGTTTGAGTGTTGTCCATAACGGAGGCCACAAGGGGTCTTAGCAGGGAGTCTAGTGTTTATAGCTCAGTGACACAGCCTATCACCATCTGTCCCTGCTTGTCATCTTGGTGCTCTCCCTGTGGTCCTGCTCTGCCTGTCAACCTGCTCCTCTCTCTCCCCTCCTCTCCTGTCGAGGGGGACGGGATTCATTTTCACACTGAAACAGGAATTGGTTATGGATTGTGTTTGGAAAGGACACACCCAGCTGTTTTATGTGTTGTCACTGGTGAACTTGACATTGACACTGTGTGTGTGTGTGTGTGTGTGTGTGTTTAGGAGGTCCTGCCGATGGTCGAATCATTCCTGGCGACCAGCTCGTAAAAATCAACAATGTAGCCATTGATGACCTGACCCCAGAGCAAGCTGCTGACATCATCAGGTACTAGCACGCTTACATTTACACACAAACTAATAAACACACACGCAAACACACACAGACTTGTTTGTCATTACAGTTATGTCTTTGCAACTCCCCTGTCTCCATGCTCCCATCATCCCCCCCCCCTCTCTCTCTTTAGGGAATGTCAGGACTCTTTGACAATGACTATCTTGCGAACCACAGTGGTGAGTAACACACACACACACACAAATGTATGTACATGCAAAACTTGTCACGCACACAGGATGCTGAGGCGCTGTTGTCATCAAACCTATTTCAGACCTGTCATTGCAGTCCGAAGATTGCGGTCCTTACACACACACACACAACCACCCACATAAACCCTAATTCAGGAGGCCAAGGTCTCACTTTATCATCGTAAAAGTGACGACACCCAGTCCCTCCCCCCAAAGACCTTGATGAAGAGCCCTGAACCTGGACACACGCTGTCACTGTTTCATGCGTCTTGTCTCGTTCTGTCATGTTTGTGTGTGTTTTCAATGAATAACAGAAATGGCTTGAGTGCCTCTATCGATCACAAATGCACCATTCTCAATCAAATTTATTCTGCGCAAAATAATCCATCTAAATGTTTTTGTCCGGAGGAAAGCTTTCAGATGCTTCCCGGATGTCATCTGCTTTGTTTCGTCTTTTAAAATTGGAAATTACTCTGGTCTAATGTCACTCAAGGTGGAAAGCGCTTTGAAACAGCTCTCTTGTTTAGGTGAACTGGGTCCCTGGCATTGATCTGTTTTCCGTGATTACAAGGACAGTGAAGCTAATATTCCTCAGTAAAGCTGATGTCGTGTTGACGTTGTTCACCTCCTAATCGGTGTCCCGGCCTCAATTCTGCAGGGACCCAAATCCTCCTTCATCACCCCGGAGAAGAGGGCCAAACTGAAGTCCAACCCAGTGAAGGTGCGCTTCGCAGAAGAGGTTGCGGTCAACGGACACTCTCAGGTGAGAGTGACACCTGTCTGCATGTCCCGGCTTGACAGGCTCCATGCATTCCACTACACCTCTGGACGGAATAGGCCTTCTACAGTGTCCAGCTCTGACTGCTTGGGATTTTCATCCTATAAATATCCTTTCGAACCTTGATATGCCGTCGGCAGATAGATATCATATCTCCTTATTCCTGCCCGTGTTTGGGAGGAAACCTAATTTGGTGTGGTTTACAGTTTCCATCCTCCCAGTGGATTTATAAATAAATGGCAGGACAGAAAACCACACGACCAGACCGGACTGCCATTATTTCTCGTAGGCAGGATAAATCAATCTGTCCCAGTCAAATTTCTCCTCCTGAGCAACAGTGATTAAAGGACAGTAAATACCCCCTTAGAGACATTGATGGAGGGAGATGGGGTGGTTGACAGGAGGAGGTTGAGTGATCTAATTGTAAAGTACACAGCATTAGGGAAGAATTGAGGGAGCCAGGCAGAAGGATTCTAGCAAAATGAAAGAGACAGACGGACATAAGGTTCGAGAGATGTGAAACTACTCTATTAACAGATTCTGTCCCTGTAGACACACAGCTTCAGCTTTGATATTAAAATGTTTTCTTGTTCCACTTGCTGTCTCTCCCTATCCCTCTCTCTCTCTCTCTCTCTCTCTCTCTCTCTCTCTCTCTCTCTTGCTCTATATTTCCTGCTTACCTAATGAGAGAGAAGTCAGATTTCTCTGCTTGTGCAATGTTGGTTTAATGCATAAATCATCCTCATACTCATTCCCCCTCCTTCTTCCTCTTTTCATCCCTCTGTTTCTCTACGACCCTGCTCTGACTCCTACTTGGTCTACAGGGCAACGCTCTGCTCTTCCTTCCCAACGTTCTGAAGGTTTACTTAGAAAACGGCCAGACCAAGGCCTTCAAGTTTGAACCCAACACCACTGTTAAGGTACCTAACCCAACACTGTTAAGGTGCCTAACCTAGCACTGTTAAGGTACCTAACCTAGCACTGTTAAGGTACCTAACCTAGCACTGTTAAGGTGTAAAGCACAACACCAGCACAAGTATAGTCAAGTGGCTGAGCCTTCTAGTAATCAAAGGTTGCGAGTTCAAACGTTGTGTCCTTGGGCAAGGCACGTCACCCTGCATGCCTTTGGGGAATGTCCCTGTGAGTGCTCTAAGTCGCTCTGGATAAGAGTATCTACTAAATGACTAAATGTAAATGCAAGTCAAAGCACAATACCAGCCCATGCAAGCAGTTTTCACAGCACCCAGGTCACGTTTCCTTACACATGATGATGTCTGTTTGTCTGGCCACTGCTAGGACATTGTGATGACTCTGAAAGAGAAGCTGTCCCTGTCTCGTATTGAGCACTTCTCTCTAGTGCTGGAGCAGCAGTACAGCATTACCAAACTACTGCTGCTACATGATGAGGAGAGGATTCAGCAGGTACCTGCACACGCACACTCACACCTGCTGTACTACAACAAATCCACAGGTTTGCTTTCAAGCAGATGCTGTATCGCATGTGCAGAACACACTTATTCCCACTCAGTCACTTGACCAGTTTGAACAACCACTAACTATTCATTTCCATATGTGTGTGTGTGTGCAGGTGGTCCAGAAGAGAGAAGTTCATGACTGCAGGTGCCTGTTTCGTGTGTGTTTCATGCCCAGAGACCCCAAGGACATGCTGCAGGACGACCCCACAGCCTTTGAGTACCTCTATCTGCAGGTGACGTGAGAGAGCGTTATCTAGCTCTAAACAATCCTGGTAACGAACATGCATTAGAATCATGTGTGTTGGAGCAGGGAAACATCTCAAACATACAGGACAGGGGGGTCCCTGAGGACCATGGTTGGGAACCACTGTTCTGAATCCTACAACACGTGTGTTTTCAGGGTGTGAACGACGTGCTGCAGGAGAGGTTTGCGGTGGAAATGAGGTGTAACACAGCCCTGAGACTAGCTGCCCTGCACATCCAGGAGAGACTGGCCAGCTGTGGACAGTCTCCCAAGACCAACCTGAAAATCATCACGTGAGTCATACAAAGCTCACGCACATACCCACACAACTCACTATAAGTACAGCCACGGGCACAAATGTTGTTCACACACACACACATGCACACTTGCCATCTACATGCAGTGCTCTTTCTACACTCCCTTACGCACACACGGTCTGGACTCACCTATAGGAAAACGTGGGGTATCGAGAACTTTGTGTCGTCCACCCTACTGAGGAACATGAGGGAGAAAGATCTGAGGAAGGCGATTGGCTACCACATGAAGAAGAGCCAGGCACAGATTGAGCCCAAGCAGAAGGTGCTCACGGCAAACCAGGCAAGGACAAACTACCTGGAAGAGCTGAGCGAGCTGAAGAGCTTTGGGGGGAAGTCCTTCAGTGCCACCATGATGGTAAGGAGAGAGAGAGAGAGCGAGAGAGCGAGAGAGAGAGAGAGAGAGACACCCCACTCCTACACATGCTGTCATGTAAAAACTCAAGTCAACTCATTCCCCAACAGCTACAGGACAGGGAATCCATGGTGACTCTGTTGGTGGGCGCTCGCTACGGCGTGAGCCAGGTGGTCAACCACAAGCTGAGCATCATGACCATGCTGACCGAGTTCAGCAGCATCACACGAATCGAGCTGCTGTCTGAGTCGGAGCGCGTAAGCCTGGTCAAGATCTACCTGCAGGATATCAAGGTCAGAGAACACACACATAGAAGCGTACTATCTCTCTCGTGTATGAGAGGGCTCAAAATCTATATCCAACCTGCTTTTAACCTGAGTTTAATAATATTACCTTTAAAATATTTTCTCTTGTCCTCTTCTCCAGCCTATTACTCTGCTGTTGGAGTCTGTAGCAGCCAAGGACCTCTCCTGTCTGGTGGCGGGCTACTGTCGTCTGCTGGTGGACCCCAACATCAACATCTTCCCCTGGATGGACCCCACTAAGAAACACCGGGTGTCGGCTGAGGAGGGTACGAACACTTGCACACACCCTCCACTCTATTAGCTGCAAACTAAACTTGCTAACAGCTCTCTTTGATGTGTTGACATAACTACCAGCACTTTTCACAGCTATTTCACAATTATTACTATTATTATTATTACACTTTCATTAACCAAGAATGTAAGACGTGCAAAAGCCAATCGGCACACATTGACTTAAGGCCTTTGGATGAAGAAACTATACTGCCATTTCCGATACACTGATCAATGACACTTTCATCTAGATCCGATTCCAGAGAGCACTTCCATTTGGTCTGTTGAAAGTAACAGGAGAAGATATAGTCGGATGTTTCATGTTGGCTTGTGTGTGTGTGTCTGTATGTGTGTGTCTGCAGGTTATGTGTCACGTTGTGGGAGCGATTCTGATGACTCGTCGGATATGGACATGGACACTCTGGTCACCCTGGTGTCCTACAGCAAACAGCCCAGGACCAGGTCCAAATCGGACCCCGAGCAAGCGAGAGAGCAGCTGAAGAAGAAGAGAAAAGAGCGTGAAGAAAAGCGTAGAGCGTGGAGGACAGGGAAGTCGTGTCAGGAGTTGTGCAAGAAAGAGGAAAGGGAGGAGGAGGAAAGAGCGGAGCATGCTGAGAGTGGTTCTCCTGGAAACAGAGAGAGCAAGAAACTGGTGGAGGAGGGAGAAACGAAGGGAACGAAGAAAGAGAGAATGCAGGCGGCTGGAGACAGGGAAAAAGTGAAGATAGATGGGGCTGAGGATGGAGTGCGGAACAAGTTAGCTGAGGAGGCGGGGGGAAGAGGAGCAGAAATGGTGATCAAAAGAGTGGTGAGGAATAGAGGAGGAGAGATACTAGCTGTGGACGACCACCCCTCTGTGTCGGAGGCATCCGACTCCTGTCGGACGGACTCCCGCTTCATCTCCAGCGACTCCCTGGACGCCCTAGAGGAAGATGACCTCATATCCTGTTCATCCTCTGCCCACCCTCACACGCTTCACCCCCATACTCACCCCCCACCTAATCCCCACCTCCTCTCTCCCCCCGCCCTGCATGCCTATCCCCTCTTCCGCCTCACAGTAGACCCCCCTAATTCCAGGTGGGAAACGTCTGTCCTCCACCAGGGGACAGAAGGGGGACGCAGGACTACAAGTTACGAGAACGACCCCCTCCTCTCCCCCACAGACATGACCTTTGACCATGTGTCGGACAACCTCTGTTTTGCCGAGCTTTCCCGCATGGTGGACTACCTGCCAAGCCCCCCAGAGGCCAGCGAGGAAGAGGACGAGGACGAGGGGGAGAGGAGAGAGACGGATGACACGTCAGAGACGGGGGGCGAGGAACGGGATAAAGGCGAGAAGCGCCTCAACACCCCCCCTTCCCCCCCCTCCCACCTCGACTGCGTGTTCAACTTCGAGCAGAGAGACGCCATGTGTTACTACAACATCTGCTCGAACGTCACGCCGGATAGTGGTCACAGCCTTTCCCGCCTCCACAGCGACCGCAGCCCTGCCGCGGTACAGGTCGAGGAGGGAAGGCAGGCGGAGACACAGTCTCCAGCGCTGGAGCTGGAGTCCGTGCCCATCCTCCAGCCACCACCCGGTTTTGGAGACAGCAGTTCGGAGGAGGAGTTCTTCGACGCCAGCGATCGCTTTGCCTCACCCGAAGACCCCACGTTGGGTGCCGTGCCTCGAGGTGAGCAGGGGGGGCGGGCACTGGGGGTGATGCTGAAAGGATAAACTGTCTCTCATAATGTAAAAAATTATCAAATATATGGGTCTTTCAACTAAGACTCCCCAAAGAGCACTAGTATTAGTATTGTAGAGCTGCACATTTAAAATCCAATCAAAAGTAAGAGATTAGCAGCTCGAGGAGGTTGGACTGTAATTATTCACAGTCACCTGTGTGTTTCTCCAAGGAGTCAATTGTCCCTTTCTTTGATAATGTTTTATCTTTCCATTGATTTTGACTTGAATCATTCTCATTCCAGATTTTGCCGCAGAGATGAGGGAAGATAGCCGAAGTGTGAGCCCAAGCGACATTGGAATCAGCCTTCCAGAACAGCAGTGGGAAGGAAAAGAAGATGAACGGGGAAGCGAGGAGGAGGAGGGAGGAGGAAGAGAAGCAAGGTCCAGACTGAGGAGAAGGTCCAGAAAGAGACGATCCTTTGTGGAGACAAGTTTCACCTCCAGAGTGTCCTTCCCAGAAACAGCCCATGACAACAGCCAAGAACAGGACCAGTATCCTCACCAGAACTGGGATCACAAGAACCACTTTGCTCAGGATGATGACAGCCAGATGCTGACGTCTGACCCGGAACCTTCCGAACAGGCCCAGGTTTGCAGTCTACAGACAATGATGATTAGTAGCCATTTAATTAGTGCCCTGTTGTGCTGTCAGTAGGTGTAGACTTAGATGGATATCATGGTACATGTCACTGTTGAGCACTGTTCTTGACATCCAACCCAATCTAATCCGTTTTTTAGAACCCGTCTCCCACCGTCTCTTGCCTGAAGCACACAGAGGGGGAACCAGCCCAGCTGGAGTCCAAGCCCATCCTCACCATGCCCAGTCGGCACCGGGACCCAGACGAGGATAGGAAGGACCTGACAAGCTCCAGGTCTAGGCAGCAGGAGATGGAGATGGAGCCAGACTCCATGGAGTTCAAATCGGTCACAGCCCTGGTTACGGCAGCCTGTCCCTCTATCTCTGCCGTCCGCTCCAGGGTGGAGCCCGACGGGAAGGAGAGCACCGATCGAAGGGGGGATGGGGAGGAGGAGGAGGAGGAGGGACAGACAAAAAGGGAGAAGGGAAAGAGAGATGAGGAGGGGGATGAGAGAGGAGGGTCGTTGAAAGGAGCCTGTGCTGGTCATATGTTCCTGGCTGAGATCCTGGAAGAGGAAGAGAAAGAGGGGACAGGAGAGGAGAAAGAGAGCAAGGAGAAGACAGGAGAAGAGCAAGATAGAGGGGAGATAAGAGGAGAGGAGGACAAGAGGGGTAAGGAAACCGAAGAGGAGAAAGAGAGAGGAGGTGAGGCAGCAGAGGAGGAGACAGAGGAGAAAACAGGAGAGGAGGAAGACAGAGTACCCTCACCCAGCTCTGAAGAACCAACTGTATATGCTGAAGAGGGACTTCAGCCCAATAACCCACCTCACTTCTCCAACAAAGAGGGTTCACATAACAAGGCGTCTGGAGTTGGTAGAGTGAGAAGGAATTTTATCCCCCCAAGCCATCCACCACCACCGCCACCCACCCCTTTACTACCTTCACTCCACGAGCTCTCTACATCGGAGTTACCCCACCCAGAAAGTGGGCAAGGGGTCAACAGAGGCATGGAAGAGAACATCCCAACCAACCTAGGGCAAGTATATGAGGCTTTCTTAACTAAGAGCCACAGCAAAGAATTACTAAACGATAAACAGAGCGACAAAACCAGTGGGAGAGTGTCTTTTGAAATTGGTTCTATCCCCATTATAACTGTCCATACTGCTACTGAGGATATCGCTGGCACCATCACTTCCACCCTTGGTGATGGCGATACTAGTAGCTTGAATCCTTCCGATGCTATTGATGAAGCAAATGTTGCTAGCACTAATTTGGCAAGCTCTAGTGATGAAGGCAGAGCTAACATCTGTGATGCTAGCTTGGATAGTGCTACCACTGCTAACATTGAAACTCCTGCAAACCTTCATCTTTTTACCGCAAATATTAATTCGGTAGCATCAAATACAGAATTTTCTGCCACAATAAACTCTATCACAGCAAAGCTTGATGCTACAGCAGGCATCAAACAGACGCCAGTCACCGCTGCATCCACTGTGGTTAATGTCGAAACTTCCACCCCTCATGATTCTCTTCCTGACACCAAAAAAGCTGTTAGTAAAATGGCTAGCATGGAGGCTAATGATAGCACAGCTAGTGACTATACTAAGCCTAAGGTGACCACTTTCCACAAGCTTACCAACGAGCCTCCATCACCTCCTGGGTTCCTTCTCCAGTCGTGCTCCTCTGGCATCATTGGTGGTCGCTTGTCGGCTTCCACCTTGCGAGGGAAGATCCAGAACCTGCCCCTCTACTTGTCGCGTTCCCAAGAAACCCTTAACCAAATCGGGCTTGGGAGCACAGCCAAGAGCCCCTCCAGAGAGGTCACCTCAAAGGTCACTGCTGAAAATCGAGTCAACGTTGTCAAAGACACAAGTCAGGTAGAATCAGCCGAGTCAGACGATTCTGAGGTAACGCTGACAGGGTCAGTGGTGGAGGGTGAGATTGTCATAGAAACCACAGGGGCCGAGATCACGCGGCCGACGGTGTCAGAGGTCAAGGAAGTGGTGGTGATGGTCAATGAAAACCCTCCTCTGCCAATCTCCAATGAGCTCAGACCTCAGGATCTAGACTCAAAAATGAACATCACCGAGCCAAAACTAGATACCTCCAGAAATAAAACGGACATCCTCAGACCTCAAATGAACAACCCTGTCCATCCTGTTTCCTCTGCAATAGTGGTGACCACGCAGAGTCTTAATGGTCCAGGCCTCAGTTTCCCTAGCATGGCTGAGCCTGTGGGGGGTAGCAATGTCACATCTAAAGACCTCTGTAAGCCTGCAGGAGGAGACTCTGGCCAGGTCAACACAGGCTGTGGAGTGTTTACTGTCTGTGAGGCCCAGCCAAAGACACAAAGCCAGGCCCACCCAGAATCTTCCCCACCGATAAAGCCTGATTTAGGATGTAGCTCTATTCTGGCATCTGGGTGTGAGTCTGTGCTGGAAGGTGTTCAGACTCCCCTGGATGCCTGTGGATGTCCTAGCGTCTATACCCACTGCTTCAGCGGGGGGGACAGTTTTGACGATGAGCTGACAGTTTACGAGTTCTCCTGCCGCACGAAGACGGGTGACGTGACCCACACCTCCGGGGTGCTTCCTCTGTTGACCTCGCACCCTTCCTCCTCTTTCCTCTCCTCTTCTCCTTCCGCCTCCTTCTCTCCCTCCTTCCCCCGATTGGTCATCCCTCCCTCCTTTTCCACGGAACTTAGCCCCCTCCTTTCCCCTTTGGAAACATCTAACTGCTTCCTGTCTAAGGAGCACAAAGAGACTATCAGCCGACTACGCCAGCGCCATTATCCAGCCCCACCAGCGGGTTTCCAGACACTCCGTGGTGATGTAGACCAGCTGCTCTCCATCTTAGAAGGTGGGGCCAGGGGAGGACTGGGTGGGAGACACCCCAGGGACACCTGTCCTTCCCACTTCAGTGAGAACAAGCGAACACTGCATGGGGAGGCTCGCCGGCTGATGGCAGGCTGCCAGAAGGTGGTGAGGGTGGGCCAGACACCCGAGGAGATGCTCCTCTCCCTGGCTGACAGCTTCCAGACTCTGGTGGAGCTGGCTGGGGTGTGCCTCTGGTTCTCCGGCTGCGACCGCTGTGACAGGCGGAACAGCGAAGCGGTGGCCGGTTTGGCGGACGTGGGGCGGGCCTTCCGGGAGTTTTCCCTGGCGGCGGAGAGGGCAAGCGGGAGACGGACATGTCACGATCTCAGCACCAAGCTGCTGGCCAAACAGTGCACAGCACTCACAGCCTCCGTCTTCTGCCTCACCCAGCTATTTCGTACTCTCACCGCCCTTTGAATGATGTGGCTGCCTATTTAACCTTTAACTCAGAGGAAGGTCTGACGTGACAGGTCACAAACGAAGGATTACATGTAGCGACTAGACGACAAGTTCCAAAGACCCATTGGTTCTGCCTCTGCAAAGTTTCCATAGTGATCAATCACTGGCACACTGGCATCCCAGACCAACTGGGACATCCCTTATGGTGTCATAGCAGACCAGGAGGCCTCCTCTAGGGTACAGTGCTTGTGGCTGACTGAAACAGTGACATAATGTGCATTGGTCAGTCACTCTCTGTAGTACAAACTGTGTAATAAAGTGTCACACGCTGTTATGGAGGCCACACGCTATGACAATCGCTAGACTCAAAGCAAACCTGCCTGTGTTACAGTATTTATATTTGAATATATTATATATTTATTGATCTATTTATTTTTTATCTCAAGTTATTGTTTTGGTAGTTATTGAACAGGAAAACAGGAGAATCTAGAGGAATACAGAACGAACAAGAAATGTTTACAGCAAAAAGAAGATTTAGACCAAAAAAAAAGATTTACATTTAGATCTGAACCCAACAATTGCATACACACACATAAATATAGACAGACATACCACGCACACAGACACATGCATCTACAAAAAAACAGGGGTGTCCAACAGTTATTACTTTGCTTGGAATCACATTCAGATTCCAGACGTGATTTCCTGTCTGTCGCAGGGCCGTCTATTCCAGTGGACGAAAGCTGTAGACTGAACATGAACTGACTGTTTACAAAACCAAAATAGTTTTCTTGAGTAGCTTATAGAAATGTTTCTGGGAGCTCTGTTTAATATTTTATAAACACCTGCTCAGTGCTTATTAAAATGGGTGGATAAGGAAGGGATCGATATCTTATTATTTTGTATCGTCATTTGCACAGACTATGGTTATGGACAGTTTGGAGATGTTAGAATGGCTGCCACATCCAGAGAATGTAGTGGGGGTTGGCTGTGTTGCTTACAAAACAACAAGGGTGACCAGGGCTGAAGATCATTCTGAAAATATTGAAATAATTGAATGTGCATGTTCTGTTCACTGCAGAAACTCAGTTTCTCAACAAAGCAGTACTGCACATTTCACACACGAGGCCAGTTAATTATATAATTCTACTGACATTACAAAGATGTATTAATTATTTAACTTTTGTTTTCTGATTGATTTTTTTCTTCACAAACCAAATAAAGGAATCCTATTTAGCATGGGTTATGCTTTCATAAAGTGATACATTTTAGTCATAAAATGTTCACATAATTGCTTTAGGGAGACTTAACCTTCGAAATGGAGAGCTAAAATATGCTTTCAATTCATCTGTGCCCACAAAGCACAAAGCATGCCATATTTAAACCATGTCTGCATTGTTGCAATATCAGGGATCAAGAGTGACTGAAGTTATACGCCTGCTTTTGCTTTGTGATGCTTTGAGTCCCCACCATTAATAAAAAATTTAATACAACTACGGAGTCACACGTATTGCTTTGTTGCATGAAGAAGTACTACAATATATAATCGTCCACTAACCACCAAGTTCAGCAGATACCTAATGCAAATATCTCAAAATTCCAGGTCCTACCGAGATTTGAACTCGGATCGCTGGATTCAGAGTCCAGAGTGCTAACCATTACACCATAGAACCGTTAAATTACTGCCTGAAGGACATGTTCACACTGGTGACAGTGAGTATTGGGTTGCCAGAAGGTTATGAGGTTTTATAGCACCTCCTATATCTGGCTGACAGCTTAAGGACACTGGAGGAGCTGGCTGGGGGTGTATCTAGTTCTGAGGCTTCAATCGCTGCAACAGGCCGGACTGTGAGGAAGCACTTGGAAAGATTTCAATCTTGGACAGTAATTTTCTGGACTGACATTCTCCAGTGAACGAGGGCAGTAGTGCTAATTGTAAAACTGACAGTTCACAAAAGGTACTGTTTTTGGTGTTCAGAGACGTGGATGCTTTCTATTGCATCTTATCACATTGACATCCATAGAACCACATAGACGTTATAATGTCTATGGTCAACTACGTTTCTGATGGACATGTAACCTTAAGAAGTTGAAATACACCAAGTTCACGCTTCAAAAAAGTCAGGTCCTACCGAGATTTGAACTCGGATCGCTGGATTCAGAGTCCAGAGTGCTAACCATTACACCATAGAACCGGATATGATGTAAGTAGTATGAAAGGGTTAATGTACAAAGATATTTGGGAGGTTTGTCAGGAATATTATTATTTTGAAAAATTAATGTTATCATTTGATAGCTTATTAAAATAAATCCAAGACGTTAGCAACATGCGATGTGATTTCCTTCGTTATTATGCCCCTTTCGTGATGATTTGGCTGTAAACTGTGATTCATGTAACTTTCCGGTTATTTAGCCTTTTTGGTAGAAGAGATATTGACAAACATTAAATCAAGGCCTCCAAAATTAATGTACATTATGCAATTGCAAGTTTGGATATTCAGCTTAATAGTTAGTGAAATGTTTAGCAAAAAATGGTGATCAAATCAGGCTGTAATCAAAACATAAAGTTCCGTCGTAATCCTTCAACTGCATGGGAATGAAGGTTCTACTAGGTATGCATGTACCATATCTGTAGGATCTTGCCCGTTGCCACCTTCTTCGAATTTGCAGAAAAGTTGGCCAGTACGGGTATCGAACCCGCGACCTTGGCGTTATTAGCACCACGCTCTAACCAACTGAGCTAACCGGCCGGCTGACTACAGAAGTGACAATAGAAGTGTAAGACGGAGCTCATATTTAGCTTCACGATCATATCTTAAATATATTTAGTTTGTATTGGTGTTCTACAATATTACTTCTGTTTTCACAGCACAAAGAACCGATTCCCGAAAACGATGATGTGGCTTTTTCAGGTACATTATATCTCCGCCTGGTGGCAATCAATGATAATACAAGTATGTGAATGTTTCGTACTTGCATAGGTTTGTATGAGATTGCAGAAAAAAGTGGGTTAGTTTACCTGGGGCCTATTTGTTGGGTTAATTTGCACTCCCAACCCAGAGAGATAGATTTAACATGTTATATCTATCGCTCTGTCCAAACCTAAAGTGTGCAACATAGTTGCTGCAGAGATCTACTCTAGAAGTGAACGACAGTCGTGATACTGAAACCCCAAGGTTAAGTTACCAACCCGAATTCCTGCTTCGAAGTATCTTGTAGTTAGTTTCGCAGGTTAAATTGCCAGTATATGAGCTTGGACTAATTTAACTTGTTTTATTTAACCGAATCAACTAGAAATCGAGTCAGACTAACTGAGCAGTTTATCCATAGACATTATACCTTTATAATGTCTATTAGTTTACCCGGTGAACTGGCTTTAAAGAACAGTTTCTGCTTACCTCCAATGGAGTTACCTCCATTGTCGTAGGAACTGGGGCGGATTGGGAGAAGTGTGTCCAGTGGTCCAGAATATTATAAAATTATCTGTCTCCCCGCCCCCCCAAAACAGCCTTTACTGCAGGTTCAAACATTTACATTTGGAACTTTTATTTTGAACGTGCAACAGAGATGATAGTGGGTTTTGCCAGTAGATCTGTTCCCCACAATGTGAAAACCCACGCCCTTGTTTACTTCTACAGTGCTGTTTTCTCAGGTGTAGTTGTTCCTTTAACCACCTTTGTGATAATGTAATCGTCCCTTTATTTACAGCAAATTCACTGTCAAGGATATGTTGAAGCTTGTGGTATCCTTGCATTGCTTTGGCAATAACATAGGTGACTGGTCACGTCCCCAATCGTCATGGCTTATTACCAAAATGAAGCCCTCCTGGGTAGATAGTGATAGTGGTCGACAGATAGTGACTACGCAAACCTGAGCTACATTCCAACCCATACTAAAGAAGCCGGTTGATCATTGATGTGTTGACAGTATACAGCTGGTCTACAAATAATTGGGTCATAGGCTTCTGTGGGTGGTGGGTGGGGTGCGGGGTGAGGGGGGGACTTGCAGTCAAGTTTGAGTGATCAGTTTCCAGAAGGCTGTTTCACTTGCATCGTAAATGTGTTCCAAAAACACATGACTCAATGGCATTTGGTATGAGCCCATCTTGCCTGAACCTGGCCAGTATCCAAAGCCTAACAGGCTTAGCCATGAATTACCGTATGTGGGGCCTGAACAAAAATAGGCATAGTCCTTGGATTATTAGGCAGAGGGTATCCTCCAAAAGGAAATCATTATTTCAAGGCAGACTTGACCTATAACCTAAATTTTAAACGTGTATTAATAGGTTTGCTCACCTTATCCAAGATGTCAAAGTTTGGTCAAATACATTTACTGTCATATGTATAGCAAAGTATAACATAAGATCATTCTGGATGATAAGATCATTCTGGATAGTGAGATTTCTGTGACTGGCAATCATGCAAGTATAAGAATAAACAGGAGGTAAATGTTCATTCAAAGGCGGAGTAGGCAATGTTGAAAATGACCAGCAAATTTTGCTGGCACATCTGATACAGATTGGTTAAATGAGCAGTTAAAATATAACAGTTTACACCACCTGTTCCAGTGCCTTGCAATCAGTGACTGAGCAATTACTATACCAGACTGTGATACAGTTGGTCAAGATGCTCTCAATCGCACAGCCGTCAAAGTTACCCAGGATGTCAGCAGACAGGTAAAAATCTGAATAACACCAGAATAACCATTATTCAATGTTCTCAAGAAGTAGAGGTGCTGTTGGCCATCTTAACCAGGCTGAAGGTGTTGCTCATCCAGGACAGGTCATCTGAAATATGACTCCCCACAAACTTGAAGCTGGAGAGACGTTTAATCGCCATGTCGTTGATATGGACGTGTCTCCGTCCTCTTTCCTGAAGTCCACAATGAGTTCCTTAGTTTTCTTGGTGTTCAGGAGCAGGTTATTGTCACCACACCATGCGCCCACGTGCTTAACCGCTGTCTTGTAGTCCGACTCATCGTTGTCGTTAATTAGTCTGATCACCGTGGTGTCATCTGCAAACTTGATGATGGAGTGAGATCCATACATAGGCCTGCAGTCATGGGTGAAGAGGGAGTTGAGGAACGGGCTCATTACACAGCCCTGTGGTATGCTAGTGTTGAGTGTGATGGTGGTGAAGCAGTTGTGGCCTGACATAACATGCTGAGGCAGTCAGAAGGTACACTGTCCAATTGCGTAGGGGGGTACTAATTCCAAGATCCCCAAGTTTACTGGTTAACTTGGATGGAATCCCTCTGTTGAATGTCGAGCTGAAATCAAACAAACAACATTCTTGCAGAAGTGTTCTTGTTTTCCAGGTGTGAGAGTACACACTGCAGCTCTGTGGATACAGCACCCTCTGTGCTCCTACTGCTTCGATAGGCAAATTGGTGTGGGTCCAGTTTGGGTGGGGAGGAGGCATTTCTTGAGGCGTGCCAGGAACAATAGCTCAAAGCACTTCATGACTATGGGTGTCGGTGCTACCGGGCGGTAGTCATTCAGGCACGTTGGTGATGAGTGTTTCGGCAATGGCACTATGGGGGTGGTCTTGAAGCATGCTGGTACTGCTGCCTGGGCAAGGGACAGGTTGAAGATGTCCCTAATTACTCCTGCAAGCTGCTCAGCACATGCTCTAAGCACATGTACAGGAATGCCATCAGGGCCAGCAGCCTTACAGGCATTGATTTGGCTCAATGATTTATGGACGTCTGTAGGGGTGAGTGTGAGGGTCAGAGGGTAGGGTTTTAACAGTCTTTTCCTTGTTGTCTTTGTCAAAATAAACATAGAAGTAATTTAGCTCGTTGAGGAAGGACACATTCATGGCAGTCGATGTGGAGTTGCTGGGCTTGCAGTCAGTGACGGCCTGAATACCCTCCCACATGCGTCTAGGGTCGGAGTTACCCAAGTGTTTCCCCACCTTCAGCTTGTAGGTATGCTTGGCCATCTTGATGCCTCTTATCAGGTCCGCCCTGGACGTATTGTAGGCCTGAGGGCGTCACCTGATCTGAAGGCACTCTGTAGGCAGTCTCATCATTGGGCATGATGCCCAGAATTGTGGTGTTGTCTGCAAACTTCAGGATGACGTTTGACGGAGCTTGTGATACCACACTGTAAGGACTTGCAGGAGAGGTCATGCATACCTGAGGGGCTCACTGTGTCACGGGTCATTGCAGAGAAGGAGATGTTTTCCATTTTCACCACCTGGGGTCTACCCATCAGGAAGTCCGTTCCAGCAAAGGGAGATGTTGAGCTTTGAGCTTGGCATGCACAAATGTGTTGAATGCTGAGCTGTAATCTATAAACAGAATCCTCACTTATGTGTAACCCTCATCCAGGTGGGATAGTGGTGTGAGATGGATGGTGTGAACTGTCAGGGCCATGGCGTCTTCCGAAGATCTGTTGAGATATTATTTCAGTTGAAGGGTGTTGTAGGCATGTAGGCGGAAGGAGTCAACGTGGGGGTCGAACTGACCGCTCGAAGCCTTTCGTAAGGATAGAGTTTGGTGCTTCAGGGTGGTACTCATTCAGATAGGTGATGGAACAGTGGTTGTCTGTTTGAAGGGCCGACTGCTTCAGGGAGTGGCTCAATATGTGGGTGAAAACATTTGCTAGCTGGTCTGCATTTCTGCTAGCGTGGAATTCTGTCACATCCTGGTGACTTCTGTGGGTTTTCTGTCCTCAGAGCTCTCCTCACATCAGCCATAGATAGTAACAGAATTGTGTCTTGCAGGTCCTCAGCTAGTCTGAACAGCGAGACAGTGTTGCTATCTTCTAACCATGCATAGGTGTCAAGTTCGTCAGGAAGAGAAATGGGCAGGCTGAGCGTCACTCATATTTCTACCTCTGTAGTCCCTGATGGAGCACAGTAAATCGCACTAACCCTGAAACATGCACACAAGTCTAAATGGAAGGTGCCCATTGAGGTAGATTAGCATGTTGCAGCTTTACTGGTGGTAGCAATCAACAGAAAAGGTTGGCCCCTGATGTTCTCTGGGGCGTTGCGTGTGTGTGGACATGTGCATGTGAGTGAAGGGGCACTTTCACTTGTTGTTTTGGTTGGTGGGAGGCATGCAGTTGGGCGTAATGTATACGGGTGTTAAGAGACGGAGCGGGGCAACCTTACAGGCACAGACGCACAGAGCCACTGCTATGTCACTAGCTGAAGGTGGGGGCTAACTGAAGTTTGTGTGTGTGTGTGTATGTGTGTGTGTGGGGGGGGGGGGGGGGTTAGGAAGGTTGTTCATAAAGCAATGGATGATGGGAGGAATTGGCTCATACTGTACTAAATTGTTTTTCCGTTGATGGTCAGTGTTAGGGTTCTCGGTACCCTGCAGTGAATACTAGCGCATGGGTGGTGTAGTGAAGAGAATCCAGGACAGAGTATCAGATGATGAAAGGGTATGCTGTGCTGGAGAGGGAGGGTGGTTTGTCACTTATCTCTTGGGTCTGGTTCAACGAAGAGTTTGGACAGCAGGAGAATTGTTGTTGGTTGGGTGTAGCACCAGTACAGACGTAGTGCATCATTGCCCAAAGATTCCTGAAGAAACCCTAACTGCATCGAAATCATTTTCAGGAATAATCTTCTGTGCAAAACTCCTAAAGATGTAGTAACTCAACCAACCAGACCGAACTATCTCTACTTAGCCAAATGCCCACCGGCTTTCTGTGTTTAAGTTTCGCCAGGTTTGTTTACTGTTGCCAAGGAGACAGGATATGATAGGAATAGCACGGACAGAGGGTCTGATATATGAGACAGTCAGAACGGTGTCCTTTTGTTCCTAGCTCCAACTGTCTAACCACCTGTATTATCTCTGGCTAGATTTGGATCAACATCAGTATATTTGCTCTTTATACAGTGAATGATTTGATCAATATCAATATAGGGTTTAGAGAGAACAGAGAGGGGGACAGAGAGAGGGGCAAAACAGGGAGAGGGTGTAGTGACAGTCAACAGGGCCAGTATGCAGAGCACATGGGCAATCCTGACCTTCTAATACAAGCACATGCACTGGTGCACATTCATGGATACACTCAAGATAGTCTTCTGAACAAGAAGGGGCATCTTAAAGAGAGAGGCAGCTCTGGAACAGGTCTGTTTAGCATGAGCTACTCTGCTGACACAGCAAAAAAGGAAGACATGTAATGTATGGGAATAATGCATAAGGACCAATAACAACAATTATACACACATGCACAGACTGTTACGGGTCAGGGGAGGTAGAACCCACATGTGGACACAAACAAGAATGCAGATGGGTGAAGGTTAACAGGTTCGATTGACCGGAGACTAGATCCAGGGCTGGGCTGGGTAGAGCAGACAAGCTAGGGCTGGAGGAGAGTCTCTGGAGGATCAATGTAGGGGGGGGGGACTTAAAACTTCAGGCCTAATTCCAATGTTAAATTGACATTAGATTAAAATAGATTTTCTGTCGCCTTGTCTGCGGATACTTGTCTTTAGTGAATGACTGCGCTTCTTCTAGTGCATTTTACACACCCAGAAAAACATTAGGGGAAATAGAGCGCAATCGAGCGACAGTGAAGTCGGTTTCTGAATCAACCAATCAGATCTCAGATAATATACCCTCCTGCTTTTTTTTTCTTCTTTTTTTTTTTTTTTTTTTTTTTTTTTTACCGCTCCCGCCCCCCGGAGTTTTTAAAGGAGGGCAGGGGATGGCACAGAATAGTTCTAGGTGGTTCCACGCTTCCTGGAGGTACATCTCAGACCTACAACTGTTGTTTTTTTATTCTATTCTTCCATGTACACATTTTTTTTATGTGCAAGACCTTTTTTCTTATCCTTATCTAGTTTGACATCATCTTTTTGTGTTGACTAAATTTGGCAAGTTTGGGACCTTCCACCGTAAAACATCATCAGCCTTGTTGGACCGTCTGTTCCTTTCACACTCCAGCATCCCTATAGGACGAGTTTACGCACGCATTACGTTCGGTAGGTATTATTTACTATTAAACCCCTGGTAGTAAAAATAATTAGCGGTGTAGTTTTCTCTATTAAATGATTAAAAGTACTTATGTCTTTGTATCCAGGCGCGCGTGGACTGTTTATTGTTGGAATTATAATTTATGAAAATCCCCCAAAATGTAGTCCAGATTATTTGTCACGTCAATATCAAAATCAAAGATCCAAACGTAGCCTACATTCTAGTTTTAGAAGCACTTTTTTGTTATTGCGTATAACTTTTGCGTATCACGACTCTGCAAGCAATATGCATGTGTGTGCACTGCGGCGTCAGGTTGGATTAAAAAATTAAAGTACGTCGCAAAATACAGTTTTATTTAATTTTCGTGACGATAGGGACCGTATTCATAGCCGTACTATTCATAGCCCTACTGCTCTGGATTTTTTTTAATGAAGAGAGTTAACAATGTTAGCTACTTTCCCAGACTATATAATTTTCTGTTGGTGGTATTCAAATGACTTTCGATGGGGCACCAAGTCATAGTGCATGTTTGGCATTTTTCTGTCCACATTTAGCCTGTTGCTGATGGTCCTCCTTTTGTTTCTTAAAAAATGTTCTGCAGGTGTCAAAAACAAGCCAGACCACCATGCTGGCCAGGTGGAGGAGCCACCTGAATGTTTGTTTTATTGTCTGCTTTATGGTTTTACAAAATAACTTACAACTTACCTACAGGAGGTGCCAGTGTAATCAATTATGTAATTAATACTTCTTAGCAATATATATCCTTGATGTGAGCTGTGAGTGCTTTTGACCACAGTGTTAACATAGTGGAAGGATGCATGCATCAAGTAACTACTTTTGGTACATAAAATATTGTAGCCAACATGTTTGTTTTCCTCTCTATTTTCTTTCACACTCTCTCTCTCTCTTTTTTTTTTGCTGGTGCTGAACTCAGTAGGGTTTCTTCCGAGTTATTTATGAGTAAACATATATTTTTGGCCTTAGTCTCCCACGCCCACAAACAGCTGTACTTGAGCAGCCTAAGTGATAAGAGATAGTTTTCAGACTGACACACGTCCCTGTACATTTGCCTGACTGGATTTGAGGTGATATCAGTTGAGATCAGCTTGAAGGTACATTGTGTTCTTTGCCAGGCGTCAGTCGTCACATGCCTTCTGCAGAGGGTATTGTTTGTCTGTGCAGTAATCCGCCTATATGTTCTGTGTGGGAGGTAAACTAACAAGTTCTTTTCATCAAGAGAGTGTCAGATTGAACTATTTAGTTTTGAGAGCTATTATTAGAAAACAATAACATCTAGTACTTTTCCACATAGGTAGAGTTAGTTCAGAGGTGTGGGTGGATAGGTAGAGATGGGACTGATAGGGAAGTTTTCCAACTAGGGTTTGGCACAACTGAGTATTAAACTGGGCTCCCATACAAAGCATTTCATACAGAGGCCAAAAATGATTGAAGGGATATCTAGATGCCTTGCCTGTTGGACAAACAAATAGAAAGTGTGTGTGTGTGTGTTTGTGTGTGTGGAGGGAGGGAGGGAGGGAGGGAGGGAGGGGGTGCGGGCAATAGTGAAGGAGTTGGAGGTGCTTTAGTTTGGCGAGCGCATACTTGTTTTTTTCCACTATCATGGCAAGTGTGTTTTCTCTCTGTCTCTCTCTCTCTCTGTCTCTCTCTCTGTGTCTCTCTCTCTCTGTCTCTCTCTGTCTCTCTCTGTCTCTGTCTCCTGTCTCACTCTCTCACTCTGTGACAACCAACACAAGGTTGTCAAGAACATTGTGGTCCTCTTACACAGTAGTCACTCGATTCTTGTTTTTTTCCACTAATGCAGTTAAGGATGTGTTGAAATGTAATGGTTAACTTTCCCATCTTGTTTATCTAATGTTGTCTTTCTCATGTTGATTTTAAACCAAGAGCTGATTTACAGGATATTCTGAGTAATAGCTCAAAAATGACCCTAGAACATTATGCTAGTCTTATTCAGGATTCAGAATACTTTATTAATCCCCGAGGGGAAACTCTTTATTCAGACATGATTAATTATTTTACCCTCATTCCTTTATCCCTGTGTGCACTCTTCTACTCTTTTACCTCACACCCTTACCCCGGTGTGCTTTGACGAGACTGTGTGCCGTTTTTGCTAAAGAGTTTAATAAAGTATTCAAAATTCCTAGATTTCTGATAAATGGTTCCTACATTCTAGATGAATTAGTCATGTTGTAGTAAGATTCACTCTTCAGTGCCTACCAACCTTTTATAAATACGTATGTGTGTGTGTGCATATGCATTTGTGCGTGTGTCTGTGAATGTGTGTATGTTTACATTCACATTTATTCATTTATCATACGCTTTTGTCCAAAGCAACTTCCAAGAGAGAGCTTTACAAAAGAGATCATAACGAGATAGCCCCAAACATTTGCAGGCAGCCAGAACATAAAGCAAACATTCTGGGAAACCAAACAAGTGCCAAAGGGAAGAACCACAAGAGCATTCAGTTGAACAAGTTATAATTAAACAAATTAACCTTAAATAAACAATAATATACCCCATAGTGAGTACAAGAATTTCAAATCAGTTATAGATGACCCAAAATAGCAACAAGTCCCTCAGTAAGAGTCAATCGTATGTTGTAAGACAGTGGAGCTCTCAGTCTGGGGGGGTTATTGACATGGTAAAACTTTGCGGATGGTCAGTTTTCTGAGTAAACAGCCTAGAAAGAGGAGGGAGAGGTGGAGGGAGGGAGTGAAAGAGGAGAGGGACTGATCGCAGTTCTGCTCATGTAATATTACTAATGGGATTGTTTTGAGGAAAAAAAACAAAACAAATGGAATTTTAAATTACCCCAGGCTTACGTAAACATACAGACCCCAATTTTGCCACTCTGGCAACCAAACCACGACAGACTTGTCTCCTTGCCGAGCATTAAAACGTCCTTAGATTTGATGACTCAGTGTCATTCTCATTTGGGAATACAGCTTCAAACCTCCCACCTCTATGTAAACTGGGCCATGGATTTAACACAGGTGTCTCTGTCATTTTAGCGCAACTTTTGGCAAGTCTTAATGCCTCCATAAAAATCCAGAGAGAAAAGAAGACAAGGGGAAAGAAGTTGGATTAAAATGTCAATTTTCTACAAGCGTTAAGACAGAGAAAGAGTGCTGGTCAATGTGAGTCACTGAGAGAGTCATGAAAGAGACGGTGAGAGACAGAGTGAAAGTCAGAGAGAAAAACAAGTAGCAGTTGGAACAAATGACAAAATAGTTGGAAAGGTAAGAAGTTAGAGTACAATACAGGTTCCAAGGTTAAATATCTTTTTTTTTTCGGTCACAACATTAGCATAGGTTTTGTGGTATTGTCGGTAACCAGAGGACATGATACTCTAAAACGTCCAGGAACATTCCGTTGTAGAACAGTCCTCTCATTCATACATTAAAACAGCCGCTTGCTCTCCCCGTCCAGATGTCAAACATTATAATCTCCTTTTAAAGTCCCGACTGTTTTTGTTTGAGGGCACCTTTCTAGGAATTGGTCTTTGGCATCCATTTTGGTTCAATGTTCTGGGATGACCACAGTGGTCAAAGAGAGCCAGGAAGTTCCAGCCTACTCTGTTGCCTGGCAGATGACCAGGACTGAAAAGATGCATTTAGACTGGTGGAACCTGAGAGTGTGAATATTCACCAAGGAGTGTGTTAATGAAAAGACGAGCTGCTGGCTATGGGCACATCGGATAGTGTGTTTGTGTGCGAGTGTGTGTGCGCAAGTGTGTGTGTACATACAGCTGTATGAAGTGAAAAGCCCTAACAGGTCAAGAAGTGAGCAAAGCGCTCACCATCAGTGGTGAAATTACAGGAAGTGTTGATCTTGTCTAAAGAGGCAGACAGTTCCTCTGGAGAAAAAAGTTGGTTTCTTCATGTACATATGTTTCTTTGTGTGTTGACGTGTTTATGTCCCTGACTCAATGGTACATTACATTTAGCAGACGCTCTTATCCAGAGCGACTTACTGCAACATTCCCTCTGAGGGAACTAGTGTGAAGTGCCTTGCACAAGGACACAACATCATATAGCTACAGCTGGGAATCAAACTTCCTATCACCAGCCCAACGTCTTAACCATGAAGCCACGTGACTCCATTACGACAGCTCTTCCCAAAGGTGGCCCAATGTTACCTCACTTCTCTTAAGACTTTACTTAAGAACTGTACTTAAGACTGACTTAAGTCTTTACTGTAAACAAAAGCCATTTTGTTGTTTGGCATTATGTTAACCTCTGATTATGCAAAATTATGCATTAAACTCTAATATGGTCAGTGAGACCATAGTGAGATAAAATAAGATCATCCTTATTTTTTCCCGCAGTGGAGAAATTGTGGTTTACCACATATTATCTTGTATGTATTTTAGACTAATTCTTTCTCTCTTTCTGCGTGACTTGAGTGTGGCCAGGAAATGCTCTGTTTACTACTTGGGGACCAACTGAATTGACCACTATGGTACTATGAGAAATGGGGATTTCTGGTCGAAATGGCTTTCGGTAAACTATGCTGTGCACACCACAGTCAAACACACGTGAGCATACATGCCAGAAGTACATGAGGCCTTGTTCAGACTTAGCCCAGCCCCCAAATACACCCCCCCCCCCCCCCCCCCCCCCCGACACACACACTGAATTGCTCACACATTGTGCACGTGTGTACAAATGCAAACAGTACACACACAAAACCCTTCTGTCTCAAGTTCAACCCCTCCTCTTTTTCTGGTCACTTCACCGTTCAGCTTGTGTTCCTCACACATTTTCACATTCAGTTGTCCTTGACCTCTGCTTCTTCCCATTTGAGTAAACTCTTATTTACTGCATCCACAATCATTTTTGCTCTTTAAATGACTTTAGGTGAATAATTTGTCTGCAGAGTGGGAAGCTCATGCAATAAACCCATCATTCGAAAGAAACCCACCTTTTTGTGATACCAATACATACCAGATAGTGAGTAGATACCAATTAATGAGGTGGCATTTTTAACACTCCTATGTTTGTTTGGCCATTATACTCTCCCATTACACTCTCTGGGGTAACTAAGATACTTTCCAATGGTCGTATACTTTAACCCATGCACACACTGGCATCGCTCTAAGGTGGTCTGATTGTTCACCAAGTTTTGTTTTTAAACCTTTGAACCTTTATTAACCTGTACAGGGAAAGCACAAACTTGTTGTCCCATGCTTTAACTTGTCTTAACATGAACCCTTCTTTCCTCCTCACACGTATTTTTCCCTACCTTAACCTTTATTTAATTTCTTCCCTCCTTCCCTACTCTACCTCCCTCAGGTAAACCACTGAAAGGTTCCGGTGGTGGAAATGGCGCTCAACATTCCAGGCATCATCGTCATGGCTGGGTTCTACATTCTCATCTTGGGAACCGGCATCTGGGCCTCGATGCGCTCCAAAAAGGAGGAAAAGAAGTGCACAGGGGACGGCATGGAGATCACACTGCTGGCTGGACGCAACATCAACCTGCTGGTCGGGATTTTCACACTCACTGGTGAGCAGAGAATCCCACAGTGTGATAGCTGCCAATAACATTGAAATATATACATGAATAAAATGTCAATGTAAAGATATTCATTTAGCAGACACTTTCATCCAAAGCAACTCCCAAGAGCTTTACAAAAGAGCATAGGTCACAGATCATAGCAAAGAGATGGCCCCAAGCCTTGTGGGTAGCAAGAACATGAAGCACACATTGTGGGAAAACCAAACAAGTGCCAAGAACCACAAGAGCATTCAGTTAAACAAGTTACAATTAAACAACATGAACCTCTAACATGCAAGAATTTACAGTACCTGTAGGAAAGCAAGCAACAATATACAACTAAAATTTACCGGACCAACATTCATTGTATTCCAGATAGATGTTTTGAAAATAGGCCATCCTATCAGACTTCAGTAAATGGGAGAGGAATTACTTAAAATGGCAGTGATATTGTAGCCCTACCATTGTTTCTGCTAGACAATGTCAACATCTCCCCCCCTGGAGTCGGAACATAGCTACACCTCTATCATTAAATGGAGAAATATCCGATTTCTGTTTGATGTTTCGCTGTAGTAACTCTCTTCGCTTTTCTTATCTTCCTCTCTCTCTCTCTCTCTCTCTCTCTCTCTGTCCTCTCTGTAGCCACCTGGGTGGGTGGAGGCTTCATCCTTGGCATAGCTGAAGCAGTGTATAACCCTAACCTGGGCCTGGTCTGGGCTCTAATGCCTGTGCCCTACGTGCTGACCTTCTTCCTGGGTGAGTATGGCCATCTTAGCCCCCCCACACACACATCAGAGTGACAAAGCTGGCCTCAGCCACATACTCTTGTGTGTATATATATACCTGCGTATCAGTATATTTAGATCACTTGTGCCAATCCCCCACGCATCCACTTGCTCTTGCTGATTTAACCCATTGACACAAACGGGGCCTGTTGACCCTAGAGAGGAGTGGTAGGGTCACCTGACTAGCATGTTTTAAGGCCCAGCAGGAATGCGTACACATGAGGCTGTAATCCAGCCTCTGTTTCGGACGGAGATTTGATATCATCTTCACTAATTGTTTCAGCGCCCAAGGAAGATGCATGTTCTTTCCTCAGGGAGAACACGCGTTTAGTTTATTTTTTGCGTCGTACCACCTTTTTTATTATTCCTTCTCCTTCCTCTCATGCTTCCAACGCCCCCCCACCCCCTACCAGGCGGTTTCTTCTTCGCCAAGCCGATGAGAGAGAATCGATACGTGACGATGATGGACCCGTTCCAGCGGAAGTACGGCAACGTCCTGAGCAGCGCCCTGATCTTCCCTGCGCTGGTCGCCGACGTCCTGTGGGTGGCCCGCACGCTCGTCAGCCTCGGTAAGAAGCTCAAGCAGCGGTCACACACTCAGACGCTTGCATGCGCAGCAGCACACGCAGCAGCACATGGACGTGCTCACGCTCACTCATGCTCCTGTTTTTTGGGGTCGTGTTCTATTGCTCCTCAAGCATTAGATCGCCTATTAAACAAAAGGCAGAACGAATGTACGTGTTTTTCCAGGACACGTACACAACCATGGATGATCTGATATTGAAATTACTGCGTCCAACCTGGATTGAGTAACAATGACATGGTGCCCAAATCAAACCTTGTATTTTTTATGGTTGATTAACTGCAGCAATGCTGAATTCTACTTGAGTGCATGCAGCCAAAGTACTCATTTCCTGTGCCCCTCATGGAAAAAAAAATCTAAATGTCTGTCAGAGTTGTTGTGGTTTGGATGTGTGTCTGTCTTTTTGTGTGTGTGTGTAAGTTTTAACAATATTCTCTTTTCCAGCTCTGTTTCTAACGCGAGGTTAAGACTGAACAGCCTGTTGGTTGTGAAAGGCGATCAAAAATGTCTCTGGTCTCGAGAGTGAGTTTGTTTTCTACTCAGTGTGTCAAAGCAGTAGGGCTCTCAGACTAAAAGACAACACAACTTTAAATCAAGCATCCCCATCCTGGTCAAGCTTGAACCTATGTACCCATGGCAACGTTGGGGTGATTTACTAAAACAGGTCCAATCACTTTCACCTCACAACAGACAGTGTGGGATGTTCCCGATACACTACACTCTTAGTTGCTGTAGTTACGGTTGGTCCCCCAAAGAAAGGAGGTGAAGACAGATTACATAGAGATCTGCCTTTGCTAAGAGAATGTGTTTTGGTGAGTGTGTAATTTTAGGATGATGGTGTGAGTGTATATCCTTATGTGTGCTTGCAGTGTGTGTGTGCGTGGGGGGGGTTGTTTAGATACAGGCCATGTGAAACCAATATCACCCAATTATGTTGCGGGTCGCAAATTATGTGTGTGTATGTGCACTTGTGTGCCTGCATAAGTCCAGCCACTGCAGGCGAGGGGGATAAACAGCGGAGCTAAAAACAGAGCAAGGTCTTTTGCAGATATGTAACCATCTATCATATTTAGCCGTGGAGTCCTTTAACGGGAAGTCACACCTATATTTAGCCCAGCGAGGTCTATCCTGGCCTGGTACAGACTGGCATGGCACAGTGACGTTAAACCCATAGAGATAGAGCTGTTTTCTAGCGGTGATAATATCTCACAAGAATGCAGCCTAGACCTATGTGGATTGACACCTACAGAAGATCAGCAGATGATCTATAATTGAGCTATCCGTAAATGATTGGGGCATGGCTGTATTTTTCACTAGACTGCACTTGAAATTAAACGGGCCCATGTAAAAAACAATCTTTCTTTGTACATGTGCGTGTGTGTGCGCGTGTGAGTGATTTAAGTAGTCGTAAATCATCTAAAATCCATTCCTGGCAAACGCCTAAATCTCAGGATGTCCCAGTCAGGGGAGGACAAAGGTCACAGTCAGACTGAAACAGTAGTCAGCGATGGTGCCGATCTGACACTTTTCTGTTTAAGGGCATTGTTTTGGTGTGGCTGCATCGCTGCTGGGGAGACCCTGGCATTGAGGAAGACTCGGCAGGTAGAGATGCTTTGCTTGTTTGAGTAACACCGATTTTTTTTCTTCTTTTCTTTAATAATTTACTTTTTTTTGTTTATTTTTTTTCTGAGATTCGTTTTTATTAGTAGAATTTTATTGATTAGTTCTGGTGTCTTGATCATTTTTAGAGTTCATTTCTTCATGATGATGATGATGATGCATCTTCAAGAAATGGTGGGAATTCATGAATCTCACGACCAGTAAACTGCTGAATGCCTTACTTTTCTTTATTGTTCATTTTTTATTTTCAAATATATTTATGTTTTGTTTCCTTGTCTTATTCTTGCATACATTGCTCTTGGTCTAAGACCAGCACATTACTCTTGCGAGTTTTAGAAAAACTCCTTTAATTTCAGTGATAACACCACAAAAAACTGACATTCAAAAACTCCCAAGCAACTAACTGACCACTGATCACATAACACACATAATTAGCTCTGGATAAGAGCGTCTGCTAAATTACTAAATGTAACTTTGCCATCCTAATATAGACAACACTGACATATCCTACACTTTTGTTCGAGGGCACAGCCCCTCCCAGCTGTCATGTCAAGAGTGGACTGTTCAGTCGTGTTGGGCTCTACTTAGTGCTGTGCTGCGTGTGTTTCCAGGTGGGACTCTGAGCGTGATCTTAGACCTCCACTACGTCTACTCTATCTGCATCTCCTCCGTGGTGGCCATAATCTACACCCTGCTGGGAGGCCTCTACTCTGTAGCGTACACCGATGTCATCCAGCTCATCCTCATCTTCGTCAGCCTGGTTGGTAAATTTGAACCAGACTTTATTGCAACAAGATCTAGATACAGGAAATGAAGCTTTCAATGTACCGTCTGGGGAAAACAGTTCAGCTATTATTTTACTCACAGTTGGTTTCATGTCTGACGACATAGCAAGATCGATCTGGTATATTTATACATTTTATGTTCTGCCAACTTTGCCCTTCTGCAGTGGGTGTGTGTTCCTTTCCTAATGACCAGTCCCAGCTCAGTGGATATCTCCCTGACAGCCTTCAACGCAACCTTCCAGGCACCCTGGGTGGGGACGGTGGAAGTCCAAGATGCCGGCAAGTGGATTGATGACTTCATGGTACTGGTGAGTCAACACAAGTTGGTACACACACTTACACTCGCGTGCATCCCCTCACACATCTACTCGCACCCACATACGCACACTTCCTAATAGTTCATAACCTTTTCCATCCCTGACTCTTGTTTCTCCCCAGGCTCTGGGTGGTCTGGCCTACCAGGCGTTCTACCAGAGGATCCTATCGGCCTCCTCCTACACCCAGGCCCAGGTCACCTGCTTTGCCTCCTCCGCCTTCTGCCTGGTGCTGGGCATCCCCTCCATCCTGGTGGGGGCCGTGGCTGCATCCACAGGTGAACCACTCATACCAGAACACACGAGCCGGAGGGCTGTTCGTGTCTGAGGCCCATTTGAGGAATGTGCAAAGTCAAACCGACCCTGTGCCGCAGGGTCTTTATGAGACTTGGTTAATGTGATTTCAGTCAGATTGCAGTTTGATTGGATACTTTTGTTCCGTAGAATTATTTAGGTAGTGTTGCAATTGTTAATCTTGTTGATTCCAAAGAGAAGCTTGGTGAGATTCTGTGGCACGACAAGGAGTCAAAGTGAGGAGTTGATTTGGGAAAATTTGGTTCTTTACATTCCCCCTCTTTCCTTCACACCTACCAAAGGTGTGAACTGGTCTCTGGCTGCTTCATAAGTTTTGGACATCTTACAAAATATAGTTGAAGGATTGTCTTGTATTAGATTTGTATAGACGCAAAAGATTATTTGGTTATCTTACAAGGACATGTAGTAGTTACTAGAATCAAAATGACAGTAAACACTTAAACCAAGTGACAAACATCACACATATTCCTCTCATAAATCTCCAACTTCTTCTTTTGTTGTGAAGATGAAGTTTTGAAGAACTTTTGCCGTAAAATTCAGACAGCAAGTTCTTTGTTCGAAACTTTCGCAAGCTTCCTTAGATAAGCAGACATCAGAAACGGAGAGTGCTGACTGATATGGATGGATGAGACACTGCAGCACTGCAGGTTGTGACCAAATGTTGGCAATGTGCTGCAGCACTGCAGGTTGTGACAGGATGTTGGCAATGTGCTGTGGTTGAAACCGCAAAACATCAAGAAATTCCAGAGAGATTTGATCATCAAATGTTTGTATGACACTCACGAACACTCAGAACAGACTCTCCCATGTTGAACTACACACTGGATAATCATGCTGGACTTTCTTTTGCTTGGAAAAAGGAAACCGACAGCGGCTTCAATGTCTGACAAGGGACTGCACCCCATGAAAGTGTTTGACCCTGCCACTGTGCTACGTACTTCTGTAAATGAGATGTTATCTTGGCCCTGTAGTTTTCCTTTCCCTTCACTGTGCCTGGTAGTCAAGAAGTTACTTTGCATTCAATGGCTTCAATAAAGACGGTTCCCTCACTGTTACCAGCTAATCCTGATAGAACTCTGCACTTCTGATCCATGTTCTTGTTCGGTACTTTACTATTTGCACTATACTCTATGTATGTTGCAGTGGATTAAAGCATCTGCTACATGCAAAACAATTTTGAAACATTTTCAAATGTTTCAGGTGCTCCACAAACTAACTGACAGACTACATCTACCCATTTGCTGATCCCCAGACTGGAATATGACAGCGTACGGTTTACCGACACCGTACGAGCGGGGCGAGGCCGGCTCCATCCTGCCCCTCGCCCTTCATCACCTCACCCCTAATTACATCTCCATCATCGGCATTGGGGCTGTCGCCGCCGCAGTCATGTCATCCATGGACTCTGCCCTCCTCTCCTCGGCCTCCATGTTCTCCTCCAATATCTACAAGAACATCTGTAGGAAACAGGTGAGCTTGAGAATCTTGGAAGCAATGTCAGTTTTATCCCTTATTGAAACCTGAGCTTTGACACACGTTAGAACACAACAAGAACACAAGAATTTAACCACATTATTCGAACATCACACAACCAAGTGTGTGACACTTCTACGGAAAACAATGACACATTTGTTGGTAGACACTTTCTAAAGGCCAACTTGTGTGGGTAGGTAGATGACATTTACCCTCTAACCAGATACTGAGTATAACCCTCCCGCCCCCCACACACAAGCTACTGTCTTGGGAAAACAAAGTCGCTTTTGAGCCCCTATGTTGTTTCTGCAATGCTCTTAGGAATGTTCAACACAGCAACCAGAGGCGTTTAACAATGGAAGAATGTTCTCAAGCCTATATCAACTCATGTAATGTTACTGAGGAATAACTAGTTTTTCCTGTAACTACAAAACTTATTGTTACTGGCCTTTCAGATTGAGACCTAAATACAGGCAGCTGTATCTATATAAACAGTGATCAGAAACTTCATTGTCATGAATCAATCAATTCTCAACATGTCCCCTGTTTTCTCCCCTACATCCCTGCTATACCTCTTTTTCTTCATTTAACCCTCCCTCCTTCCTTCCCAAGGCTTCAGACAGGGAAATGCAGTGGGTAATCCGTATCTCGGTTGTGGTGGTGGGACTGGCCGGCACAGGCCTCACCTTCCTGGACAACAGTGTTCTGGTATTCTGGCTGGTTGGCGTAGACATGTCCTACACCATCATGTTCCCCCAACTGGTCTGCGTACTTTTCTTTAAAATCTCCAACGGTTACGGCGCCACGGTAGGCTTAGTCTCCGGCATGATCCTGAGGATGATGAGCGGGGAGCCCCTCATCAACCTCCCGCCCGTCATAATGTACCCCGGCTGCCGTCTAGACGCAGAAGGACGACTCACCCAATTCTTCCCTTTCCGCACCACCATCATGTTGATAACCATTGTGTCCATCCTGCTGTCCTCCTACCTGGCGTCCCTCATCTTCAAGAAGGGCCTGCTGTCAGAGCGCTGGGACATGTTCGGCATCAGCAAGGAGCCGGCCAGGAAGGTCGTCCAAGCAGAGACCAAAAACCCAGCCGTCTCTAAGCAATTGCTAGACACTAGCTGTTAAGATGGTCGGTTGTGGGTGAGAGAGGAGAAGGTCATCATGGTTTCATGGCTGCAGTCATGCAAAGGTCTCTCGATAGAATGAGAAAATCTGAGAAAAATATTAAACATTATTATTAGTGGACACCACCGCTGTGGCCGCCGTTTGACGTGTTGCAATACTGTTCAACCAAATCCCAGCCAGCCAAGAATTGTGCGTTTTGGATTTTTTTTGTACGCATGCATTTTTTATTTACATGTGTAGGTATATGGGAATTCTTGTAAAATACTCTTCTACTGTACAGACGTTTTTGATAATATTATAAATGTATATACATTCTTTTATCAAAGCTCAATGGCACAGGCAAAAATGTAAAAGACTATGAACATTTTATAGGAGTTCTTACAAATTAAATGTAAACAAATCTGGACAATTCTTTTAGACAGAAAAACTCAAAGGGGCTTTGCTCAATGTCATCTGACAATGTCTAATGAAATGCTTACAGCGAGTAAGTGCAATATGTTTTCCTCTTCAACTTGGGAGCCATCTTGGTTCCTCGTGTTACCATGGCCATGGATAAACTCACATACCATATCAAGTTGCACAAAGTTTACAGTCTCAGTGTCGTCAGTGGATGCAAAAACACCCTAAGATGTTTTTCCAGAAGTGTAACTATGGTCGTCTATTGTGGGAAAAAGCAAAAATATATAATTTGTCAGCATTTTTATTGAAATTGAGTTTCGAGACCAACTCGTTTTTACATTAAGAGAATGGAAATGCAAAGTGAATTTCGTTTTGCATGTTGCGACTAACTGCAGCATGTTTGTAGTATAAGGTCTTACTATAATCAATTGTAAATCGTGGGATTGTTTTGTGAAAATAAAAAGACAAAACTGCAATTGCTCGTTCTGACTCAATCCTTTCCAAGTCTTTGTCTATATTTGCAATCAAAACCAGATTAAATGATTCCTTAATTACTGGAATGGGAATAAACCAATTGCAAATTAAGAAACAGACGAGCACGTATTCCAATCCACGGTTTCTTGACTACAGAAATATAAATCATGTTAAGCACTGTCGTTCATGTAAAATAAACAAGGCCTTAATGTATCTAGATATACATTTCATCCAGCATATCAGAACAGGTGATGAGTTTCTCAATGAACGTCCCCACCGGCTGATGAATCACGTGGTTATATAATTCACTTTATAAGTGCTCAACATGCGACATCGGACTGATATATTACTGATATGTTTATGTCATCGTGGATAAAGACGTGTGAGACAAGTTAACAACAATAAAATACAACATAAGTAGTCTCAGATTGAAACAACAATAAGAAATATACACGTTAAAATGAAACCTTGAATTGGTCATTCATTACCTTGCAGTTGGTATCAGGACACAGAGCCCTTGCAGGTCGGGTTTATGATCAGAAGGTTGTTGGTTACAGACTACAGACCGTGTCAGATGATGTTGTGTACTTGGGGTAAGGCACCTCACCCCACCTGCCTCGGGGTTAATGATGGATGTTCTGAACTTCTTGTGAGTCACTCTGGATGAGAGCGTTTGGTAAATGACTAAATGTATTTGTAAATTGAGTTACACAACTCACTGATTATTAGTTTCTTTAAGAGGCTGAGTGACGAAAAAGTGAAACGTCACCATTGGAGGAGGGGGTGAGGGGGTGAGGGGCCTTTTGATTGTCCAAGATAATCTTAATAATGTCTAATTAGTCTCATTGGCCTTCGACAGGGCGGTAATTACTTATTTGTCTGAAATGCATTAAGTAACCATCGTTTATTTGTAAAAAAAAAAAAAAATTACACTAAACTAAATTGTTTCACGGCTACACATGGTGTTTGTGCTTGAAGATAAAAGGATCAGAGAAGACAACTGGTTGGGAGGTTGTGACGCTCCAGCAGCGCTGCAGAATAAAGGGCGATGAGCAATACAGACACGAAGAGCATCAAATACATCCAAACGACAAAACTCCACTTTGATGGTAAATGCCAAGTTTTAAACAGTCGTATTTATCGTCAGTGAGTGTAATGATTGCTAAACTAGGTTACGGTGATTGTATGATTTGAACAAGCGTGATAGTGGGTGTTCAGGCAGCCTGTCCCGGATGTTGTTTTATTTATTTTATTTTTTTTACAGTACAAGCTATACTGTAAGGCTACATGTCATAGTATTTATATTGACTTATCTACACTCTTTCGTGTTCATAAACGTGCCATTTTTTCTTTTGATGTCAATACAAAAATCGATTTGGTATCTGAAAATGTTACAAGATTGCATCCAGCTGACAGGTTTGGTATTTGCTGTGATACGATAGGAAGGTAGTCTAGGCACAACTGTCATGTATTTTTCCATCCTCATAGACCTCGGTGAAAGGTGAACGAGTTGTGTGTGGGTGCTTTTGTTTTAGTTTGTTACTAGATGGACGCTTCTGACATGCAGGCCCCTATTCTCATTTTAAGGAAAGCATCTGTCTGTCACCAGTCATCCAGTCTGTCACCCCCCCCCTTCCCCCATCCCCCTAGTGTTGCATTAGGAAGAACAGAAAAATTGTATTGGGTATAGAACAAGTTGACATATTGATGTTCCCTGATGAGTGACAGACAAGGATGTCTCAACCATGAATGCCTTTTCTGTGACAATAGATTACAGTAACCACGTGTCATGAACAGTAATACAAGTCTAACAACTCTAGATACATTTCTATTTGTGTACAGGAGACATGCGGAAACATGGTACGTGCTTACACAAGCTTTTAGGATTGCCATTGCTTACATGGAAATGATTTTGATGTATTTTAGTCTGAAGTAGTGGTCTAATGGCATGCATGGTTTAGGATCTGACTACGGAGCCCCAAAGATGTTTTCTGATTAATTGTTAATACTTTTTTTGTGGGTGAGCCATCACTGACTGTGTACTTGTGTGTTTCTTTCTATTTGAGAATAAACTGTTGATTTTATTTAACAGTTTAGAGTTTTAGCAACATTAACAACGGATTTCCATTCTACAATGTTTGTGTTTTCATGCCAGGCACCTGGTACATGTGAAGGTGTGGCTATGGATGAAACTATGGCGTTTCCCGTCACTCCTGAGTGAACACAAGTTGCCATGGGCCAAAACACAGAGGGGGAGTCTGGGGGCGGAGGACGGGTGCTCCTTCCTAATGTTGACCCCAGGAACAAGCACTATCTGTGTGGGTCCTTTGCTGCTTTCACCAACATCGTGGTTACCTTCCCCATACACAAGGTCAGCTGATCTGGGATCTCAACATAGAAGACAGTAACACAAGGTTTCAAACTATGTCTCCTTGGCCTAATACAAGTCCTGCCTCCATCTGTTCAGAGCTGTCACCAGTAAAAAGCCTCCCTGACAATCAAGATGTACCCCCCCCCCCCCCACCCCCCCAGGTGTCATTCCGCCAGCAGCTGTTCGGGGTGGGTGCGATGGAGGCAGTGCGGCAGCTCCAGCAGGATGGCCTCAGGACCCTCTATAGAGGCCTGCTGCCCCCCCTCCTCCAAAGAACCACCACCGTGGCCATCATGTTTGGACTGTATGTATACAAACGCTGTGTTGTTTTTTCTGGTCCTCACACCGCAAACTAGCATTTCCAACTATAACCTGGTATATGGCTAATCTGTGTTGACACACAAAGCCTAATTTGGTTCCAGGTATGAGGACTTCTCCCGTCTGTTGCCTCAACACACAGGGGCGCCAGAGCTAGTCACTCGCAGTGTTGCCGCTATCCTAGCAGGTGAAGAAGACACAATACTTTTACATTTGATTCATTTTGCACATGCTTCAAAGCAACTTAAAATAGGTCATTTATAAAGTAAGATCAAGTTTCAGAAGTGCATATTATGCAACGGTGAGTATTAAGTAGCCACATCGTTGAAGTAACCATAGCTCAGCTACCAGACACTGGAGCAAAACAAACATGGCGCAACAGTAACATCAGGAATGTTAAGGAGTAACGGAATGGAATGTTTTCCCAAAATATTTTCTATCAGGCACCGCTGAGGCTGCCCTCACACCGTTCGAGCGTGTCCAGACCCTACTCCAGGACTCCCGGCACCACGCCCGCTTTCAGAACACGGCCCACACCTTCCGGATACTCCTGCAAGAGCATGGTGTGCGTGAGTGCTACCGCGGCCTTGTCCCCATCCTGCTCCGCAACGGCCCAAGTAACGCCCTGTTCTTCGCTCTCCGTGGCCCCCTCAAGGACGTCTTCCCCCAGGCAGACTCCCCCGCTGCACACCTCCTCAGCGACTTTGTCTGTGGGGGCCTGCTGGGGGCCTTCCTGGGGGTACTTTTTTACCCCCTCAATGTGATCAAATCCTGTGCTCAGGCACAGGTCGGGGGCCCCTTTACATCTGGAAGGGAGGTGCTGGCGGCCATTTTGAAGGAGCGCGGCGGGCGGGTGCTGCTGCTGTTCCGTGGTGTGCACCTGAACTACCACCGCTCCGTACTGTCCTGGGGCATCATTAACGCCACATATGAACTGTTGCTCAAGGTGCTCTAACTGCCGAACATTTCAGAATGCTCAACATTTAAAAAATGTTCTGTGTCTGGAATCTGCCAAAGAGTCACTCAGGGCCCGCAGGCATCTCATAGAGATGAGAAAGTCACAAGTTTTATCTTTGTCATTGTTCTTAATTTTCTTCGGATTACGTCAGCATATGTCAACATCGGACATAATTCATAAATATGAAAATGTTGCATCATTGCATGTAACACACTAACATATTTCTCTTACGTGGCAGTTTTTTAAACCTGGGCTGTGCGACCCATTTAATACTCTAAATTAAACGTATACAGAACAAAAACGACTTAGCCTGTTTACACTGTTCAATAGATTTACATTAAATACTTCATGTGAGTCTTGGCTTTACAATGCCATAGTTAACCCTTGTGCTCTCTTCACATTCTGCATACTCCCTTGTCCTACAGGTGAAAAAGGTCCCACCTTCAATCCTTAATCTTTACTCTGTACCCTGTTGGAACAGGGTACACACGTGCCACGCTGAACATGAATCAGACAGTTTTGTCTGAGTTCAGTCAAGCACATACAATCTAAATGTCTCATTGCGGGTGTGTGTTTGCGCGTTAAACATAGTTTCGACTCATTCTGTTCACTGGACAGAACACAAGGGTTAAAATAAACAAATTGTGAGTTTACTATGAAACAGACAAATGTAATATGTGTGTAGTAGCAAGTATCCCAAAATGTGGGATTATTTATTCATAATCACTGTTGACACTTGATCTTAAGGACCAAAGGTGGAAGACATTGATAATATTATAGTGGGATGGAGATCCCGATTGTGTTGTGTGGAGAAAATTCATGTTTGTCAGTTTTGGCTGTGATTAAGCACTCTGTCTTGAATAAGCACTCTTGAATAAGCACTCATCTCTGTCTATATATTCACAGTAGATGGTAGGTGCATTGCATGTTGTGTTTATTTAGTACTTATAAAAATGAATGTAGAGTGTTATTTATAATATTTCTCTTTGATGCAAAAATAGCCTTTTATCAAAATATGTATCCCATTTATACCTAATCAAGTGTGTTACAAGTCTTATGTAATTGAATTAGTTTAAGCGCAAAAACTGCCTTCAATTTGTGCCTTGCTTTTTTTTGCTGACAAACATATCCTAGCACAGTGTTGATGTGTCACATGTGTAGGTTAACATATAAGAATATAAAGAATTGTTATATGTGTATAGTATACTACAGTACTTCCTGCTGCCTACGTTTATTTAAATGTAATGTTTATGAATATAAATGATTGCCTTTGGGCCATGTCACTATGCTATAATACGGTCTGACCACTGTGAAATGCTAATTGCTGTATTAAATTGACACTCTTAATACAGACTTGATAGTCTCACTGGAAGTAAATTGAAATGGACAGACATTTTGGACTCAATATAAAAAATTTAGCTTTTAATATTGAGTAATATTTTACAGCAAATTTCACAAATGTAGATCATCTGTAAGACTGAGGAGAGAGGACTCTGGGCTGATGTCTCTCTACACAGACCCTGTTTTCTTCATGGCAGACAGTTGAGGTAAGTACAAAAACAGATTCATGACTTGAATTTAGCTCGTATTTTATTATTCAAGCTGTTCACGTGGTGCCACTTAGTGGCAGAATGATGTAAGTGAAAAAATACTGAATAACAACAACAAAGTATTTATTTAGGCGCTGGCTCTGATGTTTCCGGGTTAAGCATGACCACTTCCTCCTCCTCGCTGTCTGATATGACCACGACCTCTCCTTCAGAAAAACAGAAACAGGAAATCAGTCTTACCAGAATAGACAAACTCACCCTGAATCACGATATTTCTCCAGATCCATTCATCCATCTCACTCTTAAACCACAGCGCTCCCATACTTTTCCCACTCTTTTCTAACACCACTAGATCGCCGTCATCTTCATCTTCCTCCACGTCTTCCTCCAGACCCCAGCTGTTCTGTAGCCCTTCGCCCACCTGGCCTGTGCCTGGAGCTGGCAGCACAGGAGATGGCACCCTGATAGACCAGCGGTTAAGGACAAAGGAGACGTGACAAAGGTAAAGAAATCTATCAAATCTCATCTCCAAGACATCCACATATCCTGTTTAGAAACAAGCAAGCATTCTTATGCTTTAACATTTTGTGACTGAGTGAACGTGGCATTTCTGCCTCTCTCATGCCCCAGACTGGTGACTCGAACATGGGAAGGATACACTTGGAATGGGGGCTCTGCCTTCTGGATGATCTCTTTGGCTTTCTCTTGGGTGTCCATGGTTTCCACTGGCGTCTCTCCCTTTTTCAGCACGGTGATTCGCTCTCGTGGCATAGACTCTGCAAAGCCACACTTACCGCCTTCTTTCCTGGAAGGGCAGGACATATCCACAGTATATTTTATATGTGTATGAAAACATTTTGAGACTACTACAATACTTTATTAACAAACATTTGCTGTTGTTGTTTGTTTTTTCAAGACAACATAGATCGTAATTTTTTTGCAAAGTCATATGAAACATTTTTCCATCCTACCTGGCTTTCTTGTCATTCTCCAGGGCTTTGTGAATGAGCTCTGTGATTTCTGTAACTTTAACACTGGCGATCTTGCTGCACCTCAGCACCTGACAACAACCAATGCATCATTCAAATTTCTCAGCCGAAATGGCAGCTAGTGGCAAACTAAAAGCATGTAGATGTGCCCATCCCTGGAAACCATTGAGCCAAAATGGCACCTTTAAGATGTCACTATCCAACTCTGCGTCCCCTCCCTCTACTTCCTCCCACCTGTTCTCTGAGCAGCATGATGCCCCCGCTGGACTGGATGGAACAGATCTCTCTGTGCTTGTTCATGGCGATCATCAGCAGGCCATCCATCACACGCTCCTCCCTCTCACACGGGTCCACCAACAGGTAGGTCCTGGGCACATACAGGTGGGTATCAGTGTGTGTTAAGAAGGAGACAATAGAAGACATGTGAGAAAAAGAAGTCAGAGAGATTCATGGTTGCTGTAGTGATGAGGAGCTAAAGGGCTTACCCTTGTTGGAAGAAAGAAAAGCTAACGCAGATTGGCATGTGGTAGATGCTGAGTGGGATGGGGTCTCTCTCCTCTGGACCGTACTGCGCAGACACACAAAACAAACACACCCTCAAATCTACAGTCATTGACAAAAACACATCTGCACAGCGAAACGCTACATAGTGTTTCTACAGCAGCTGACGGCCACCGAGGGCTCCTCACCACGGTGACCTCCTCTCCGTGGATACCAACATCGGGCCGTCTGAAGTGGCAAAGAGCAGTGATGGCGGCCACGCTAGCCGCATCCATCAGGTTGCCGTCGTGGTTCAGGACGTGAACATCAACCCTTATCTGCCACACCTGCCAAGAATCCACGGTTACAGAGACAGGCATAGATCCGGTATGGGCTACCGTAAGGGTACTGAAAAATAGACTTAAACATGCACTGTATATTCACACATCTGGGCAGCATACATTTCATGAAACATGGGTGAGGCATGTAACATAGGCACATTATATAAGAACATTATATTTAATGGCCACATCCTCAGTTACCTATCGTAAATTCCTGTCTCACCCACTGCTGAAAATCTATGACCTTGACTGAACTTACCTTCTCACCAGACACCACGCATAAAGACTCAGTGTCTATGCATTTAGAGTTCCTCAAACATCTTTCCAGTTGTCTGTTCAACTTCACTAGCAGTTCGGATTGCCTGTAGAAAGAAAATGAGTATAGTACTCGTTTTAAACTCGTGATGGTGGTTAGGTTTGAGGGTGGGTTTTATGAACTCGAGTAACTTTACCTGCCAAGCTCAAAACCAGGCGATGCCATAGGCGACAGCTCGACATTGAAAAACATGATTCCGTCCGATGGTCGGTTGTCTTTCGGGACGACAAGTTCACAGGACACTTGAGTCATAACTCTGAAATAAACGAATTCATAAAAAAGTAATTAGCCAAGTTTGAGTTACGATTCAAATTTGATTCAACATTTTATAGAAAAGATGGGGCTGGAAATCTCACTTCGTCTTCCCAAGATCAACGAAGCAGCATCCATAGTCTGTGCCGAAGGATATCTTTATAGTTCTGTAGTCATAGGTCTGTCTTCCATCCAGGCGCTGGGGATGATGGTGAACAATTCACGTAAAAGAAGTAACAATTTCTATTTCTATTATGTTGTTATGTATGTTTGTGCAAAACTTCGTGCTACCGTACTAGCCAGCTATGTACCATGCAGGCGGTACATCATTCAGTTAGTTCGTACCCTAAACATAGCAACTTACCTTCTTCTCTTCAATAGCTTTCAAAAGGAACTGTCGCTCACAATTTGACAACGGTGTATCTTTCATTGTGGTTCTGTAAATGTTCCAGATTTGTTAAACACTTGGGTGCCAAACGTGTGTCCACCATGAATTATCAACACGTGAACTCTGCCAGATGGAAGCAACTGTCAAAATAAAAGTCTTGTAAAAAAAAATCTATTGATATCAGGATGAAACATACTTTTTATGAAACCGAGAGGCAATTTATAGAATTTTTTAAAAAGAAATAATAACGTAATGATAATGTTAAAAACAACACAGAGACAACAAAAAATAAGCGGATGAAAGCCAACGAAATGAAGTTGTGATTTATGATAACTTCTATTTTGAAACTCTCCAACGGCCTCGCGCAGTTCGCAGTGCGCTGAAATCACCAACAGCAACTTGACACTTCATCATCATCTAGGGTCTTCAACCCTCAGGAACAGTCCGGCCTGCTAGCTCATTTTCCCCCCCACACACACACACTCAAAGTGGGTCAATACGCAGTGAAGATTGTCGTTGGGAAATATTACCAGAGAAAGCCTTGCTTAGTTTGAGTACTTTCACATTTTCACAAGGTTTGTTTGATTTAATCCATTCATTCATGTGTTAGCCAGCTAACTAGCATAAGCTAACCTCTATATAGCTACATAGTAACTTGTTAGCCAGCTAACTAGCATAAGCTAACCTCTATGTATAGCTTCTTAGTAACTTGTTAGCCAGCTAACTAGCATAAGGTAACCTCTATATAGCTTCATAGTAAATGGTTAGCTAGCTAACTAGCTGCATTATTTGGTGTTTTCAGTGTGTTTTGACTACTAGCTAACACTGGCTAGGTTTAGTGTTTGGTCTTTGACAGTCACACGGTAACTTATATCTTTTGTAAAATGTCAAGCGTGTTACTAGGCTGCATCTCTACAGTAGCCAGCTGCTGCTAGCTGGTATTGGCGCATCTTTATCAGAGAGAAGTGTTGCTGATGGTGTTGGTGAAGATGTCCTGTTATCAGCAGAGCTTGGTGTTCAATTTAATAATAGCTATATCACTGCTGACCCGCCCAGATGAGCCTGTTATACCACGACAAGTTTATATTGTATTTGCAAAAGGTGGTGCTAAGTTACGGCTGGTCCAGTTAACACCATGCAGACGTATTCGTGTAGCAGAATGTTCCAGTAAAGTCTAGATTAGACGGATTGCTAGGTTGTAACAGCTAGCATGGTGGAAACCTTATATCATGGTGGATACCTTACATAGCAGCTGTAGGGTGGATTAGCACTCTGCTTCCCTGATGCTAACATCTCCCAAAATGATCAAATGCTAAGCAGGCCATTGAGTCCGTGTATTATTGCCCCCCCTTACCCACCAACACAACAAAATTGTGATTCTGGTTTGTTAAAACCGTCCCTGTGCCAATTCCCTAAAATACCAGATTACACCTGATAAGAATACAGGACTGTCAAGTCATTGCAGTAATGTTCAAACCCTATCTAGTTACTGCAATTATATGGTTGCAACATCCTATTATACATGTCTGTGTTCCATAACGGAATCTTAATATTTATGGTTGGTAGCTCTGTTTTTCTCTCACTAACAACATGAGCAACTTGCTTATCAAATAAGTATCAAATACTTATCAAAAGCCATCAGTATCCACTAATGTGGTCACCACTCAGAACCGTAAAGAGGAAGGGAGAGTAAGATGGTTTTATTTCTTGGGATATGGAAAGATAAGCGTGTTGCATTAACTTGAGGATAGACTAAACAATGGACCTACGCCTTTGTTTGCCTCCCCCTCTCCTTGCGCTCTTTTCCTATCCTCCTCTACTTCTGTCGCTCTCCTGCCTATTTATGTCTTCGTCTCCTCTAATTTGCTCTGTCAAATTGTCATGGGTCTCACTCCCTGCCTTCTGTTTGACCCTGACCACACCCTGCCCTCACTCATCGACTTTCTCTCTCCCTCCCTCTCTGATGGCTTCTCAGATGAAGCTGTGCTGGAGCTGGGCGCTGGTGCTGCTCCTGTCCTCCCTGCTTCTGTCCTCCCTTGAGGCCCAGCAGGATGAGGAGGACGAGGGCCTAGGGGATGAGGACGAGGGCCTGGTGGAGGATAGTGACTCCGCGGAGACAGAGGCTGACGGGGAGGCCGAAGTGGATGCCAACATCTCCTTCCAGGTCAGTGGAAGGTCACAGAACGGACCCCGCACAGGAAGTGTTTAGGTGTGGCTTGGGCATGAAAAAGTGTTCCTATTATTTGGATGCTGACCTGGGATCAAGTTTTACATTTAGCAGGTGCTCTTATCCAGAGTGACTTACAGTAAGTACAGGGACATTCCCCTTGAGGCGAGTAGGGTGAAGTGCCTTGCCCAAGGACACAGTGTCATGTTGAGAGTTGGGGTTCGAACCAAGGACCTTCTGCAACTCATCAAATATTATAATAACTCAAGAATTTGCCATTGGGGTTAATTTATAAGCCTTAAGTGATTGTTGGTTTAATCAAACCTCATATGGTGACATTGTTCTCCATCGACTGACCCCTTCAGGTCACCTACAAGACACCAGTTCCTACTGGGGACGTCTACTTTGCCGAAACGTTTGATGACGGCTCACTTGACAGGTATTGATGTTACTTCATTACATGACTGGCCTTGAAGAGAGACTCACTCTGTATGAAGCCATCCAACATCACGACCACCTTTAAATTGCCTTTGGATCAAATAACCTTCTGACCCTGTGTTGACCTCTGCAGTTGGCAGGTGTCAAAGACGATGAAGGAGGATGCAGATGATGAAATAGCAAAATATGATGGTGAGTGACGACGGAAGGAAGAGAGGCGGGCTGTCGTGGTTGTGTTGGATCCGTCTCTCTGGTTGTGAGTGGCAGCCAGGGAGAGTGTTCCTTCTCCTCCTTATCTCCTCTGTTCTCCACCAGGCAAATGGTCTGTGGAGCAGCTTAAGGAGAACAAGGTTCCAGGGGACCTGGGCCTGGTGCTCAAGTCCAGGGCCAAACATCACGCCATCGCTGCTCTTCTCAACAAACCTTTTGTCTTCCAGGATGACCCGCTTGTCGTCCAGTGAGTGCCCTACCTTCACTCTTCAAGTTTATTTGTTGCTGATTGAGGCAGGGTGACATTGATAAATATAATTTTCATAGTCTATATGGTTTTTAAAGGATAGAGAAATTTTCTACCAAAAATACTGTGTACAAGCGTTTGGTTGTCACAGATTATATCTGCATACTCCAAAGGGTAGAAACAACTATTTTCCTGCAGTTTACACACAATGGTAATGTGATATGAGTCAGTCCTTTATCACCTACTGCTTTCCTACTGAAATGACACACTGCACACCTCCTTATGAACCAAAGGAGGATGACTGGGTGGGTGAGGCTCCTAACACCAGTGTTTCTCCTCTCAGGTATGAGGTTAACTTCCAGGATGGGATTGACTGTGGTGGAGCATACATCAAACTTCTGTCAGACTCTGACCATCTGGATCTGGTAAATCATCATGGTTTTCAACCCTTCCCCTTATGTTGCATCAAGGATCACGATGCATCAATCATTTAAAACCTTTTATTAACCGGTGTCAGGCGCAAGAGCACTATGTTGGTTTTATATGGGTTATGAATGTACAGGATATCAAAATAAATCAGAATCTTAAGTCAACCATAAGCTTACCATGGTCAGCTTGCTGTGTGTTTCCATTCATCTCATCTGGCTAAACTCAAACATGACCTGATGTCGTGCAGGAGCAGTTCCACGACAGGACGCCCTACAGCATCATGTTCGGACCCGACAAGTGCGGCGAGGACTACAAGCTGCACTTCATCTTCCGCCACCAGAACCCCCTGAACAAGGACCTGGAGGAGAAGCACGCCAAGAGGGCCGACGTGGACCTCAAGAAGTTCTACACCGACAAGAAGACCCACCTGTACACTCTGGGTGAGGGAGGCCAGGGAATGTGCCATCGAGGTCCAAGAGGGTGCAGGAATTCATGTCAACCAAGCATTACACCAGCTGATTTCACTAACGAGTTTCTCTACTTCATCTTAGAGTAGTGCTTGGTTGAAAACCTGCACTCTCTTGGCCCTTGATGACATGAGTTTGACACCAGTGTTGTAAGGGATTAGGAGGTGGATTCCAAGATACAGATACAATACCAAAGGCTTTTCAGTGGTTATGAGACTGTTTGGAAAAACGTGAAGCTTGTACATCTTTAATAGCTTCCACAAAACATAACCACTACTTCCTGTACATAAACTGACCATCCTTCCTGTCCTCTTCTGTAGTCCTGAACCCTGACAACAGCTACGAGATGTTCATCGACCAATCCAGCGTGGGCCGGGGCAACCTGCTGCATGACGTCATCCCTCCCGTCAACCCTGCCAAGGAGATCGACGACCCCAATGACTCTAAACCTGAGGACTGGGACGAGAGGGCCAAGATCCCCGACCCCGAGGCCGTCAAACCTGAAGACTGGTGAGGGGAGGGGAGGGGTTAAAGGGCGTGGCTCTAACTAGGCTAGCGTTCTATGACAGTACATCCCTGTTTTCTCCCTCTTTACCTCTTTCCTTCCATCCTTTCTTCACACTTCCAATACCTTTCCTGGTTGCCACCCTTCCTACTGTCCATTTGGAGGTAGCTGGTGAGGTAACATGGCAAGGCTGAGGCTGCCTGTGCCTTGGAGGGCTGTCTGATTGTCATCCATGTGATTTCAGGGATGAGGACGCTCCTGCCAAGGTGGAGGACCCTGCTGCTGTGAAGCCAGAGGGCTGGCTGGACGACGAGCCCGAGTTTGTACCCGACCCCACAGCGGAGAAGCCAGACGATTGGTAGATACACAGGCAGGCACATGCACGCTCACATAGAAGCTTTTTAAAAATTCAAAGGAACAAGCCTCCCCCTTCCTCCCTCCCCCTTCTCTCCCTTCCTCCCTCTCTTTGCAGGGATGAGGAGATGGATGGCATATGGGAAGCCCCCCAGGTTCCTAACCCAGCATGTGAGACAGCCCCTGGATGTGGGGATTGGAAGCCCCCCATGGTGAACAACCCCCTGTACAAGGGCAAGTGGAAGGCCCCTCTAATTGAAAACCTCAACTATCAGGTTGGTAGCTCACTTGAAGGCAGGGAGTGGGAGGGGGGGGTGCACATGTCCTTGACCTGTCCCTTCCGGTTCATTCTCATCATCTCTTCTATCAATCCTTATTTTAAGATGTGTGCTCTACTACTGAGCTCATACATGAACCTCTGTGTCATCCGTGTTCACTAACAGCTGTTTGTGGTTTCACTGCTTTAACTGTCCAACATGCCTGTGAACCCATCTTCCACCTCAGGGCGTGTGGAGCCCTCGGAAGATCCCCAACCCGGACTTCTTCGAGGACCTGCACCCGTTCCGGATGGCAGCCTTCAGGGCCGTGGGTCTGGAGCTGTGGTCCATGACCTCCGACATCTACTTTGACAACTTCATCATCACGTCCCATAAGGAAGTGGCTGACCGCTGGGCCTCCGACAGCTGGGGGCTCAAGAAGCTGGTGGCCAGCGCCAACGAGGTAGACACACACACACACACACTGTATTATGGCCTCTGCCATGCTTAATTCCTTGTTTGTGCAAATTTACTATCCCGACAGGTACACTGGGACTGAATTTATGTTTGCTGTAATCATTTCTGGCAAGCTAAATTGAACTGTCTGTCTCCTCTCTCTCTCTCCTCCCCTCCCCGATCTGTCCTCCTGTGCAGCCTGGGGTGTTTGCCCAGCTGACCCTGGCTGCAGAGGAGAGACCCTGGCTCTGGGTGGTCTATATCCTGACTGTGGGCCTGCCCATAGGATTGGCTGTGCTTTTCTGCTGGCCCAAGGTACACACACACACACACATACACAACCTCACAGTAATGCTGTTATAAGACTGCTTGTATGGTTTACACATACACATTTTCGCAAATCCGTTATTCATCGTCCAAGAAAAATGTAAGGTTAACTTTTTCTTCTCCAGAAATCCGATGATGATTACGTGTACAAGAAGGTGGACCCTCCTCGGGCTGGAGAGGAGGAGGAAGAGGAGGAGGAGGAAGAAGAGGAGGAGGAGGAGGGGGAAGATGAGGATAAAGAGGAAAAGGTTGCCCAGGATGGGGAGGCCAAAGTGCCTGACAGTCCAGAACCGGCAGGTGAGTGAGGAAGAAAGGTTTTAAATGTCATCCCGTCAAGGTCAGCGCTTCTTAACATGGCTTCCAGACTGCTTTAAAACCACATTGTAGCCGCAAAGTCGTGCTTGGGTCACTCACCTTCACTCGCTTCTAGCTGCGGAGGTGGAGAAGGAGGAGAGCGGAGGGGCGGCTGGGGACAGTGTTGGGGGAGAAAATGAAGAGGAAGAGGAGGAGGAGGAGGAAGAAGAAGAAGAGGGCAAGTCCAACGAACCAGCATCTGATGATGAGGTTAGTGCCTTGATTTGACCACAGAATCAATTATTTTGACATTTACATTTAGTCATTTAGCAGACGCACTTATCCACGTACAGGGACATTCCGCCTGAGGGTAGGGTGAAGTGCCTTTCCTAAAGACACAATGTCATGTTGGCACAACCAGGAATCGAACCGGCTACCTTATTATTACTAGATTTCCTAACCGCTTAGACACCTGACCCATCTCCCCCTCCCTCCCTTTTCTTCCTGTCACATGATCCTTCCCAGATGAAGGGTGCAGACGAGGGGGGACACATGGCTGGGAACGGTCACAAACAGTCCGTGAGGAAGAGGAAGGTACGGAAAGACTGATGAAGATGGAACACCCAACGCCTACGCTCTAGTCCCTTTTCCCCCCTCTTGTTCCTCAGTTTGCCCTCTCCTCTGCGAGAGTAGGTACCCCCCTTCCCCAAACAGCATGCAATCCCTCCAACCGACTCAGAGTAATGAGACCTGGGTACAGTTTCCCTCTGAAGAATGCCCCCCCATTGTTCCTCGCCCTGTCACTGGCTATGTCAGCAGTCAAGGGAATTAGTGCTGTCCTAAAGCTGAACCCTTCACCCCCCATTGGCCTCCCTCTGAGCTTCAGAGCCCCACCTCCCACACACTCTTCTAACTACATCCGCCAGCCTATACATCTCCCCCTCCTTCACCCGCTATCAGTCTTCCTGTCCTCAGCGCATTAACATCAGTGTATTTGATACCGTTGGTATTAGACAGATCCAGCACCATTCGGTTGTCTGGTCTGACCACCAGAAGCCGCTGTCCAATAGTACAAAGGCTTTCTTGAGTTGCCTAGTGACCACCTGTGTGTCTGCGCCATGCTCATATCGAAGGGGAGGGATGCGATCGGACAAGACAATAACACGCCTCATGTTTCCGTGGTTACCTCTTTTTAAATGGGATCATTCTTTTCTTTTATTTTGGAAAAACTAGAGTTTGACAGTTCTTCAGTAATGTGTTCTTTTCTCATCTTTTAAAATGTTCTTAAGTTATAGAGGTTTTCAACAGAATCCAAATAAGCACTGAAGGAACACGTACCTATTTATTTCTAATTTTAAAAACTTCTCGTTGATTCATGCCACTACAAACCAATATGCAGTTTTTACTTGTGTAGTTTTGCCACTGATTTGCTTGTAGTGAGCCTGTAGTCATGGACATGGGCAGTCTGCTGGTTCCCAGTTAGCAGCTCAGCGTGTGCATATTTGTAGTCAAAAGTGGTCGTCTGTATTGAAGCAGGACATGACTTGTTTGTTATTTATTTTGAACGTGTTAAAGTCACACAGAATATAGCTGATGGCTAAGGTTTAACTGACTACTGTGAGGATGGAACTGTTAGTTCACACACAAGGGGATAGGGTGTGTGTGGAGTTCCAAACTATAACCAGAGGGTCCCTCCTACTTGAACCTTCAGTTCAGCTCCATCTTGCCTGGAAAGATATGTGGGAATATTTTGTATTCTTTTTGCTTTGTCCCCTCTTTGTCTCAAGTTTTCTAGTTCATGTTCTGGCCCAATTAAGGCCCATTTCCCTGTTTACATACTTTGCAAATTGTACATTGCTCTTGGAAATAAAGTATTTAATAACAAAACAATCTAAGGTTTTGTGGCCTTTTTATTAATGGATATCACAACAAGTAAATTATGTCAGTAAGTATTTTTTATTAAAACAAAAGGTGTTAAAAGTCAACACAGTCATAACATTTACACATTATCTACACACAAGGCAGTTTGTCTCAGGTTGTGTGTAGTGGGCCATAATCTACATGCCTGAGAACAGAGGAAGAAACTGGAGCACATTATACCACTGCTGAACGTAAAAAAAATACAAAATAATTCCATTTTAAATAAAACATACATGATGAGATGCACTGTATTTGTGTAGTGGAACCATCCAGAAATTCCCTTTAAATCTACTGTTAGCACCCAAAGTAAGACATTCCCTTTCTCTTGTTATTTCTCTACACTCCTCCCTAGATATATATTTTTTTCTTTTTTCTTCCAGCCTTCCAGAATCTATTCTTTCCTATTCCGGAAACAAGCTTCCGGTCAGCCCATGACTTTGCTAATGCACAGATACAGACAGTGTGGTCTGGATCTCTTGCAGAGAGTGTTCTACGGGTCTGAGAGATTAGATCAATAGCACTCAAGACCTATTTACTCCTCTTTTACAGTTTCAGGAAGGACAGGGCTCTGCCAACCACTGTCTCCATCTCTCTTCCTCGGCTGGGATGGAAGCTGCCAAGAGATATTCTGTAGTGTCAGAACTCTTGTAACCACCAGTTAGTTTTACCCAGCGTCTGCACCCTTTTAATATGCAGCAGGAAACATTACTGTATGACTGTGTAAAACGCTTTTACACATGGTTTGGTTTTTCTGTGCTTTCCCCTCGCCTAACTCATCAAACCATCAACGGAAAAACCTTGCACTCTCATCAAAACAAAGGCCTAAGTTCATACTGAAGGCTTATCACCAGTAATGATACATAATAACATATGTGAATGAGTACATTAGTAGCTCAGTCATCCCCTGAATCATAGTTTAGGCCAGTAGTGTTCAACCAGTGGGAACATCCGGTTGAGAGATGTTTAGTCACTGTAGCTATTAGTTAGCTATCGGCTAACATTAGACAAAACTGAAGGTCTAGTGGATTACATGAATAGTACGTTAATGAATCACATACCCATGCTCTTCAAATATCTTAATATTTATATTCCATAACACTGTCCAGTCCGATCTAGATCAAACCCACCTGTTAAATATGCAAGACATCATTATGACAACAGCATGAGGTGCTATAGACAAATAAGAAGGTAAAACAGATTAAAAGAAAATGTCAATTAAATTAAGTCTTAAGGTTTGTGTTGATGTCATGAGGACAAGTTTAATCAGGGATGAACTGGACTCAGGTGCCCTGTTAGAATACCCCTTCCTTACTAGGACACACATGACTTGATTGGACAAAGTTAACCTGGAACTGCACCCAATCACATCATAAATTAATAATTACCTCAAGGGAGGAGGAAAATGTGCATTTCCACAGGATTCTTACAGAGCTGGGATATGTTGGTTCAGGAGTGGAGATGGATTAATTACAAGATGCATATGAGCCTCTAGGTTCAAAGTACCATCAACATCTGATCAAGAATGAGATCCCCCTCTAAGGTATTACTGAGTTAGAAAACAGACGATACTGGATCATTTGTTGGAGGTAACTTCAATCTAGACTGTATTTAAATTAAAGGATTCTAGGATTATTCTCCGACGTCGGCTACTTCCGTTTGCTTTTGGTGTCAGTGGTTTGGAACACGCTGGAAGCCGACATCAAGTTCTCAATGTACTGGCCCAGAACCTGGTTCTCCGACTTCAGCTTGAGGTTCTCCTCCTTGACAGCATCCACCCTTGCCGACAGGTCTATTGTAAATGACAAGAGAACCCAGGGATGGATAAGTGTCAGCGATAATTGAAAAATATCTGTTGAACAGACAAACTGGAAGAGAAAAAAAAACATTTTGTTCTTGTTTCTGTTCCCAGCAGTAATGTGCTGCTACTGCCCAACACCTGCCTGAAACTCCGCTCTGACTGAAGAGGTAGGGAATACTTGTGGTTGTGCTAATCTGAGAGGATGGACGGTTTCAGGGGAGAAACTGGGCTTTTTAGTCTTGGGGATCGGCTGGACAGAGACGAATGGAGATACATTTAGGAGGCCATTAAGACTGCGCGTCTACTGATAGACTGGGGGAGTGATGAAGACAAATGAAAACAGGAGAGGAAGAGCAGAGATAACCATAAGTCAGAGAGGGAAAGAAGTGCTTACAAAGGTCAGTGCTTGGTGGACTAGAAGAGGGATCTTTAGGAGGGAGAGGAGGATAGAGAGAGGGGGTAGCAGGTATTATTATTGTTTGCTTATTTGGTATCAGGGAGTAATAAGGGTGTTGTCTTTACCTTCCAATGTGTGTTGCAGCTCCAGAACCTGGTTGATAAGCCTTGTTTTTTCCTCCACTTCCACTTGGTTCTCCAGATCTCCTGTCATATACAACACAAGCTGGTTAATGTGGACCAGGACACACGCCTCCTTCACCTTCATACAGGACCAAAACACACAGGAGGCTTGGACATGAGTGGCTTAGTTACTTACCATCCATGTCACAGTTCATGGTGAAGAGGTCGTTATCCTGTTTGATATACAGGGCTGCAGTTCCTCTGTCCACTGCATGACACAGGACAAGAACACGAGTTCAAACCAACAGCAATGGAGATGGTGTGTCTTTTTCAGTGTAACACAAGGCAGACAAGCTGAGACATGACTCATCTAGCTAAAGAGGAAACTTCATGTTCGGTCTCTAGATTAAGGTGATGCTTTACTGTGTCACTTAATAACTGACTGATCAAACTGCTTCTTAAAAGGTTAACTGGCAGGTTAACGACTTTAAAGAGTAAGTAAACAGTCCCATTCATGGTACAAGTAGCTACACTAGTATACTTACAGTTCTACTGTACTATGTGGTTAAGTTGTTGCTCGCCATATATTGTTTAGTTCAGAATAACCTTGTGTTATTGTTCATTTGGTAAATGAACAACTTGACAGTAGTGTTATGCTAACTGGCTAGCTGGGTGGTTAGCTTGCATGTTGGGCAAACGCCGACACATCAGCTTGCTAGTATTGACGAATCATCCACTTTATATCAAACAATACTTAACAAAAATGGGACAGCGATCATTAAAACGTAGCTCAGACTGCCAATATAAAAATCGAATATAAAAATTATGTTACTTGAACTCAAACTAGCCAGCCGGGCCCTGCTGGGCTGCAGAAGTGCATTAGACTAGCAAACGACATATTTACATTATGAGACATGTAGATAACTTAGCCATCAAGATTACATAAATGGTAGTTACTTACCCGTTGGATATTGTATGGCTATTTAACTCGCTAATGGAAACCGTAGCGGGTTAATGTGAATGTTAGTAACACGGCACTGCGGGTTTCCCTGGCTGATGATGGGACAACCTGACTCACACTGGGTGTAATTCTCAGTCCAGTCTGCAGATGGCGCTGCGAAGGGCGGTTATGAAGACACACAGTCAGTTAAAGTCTGTGCACCCTTAAAATGACAGCTCACGTTATATGTGAGATCCTGAGAAATAAGCTGTATTTTTAGGTTTCTTTGTGTGTTTGCATTTCGGTGTTTATGACAACTAACTAATGGCTTAAAACAAGTCCACCACACACACACACACACACACACACACACACACACTCATAAACACAGTCACACTCTGCAGCCCTAAAATGCCAGATGCTCAGGCGTCTCCCTGCCATTCCCCTGATAGGCAAGAAGTGTGCTGCCGAGCTGAGCGACAGTTGGCCGGGCTGAACCAGCCCTCAACATAGCCACCGGGATCAGTGCAGAGCGTTACGGGACGGTGTGACTCCACTCTGCTCAGCGAAGCCCATATGCTACTGCCTGTAGCCAGAACGAAGCCAGGGAAGAGGGGGTTGTTTGGCCAACTATGACCGGCCTGGACAGGCTTGTACAGTGCAAGACAGTCCAAGACACTCACAAGACCAGTGCTACTGGTCAGTGCTATGGATGTCAGGTGGCTGAGCGGTTAGAAAATCAGACTAGTAATCAGAATGTTGCCCTGTTCATTTTTCCCCCCCAGCCGTGCCAGATGACGTTGTGTCCTTGAACAAGGCACTTCATCCTACTTGCCTCAGGGGGAATGTCCCTGTACTTGCTGTAAGTCACTCTGGATAAGAGCGTCTGCTACATGGAAATGTTCTTGAATCCTGTTTCAGCACAGCACACATTATAGTATCTGCCTGTAGCTTTTTCTGTTTCTCAGCCTACTGCTCTCTCTCTCTCTCTCTCTCTCTCTCTCTCTCTCTCTCTCTCTATGTGGGTCTCTTAATCTATGGAAAACCTTGCTTGTGTCCTGCTGTTTGATTAGGCCTTGTGCTGCTCTCAAGAAAATATGAGTCCAATTTGTACCCTGACCAACACAACCATTATTTCACCCATTGAGTTAATTACTTACCTACTTAGGCCTAGTTGCTCATTTAGCCTGATAATTAGTCACTTACTTAATATATGTCACTATTAGTCTCTCCAGAGCTGCATTGTTGGAAAAGTAACTGGAATGCTTGTGGAATGATGGCAGACCTCAGTCTAGCTAGAATTCTCACAGACTCAGTCCATTGTGTGTCTTTAATCGCAGCTTAAGAATGTAGGACAGAATACCACTGAAGAGGTTTCATTGGAACGTGAAGAGGGAATTTCCAATGTAGAATTCTCAGAGAAGTTCTTTACTCCACTGTAATTGTTCTCCCTCTCCAAAGACCTTCACGTATGCAATCTTACTTCCTCCATATCGTGACAAAGCATTGATTAGCCTGCTGCAAAGAGAGGATGAAGGCAGGAAATTGAGCAGTCAACCTGTCTGTGCTCAGTGTGGCAGGTACTGTAAACTAGGTCATGCCAGGTAATTAGGCTCAGAGGATCGAGGGCTGCAGGTGTTCAGGTAGAGGTGGTGTTGAGTCTTACCTGCGTCGTCAGTTAGTGAGATGTTGGTGAAGGCTCCATTGTCTTTCTCCGCCTGGGACTCCATGGCTGACGCTATGGGCTAGCTCAGAATACTTTCTCTTCCTCTCTAAACTCGGAGAGTAGAGTATCTTATTTTTTTTTCCTACGGAGACTAGCCTTTGAGTAGCGCGTAAGCGATAACCTCCAGCCTGTGGAAAGACTTGTTGACCTTCTCTTTCTCGCTCCCTGTCTCTCTATCTCTCTCACACACACATTCTCTCACCCACACACTTTCTCTCTAGTTAACTTTAAGTATCTTTGTTTTCTTGTTCCCTTGTCATGGTCACTTCCCTCCTTTCTCTGTTTATCTATCCTTCTCTCACTGTCTTTCTCTGACACACACACCAATCACAAACACACACACACACTACATAGTCCAAGCCCCACCCTGTGGGACGCCTGTTCTAGTCTGGCTGCTCTGTCTCCTTCTGAATTAGTTATGTTTCCACGGTGACCAGTCCTACCTGACTGGTGGCTCGGGTGACAGAGTTGTCGTGGGAACGGGTCACCAAGGCAATTCATTGGCTACAGCAGGTGACTGTTCCTCAGGGTTCAAAGTTCAAGGTTCAACAATCCACTGTTGGTAGAAAAGCTCAGTTGCAAGTGTCATATGCTGAAGCTACACACACCCACACAGACACACACACACACACGCTGTGCACGCTCGCTTGATCACATTAACCAAAGAGGTGAAGGAGGAAGTGTTGAGTGTACAGAAAGGTAAACAGGCTCCACAAACAGATTATCACATTCTCTCTCTCTCTCTCTCTCTCTCAATCCAAGTGCCGTTTTTAAAGATCTGTTGAAAGGAGTTGGGTGACCATTGTCACTTCGATGACAGGAATTTGAGGCGTAGTGACAGTATGCTCTCTGGTGGCAGAAAATGGACATTGCAGATGACAGTTGCCATTGACGTCCTTAACCTTTCTAGACATGTCAAGTGTCTTCAAGTCTGAATCTTTTGGTTGCGTTTTAGGCTGCTGGATGGGAAGACCTGACTGAAAGACAGGAAGGAAGAGACGGGTAGGCGGACGGGCCCATGGATCAACCGACCAACCAACTGAACGTCTGGATATTATTCTTCATCATTAGCTCGCACTGACACTGTAAAATCAGGTATTTGAGGGCTGAAAATAGACTGCACCACGGAACGTCCAGACCATCTAAATTACAGCAGCATGTCTTTCTATTGTTGAAAACACACTCTGTGCTTGGACAGGATCCGTTTGCCCATAAAGCTGAGAGGAAACTGGCATTTATATGCTAGCAATTTCACGGCGGAGGATTGCTGTTAACACGCAAGGTTTAGTGATAATCTAAACCGTGCCTTGGATGTCTGCATGTTTCGCTGGTTTGAATTCTTCCTGGCGCGTTTCAGTGGCGAGGCTCGGTGCATGTTGGTTTATCGTTTGTGTAGGTGGATAGGTGGGGAGTGGAAAGTGTGTGTGTGTGTGGGAGGATGGGTGGATCGATGTGTGGTTGGTTCAGTTTGCCTTTCCTGAAAGGAGCACAGGGGAGTGTGCGTTTGTGCAAAAGTCCCACCAAACTATAAAAGGAAGCTTTGTGTGTGTGTGTGTCTTGACACAGTGTTGTGTCCAGCTGTCCAGACTTCTGCTCCAGCACCTGCATCCCTTCTGGTCCCCACAGCCAGACTGACCTCTACTTGACCTGGAAGCAGTCCAACCCCCTGGTGGAGGGTCTCACCTATTCACTGCCTCACTGTCAGCATCCTCTGCCAACATGCACCCCTGGTGTCGCACGGTGTGTGTGTGAGTATGTGTGGTGTCTACGCGTGTATAGTGAGCACCAATGTGTGTATGTGCGTGCCATGCGTGCATGCATGTGTTTGTGTATGTGGGTGTCATGCTTGTGAGTGTTGATGTGTGTGTGTGTGTGTGTGTGTGTGTGTGTGTGTGTGTGTGTGTGTGTGTGTGTGTGTGTGTGTGTGTGTGTGTGTGTGTGTGTGTGTGTGTGATGTGTGTGTGTGTGTGTGTGAAGCTCGCATGTTTGTTAGATGAGGTTATAGGTGGTACGTTTGAGGTGTACTGGACAACTGCCCAGGATTCCAGATTGGCTTCTGTCTACCTACATCAAACAAGATGGCCGACAAACTTCCCATCTGCCAGAGGCTAGAACTGCATTTGTTAAAGCTCTCCATCTATTAACCAGTAGTCATGGTTCATTAGACCTCGGTTATAACCAGAGTGGCTCATACCTGCCTCCCATTTGGTTGTGGAAAGCACAGTAAGAAAAGAAAAGCAGAGTTGAGGGTGAAAGAAAAGAATGATGGATTGTTACTTTCTCATGCCTACGTTTATTAGTTAATTTATGAGACTATGTTTGAGGTATAGAGAGAGACAGATAGAGGGACAGAGAGTGAGAAAGAGAGGGCACAGAGTGAGCGACAGAGACAGAAAGCGAGAGAGAAAGAGGAAGAGAGAGAGGGAGAGGGACCGAGAGATAGAGAGACCGGGGGTAAGGGGAGGGGGAGAGGGGAGCATGAGAGGATGAAAAGTGGGCTGAGTGGACTGGTGGATGGTGTGACTGCTCTCTCTGTGGTCGCCTCTCTCTCCCCTGCTACTCCACAGACCAGATGCCCACTTTGGCAAGAGTGCTGTGCCAGAGCAATGCCAGGCAAGAGGGTTAATACACACAAACACACACACACACACACACACACATATTATCCACTCACACACACAGAAACACACACATTATCCACTCACACATACGGAGAGAAGAGGCTGTAAAAGAGCACTGGTCCATCTGTCCATCCCACTGCTTATCTGGCACTGAGGACATGGGGTGTGTGTGTGTGTGTGTTAGGTGGGAGGGGGTCTTAAAGAGCAGTCTTAAAAGGTACAGGCACAGTAAGGCCCTGCAGTGGACATGACATTACAAGGAGTTACACTGCCCCCCTCTGACACATAACTGGGAGACAGCAAGGTCCTGTGTAAATATCGTTTTTAATGGATCTTTTTCATGCAGTTTATGTTCTGTACTGTCTCACGTCACTTTTTAAACACACAGTACGCTGTAATTATCTGCTGATCCCAGTTAGCTTTGCTGAATAGACTGAGGGGACGTTGTGGATGATCCCGTGACGATCCATGAGCTTCTCTGATCCAATCAGAATTAAGCTGATGACTAAGTCAACGATGGTGACCTATCAAGGGTTAGGATGCTCATACTCAAAACACAACTACGTCTCTGAATGGTTGACGTCTCTCTACGTCTCTCTGCAACACCACAGGAAGGTTTCTTTCATCTCTACCTCCCTCACATTCTCACCCCGTACACTCAATGTCTTAATTGCCATGGAAACGCCTCATGGACCCCCCAACCTGGATCTTTTGGCTAATAATGAAACGTCTACTTGGTCGTTAGGGGCTATCTCGTTGTTACGATCAGTGGCTGATGCTCTTTTGTAAAGCTCTCTCTTGGAAGTTGCTTTGGATAAAAGCTTCTGCTAATTGAATAAATGTAATTCAAATGTAATGGTGAGGAGTGTTGGGCAAAAGAGAAGCTGATAAGCAAGCAAGGAAGTGACATCACAAGCTCCCTCCCAAACCACATAGTGGCCCCTCCCTTCCTCACAGTCCTCCTTCACGTGATTGGAAGGATGCCCACTGGAAGGTGACGAAAAGGAGTAAGACCGTGATGTCACATCATTACACTACAGGAAGTGATCGTTGTAAATCCTCCCATGAAGTGCTAAAGTGAAAGGAGATGAATGAAACTATTTGGACAATGAGTTTCCATGGATACTTCCTGGTCTGTTTTACGACTCTATCTCTTGCCGTGAGTGTAAAGGCTGCAGGTGAAGGGGGAGTGTGTTTTTAACTCTTTTAAGCCTGCAAGGGGCCGTAAATGTTCCTGGGTGCCATAAAGCAGGCCTGGAGTTCTGAGGCAGCTATTTGTCTTGGGTAGAATCTCCTCCTAGTCCAGCGCCGAAGAATGCCTTTCATCAGAGAGTGAAAGAGGAAGAGACGGAAAGAGGAAGGAGCGAGAAGGAATGGTTTTCAGGGGTAAGAAGTTAGAACAGGTAAAGAGAAGTGACAAGACGGAGGGAAGAAAAGGAGGAGGCTGCTTAGTGTGGAACGTGGGATGGAGATGGGGGGATGGGGGGGCAGGGGGCAGTGGAGGGGGGAGAGAGTTGTGGGGGGGTAATGTGAGGGAGGATCAGTGCACATAGATTCAAGGGAGTGGGGCCCATTTGGCCCTGCATCTTAGAGGCCTCACAGAGTGGCTGAGGAGGTGTTGAGCCTGTTCTGACACTCACACACACACACACACACACACACACACACACACACACACACACAGCACACACATTTTCACACCTCATACACACACTCACACATACTAATATTTAAACACAATATTTAAACAAAACACTGTATTCATTAACTATAATGCAATAGTACACAATATTTAAACAGACCATGTCCTTAAGGAACCCTGCAGTCATTATTGTCACAACCAAATAACAGAGATAATCAGCTTCTGGAGTGTCTTAGTGTGTGTGTGTGTCCCTCCATACAGCTCTATCCATTTACTAATTGATTTGCCTTTGAAATATTCAGCAGCTAGCCGGCAGACGAGGCATTTGAATGGATGTTTGTTTTGTCTCTTGTCATTCACCCACCCCCCCCCTCTCTCTCTCTCTCTCTCTCTCTCACCCGCTCTCACTCTCTTCCTCTCCTTCTCTCTGCCCCTCTCTTCCCATTTCTCAAGAATTTGTTTCTCATGTACTTTCAGAAACATATTTACTGCTTTGTCGTTTACAAAGACTTGTCAAATCATATTAAATGGACAAATGATTACATTTCACTTCAGTGTTACGTGTACGGCCACTGGTTAGTTATGAGTGGGCGTATCAATCTTTTATTTGTGTGTGTTTGTTTGTTTGTGCCCCAAGTTGTGATCAATCATCTGTCCACTCCCCAGTGATCCGACCTACTCTGCTCCACGTTTTGGCAGAAACCGTGAAAAGCTACAGCCGGTTGCTTTATGATCTCCTTCACCAGTCTTTTCTCACCCCAGCACTTCTCTTCTCTTCACCCTCTCTCCCAGACTGTTCCTCTGGCTCACACACACTCTGCAAAGACAGTAGACAGACACACACGCTCACCTAAGAATACTTGGCAGAGTTGTGGAGAGTTGCCTGAGTGTTGAGTTGCTTTTTGCCCTCTGAAACAAATTGTTCTTTTCTACTTGGACTGTAAGCAGAGAACTTTTGAGGTTGTTTGTGTTTTTGGGGGGGTTTGAGCATTTAGGTCATTTTGCGAACATTTCAGACCACCTGTTGTGGCAGGACTGACCGCTTGAAAGGTTCCTGTGGTGGAAGAATACTGTGTAGCCGTTGTTTCTGTTTAAGGAACACAGAGTGTCTTGTTGTTGTCCGATATCACTGTGACTTGACAAAAAAGGGGAAAACAGTGATTTTGGAATCATGAGGGTTTAGCAGCGGGGTGTGTAGGTGTGTTTGTGGCCATGACATCATCGCCTGCCCTCTTGGCAGGCTAATCCAGTCTGGCCGAAAAACAACTTTATGACAGTGACATCACAGCGCCTTGGTGAGGTCAGAAGATTGAGTCCGCACAACTCCGACATTCAGTCTTTGTGAGGACAGGTCTGTTGACAGTCCATACACTCAACACAAGACACAAAAGGCGTCTGTGTGTGTTAGTGTTTCTACACTACCATTTTGCATGTTAAGTACAGTGATGACTATTCAAGGAGTTTGCCTGTCCTGGTGAACACTTGGGAAATGTAGATCAGACAGTTATATTAAATGGAAACGCCTTATGTCCTACTGCCTTATTGCCTGAGAACTCTTTAGTGTGCGTGCGTGCGTCTGAGTGTGTGTAGTGTTTGTGAAAATTTGCATATCTTTAAAAGGCAGAATATGGAGCTCCTTAATGAGAGAGGCCGCATGCATTTCATTATCTGCTCATTAGCATGATTAACCAGCGTCAGTTGTTTTGATGACACAAGGATGTGTTAATCTGTGTTTGTACGTGTGTGCGTGTGGACGTTTCTGCATCAGCTCGTGTGCGTTTGAAAGTGTACGAGAGAGCTGGTGTGTGTGTCTGTGGACGTGTCCTGCTTGGGCTTGTGTGTTTTTGAATGTGTGTCAGAGAGCTTTTTTGTGTGTGTGTGTGTGTGTGTGTGTGTGTGTGTGTGTGTGTGTGTGTGTGTGGCGGGGGTGGAGAAGGGGCCTGGGTGGGCAGGGATATTTACCCTGCCTCTTCTACTCCTCAGACTGTTCTCCACAATGCCCCGCCTCAGCGTCCTTCTTCAAAGCAAAAACTGTCAACACTGTTCCACCTCTCTCAAGACGTAGTTCCAATTCAACCTTTTGGCTCGATCAGCGCTCCCTAATCCCTTCCTTTTAAACAAGCCTAGTGTTTTCCAACCTGGTGTAACAAGAAGTTAGAAACAAAGCTATTGTTTTCTCTCTTTTGTCAAATGTTCTTTTTTCCAACACAGCTGATTCGGCAGAACGTTCCGGGCAGAGTTCCTCAGTCCTGTGGAGGGCCTGTGTGGTTGTTTTCGACCCCAGAGTTTGACACATTGCATGAGCGTGGCGCTGTGAGAGGTGACACTACATAAACACTGTGGTGAGCTGGTTTGACCAGAGTGTGAGTGAAACAAAAGCATTCCTCCATGATACGCTGTTACAAGGGCAAAGCAACGTTTATCGCGAGACGCACCAGTGTACCTGCCAGGCCGCAGAGGCAGAGGAGGAAGCACGTGCACATACACACACACACACTCTCTCACACACACGCGCACACTCGCAGATTACATTTGTTGTCTGGGAGGGGTAAAATGCAGTCTGTTCAGTTCAGTCGTGTGAATCTACTGTGTTGCAGGTTGATTTGAATATAAATGTCTTCAAAATGACTGAAATACTTGTTTCGGCTTTAGAACATCAAAAAACAGGATTTTTCTTTGGGAGCGAATGTGATGTGTATTGTCTCTCTCTCTCTCTCGCTCTCTCTCTCTCTCTCCCTCTCTCCCTCCATCCCTCCCTCCCTCTTCTGTTCGTACTCCCTTTGCTGTCAGAGAGAAATCACGACGCCTGTCACTTCTTCCGCACCACAGACCTCTTCTGTGTGTGTTTTAGTAAGAATAAAATGGGGGGGGAGGTGTTAGTGGGGGACTGAAATGATGCAGGAATACCATGGCTGTGAGTCACCCTGGCCCCTGCGATCCCCAAACACACACACACACACACACACGCCTTAGCTCAACACACACACAAACACGCCATAGCTCAACACACACATGCACACAGCAGGGCACTCAGGCAGGTCCCTCCCTCTACGTGAACATGAAAAGGGTATTAGTATTTCTGAGCAGTTCGTGAGAGGTAGTGGCGATGGCAGTATCTCTCTCTCTTTCTCTCTCTCTGCCTCCCCCCCCTCCCTGCCTCCCCCCTGCCCTCCCTCCCTTCCCCATTTCTCCCTGTGAATAGTCAATATATCAGCTTCATTGATTCTCTCTTTACTATAGCCTCTAATGCACCGACAGGCACATTAAATATTTAGAGACTGTCTAATGCAACCAACCAGCAACCTGGCAGTAAGGTAGGGTGCCTTCTGTACACACAGCCACCCCAGAGAGCAGTTCTTCGGGATGGGCAAGAGAGTCAAGGGAGCCCCCTTTAGTTATCACAGAGAGGGGCTAGTGATTGAAGAGGGGGATACTGGGGGGGGGCCATACTGTCAACTGCTAAACTGAACGACACGATCTGCCATTAGCTCCCTGTGGTCAGCACTACCTATGGGTCATCGGTCCCTGAGTACAGAGGGAACATTCTGGTCTTCCCTGAGGATGTCCTTCGGAACACAGGCTTCCATAACTGTGATGCCTATTTTTACATAACTTGCAAAAAAGGTACATGGCTCACATTTTTACTGTATTTGAGCTATATGGGATGCTTAAAAAACATGTACTAGCTGAAGGACTATGAAATGTCTTATGGTTATTTTTTTGAAGCTTATGTTATTCACCTATGTGTTTTTAGATTGTGCTGCTCTGATTCTCTGCTTTGCACAACATTCTCTTTCAACAAAGCCTCCTTTCACATGCATTTCTACTGTCTGAGTGTGTGTGTGTGTGTGCACGCACACATGTGTGTTTGTATGTTTAGTGTGTGTATACGCACCTACCTGTTTTGTAAACTCACTTTTTACCCTCTACACCTGCAGTTGTCAGTGGACAAACCGGCATGACCATAAAAGAAGCATTGTCAAGTCACCTGCATGTCAGTCGGTCTGGGAGGGAGAGAGGGAGGGATTGGAAACTTTCCCTTTCACATAAAAAATCATCCTTAATCATCCCCATTCATGAATATATACAGTAAAAAGAAACAGATTTCACATTACCAAACCAGAGAAAGACCATGTAAGGTCAATGTCCACATTTAGAATTGCTATTAATACACAGCATAATGAAAGGACAGATCAGCTTCTAGATTCAAAGTGTAGTAATTAGTCAATAACTGTAAATAGTCATGGAATGTCATTACATAAGGTCTATAGCAACGTCACTTATTAGACATCAAGTATATAATGAGATTTAAGACAAATCTTCAGAGAGCTCTGTGCAGGGGAGAGACCAGGGGAGAGAGGAGGGGGGGTGGGGGGGTAACTGGTGTCCATTTGTGCTGTTGGAGATGTGTGGGGGTGGAGTGTGTGTGCGCGAGCAGACAACAACATTCCGGTCATTCCTTTTGTGCTAAGCCGACTGGACTGGGCAGCAGCACCAGTTACAGGGACACACACACACACAACCACACATGCAACCCCGCACAACCACACGCACAACCACACACACACACGCACAACCACACACACACGCGCAACCACACACACACGCACACACACACGCACAACCACACACGCACAACCACACACGCACAACCACACACGCACAACCACACACGTACAACCGCACACACACGCACAACCACACGCACAACCACACGCACAATCACACATGCACAACCACACACACATGCACATGCACAACCACACACACATGCACATGCACAACCACACACACAACCACACACACACACACACAATCACACCGATACACTTTCATGTCAGTAACTGGTCTGATCAAAGTCAGCCATATGCCAGTTCCCTCTGTGGACTGCCATGCCTGCTCTGTGAAGGATGCTCAGAGGTCTTGTTGACGGTAGGTGGTGATGAAACCGTCAGAAATAGTTTACAGACAAGACGACTGATCTGCGTGGCTCATGACCATCGTCTGCGCCTGTTTCCACGGTGAAGTATCACAATCCAAAAGTTCTAGAACATTGACAAGTCACTGAGGCAGGGGGAAATCACAGAGGGAAAGATGGAGGTGATTTCATGCGGTGCGCCCAGAGGTATAGAAAAAGATGGATTTTTATATTGATAAAGGTTTTTATATGGTTCTGGGTGCACCGCGCCAAGTGTAGCGGTTTCTAACAGCTGGGAGCCACAGGTCTTCCCCGTAGGACGACAATGGCACGGCCAAGCGCAGAGCGATTTTAACACTGACCATGGGTAAGTACCAACGAAGAAGAGAAAGAAACAGGTAGAAAGTCACAGTCGTTCTATTTATGATATCACACACTATGATTGTGGAACTGATAAACAGTAGTCTTGGCCTACAGGTAATCGTGTTCTGTTTCAGTAGGTGACTTCATGATTGCCAGTAATGGCTGCAACCAAGGGAAGGTGAAACAAACTATTAAAGTCCATTGTGAATTCACTTTGAATCCGGAACTTTCCGACAATAAGAGAAGATCTTTCTCTGCTCTGTGGCCACGTGTGAGATCGCAGCTCATCTTTTTTTATGTGTTACTTGCCTTCTGACTGGCTTCTCCAGTTGGGTGAAGGCTATAATCTATGACCAGTAGGGTCAGAGGAGGACGCGTTGCAACATGCCCTTAGGTCCACTTCCTGTCTGCTTTCTTCTATCTCTTCCTGGGAGAATTTGCCCTGCAGCCATTTGCAATGGGCAACATACACATATACACACATTAACACTCGGGCACAAACACACATTCACATGCATTAACACTTGCCCGTGCACTGATTGTGTGTTGAAATGTTCCTCAAGTATTAGCAGAAGTGCTAATAAACAGCACCAATCATGATTAAGTGCAAGCATCCACATGCTGTGCATGTACTGGTGGTGGTGACAACTATGTCTGTGTGCCCGCGCGCGCGTGTGTGTGTGTGTGTGTGTGTGTGTGTGTGTGTGTGTGTGTGAGAGCATGCGAGGGAGATATTGGGAACACATATGGCTGGAACAGTCGGAAATGGAACTCAGAACTCCCATATGACACAGAAAGAATACAGCGAGAAATCTCTCAAATGTGTGTGTACGTGTGTGTACACGCGTGTGTGTACATATTTGTGTATGTATGTGTGTACGTATGTGTTCTACTGGTAAGGGTTCTGATCCTGCCATTTAACAATCAACACCCAACTCCCCCATCCAGCAATCCCACTGCAATCTGCACAAACCACTTTTGCACACGACACCTTTAAACTTCTCACTATGATTTTGTACAAATGTGTACATACCCCCCCCTCCCCCTGCACTATATATATCCATTTTCCTTCATATACTATACCCCTTTTTTATACTCGTACTTGCAATAGTTATATGTCCCCCATCTGTAGAGCTAGTGCCCAATTTTAACTTTTTCTTTTTATTCTTTTTTAAAATCTTATCTTTATCGCTATCTTATTTAAGTTCCATACATGTTCTGTGTTTGCTCTATCCTGCCACAGTAAATTGTGTGTTTGTGTAACTTGCATTGCGAATAAAAAAAAATTCTGATTCTGAGTCAGATTTCTGCAAATACATGTTACTTTCTATTTCCATGAAAATAAAACATGTCAGTTCTAATGCTTATATGCAGTTGATGAAAGGATAAATGTTGCTCCCCAAGGACACCTACAAGGCGGCTGGGATGGGAGGCCCATCAGGCTTCCAGAGGGGGATCAGTCCACTCCTGATCCAGCGACTAACACTTCTACTCCGTGTTTTCCTCCGCGCCGTCGGGCTACTCACAGCCTCTAGCTGGTTTTTAACTCAACTCTTGTCCTGATATCACTCCGCTGGCATGGAGGAGAGGACTTGATTATTGTGATGGTGGCAGGCAGCAGATTCTAGCGACCAGCAGCCCAGATCACCGCGTCTCTAGGATTTCCAATTCGCGTCCCTCGATACGAACCGGGGGACGACTGGACTCTAACTCAAACCCTTTTTACCGGACAGGGATTTTTACCGACCAAACCTATGAGATGCAAGTTCACGGAGCAACTCCGGAGCTCGTTGGCTTCAGACAAGCAAAACTTTTTCTCAAAGGAGAAACACAATAAAAACGGCGATCTTGTGTTGTGTTGAATGAGTGATGATCGCTTGTTGTAACTCTTAAGATCCGGATGTTTTCTTTGGAGTTAAAAGTGTAGCGGCGGTATTGGAAGAGTGGGACCGGGCTGCATTGCCAAGCTCTACCCCAGGCTGGGGGGTGTTTTGATCCCTGTTTCGGGGATCGAGAACGATGTTTTGGTAAAACAGTGTTTGAATGGTGAAAACCTCCACCTACTGTCCCGGCAGGAGGGAAGCAGCCATCGGTCACCGTTTGCCACCACGGTCATTTGAACCCCCCCTCCTCTCTTGTCTCTGAACAAGCTTAGTTACCTTCTCACCCCCCGTGGAACAATCTGAACCGAGGTGAGAGTGGGGGGCTTGGGGTGGGGGAAAAAGTTCTTCCAAAATCCTAGCCCTTTGGGCTTAGAGGATGGGGGACTTTGCATCCCCCGCTGCCGCCAACGGCAGCAGCATTTGCATCAATAACAATGCCATGAACAGCGGCATGAACCCGGGTGGAAACTCGGGCAACAACGTGGGCATCATCCCCAAACACAGCACGGTGGTGGAGAGGCTCCGGCAGCGGATCGAGGGATGCCGGAGACACCATGTGAACTGCGAGAACAGATACCAGCAGGCTCACGCCGAGCAGCTGGAGCTGGAGCGGAGGGAGACCGTGAGTCTCTACCAGAGGAGCCTGGAGCAGAGGGCCAAGAAATCAGCCAGCAACACCAAGCAGCAGAGCAAACAGCAAGACCCCGACTCAGCCTCCTCGACCACCGAGCAGAGAAATAACACTCTCATAGCGGTAAGCAGGGACTGACGATCACAGCCCCAACCAGCTTGGAGCTCCACCGCCGTCCCCCTCCTCCCCTCTCCTCTTCCCCCTCCTCGCTTGTTGCAGCATGGGGTTGGGAGCCTTCACGTCCCCCCCTTTGCTCAGAAAAGTTTGTCGGTAACATTTTTTCCCTACAGTTGGCAGTACTAGAGAAAGTCTCGGCTGTTCAAAACAAGAGGCTCAGCTGAGCGTGTTTAAAAGGGAGAGAGAGACACACTTTCACTTTGGTTACGAACTACAGAGGAGTCCGTTACTGGTCGGAAATGACTTGTATGATACTGAAAGTAGTTTTTTGTGTATTTAGGGGGGGTGGGGGGGGGGGGGGGGTGGCCCTTGTTGTTGAGATTGAGATTTTCTAAAACACACTTGCTGTTTGAAAACTCCTGGAGTTTGTTGAGACTTTTAAAAATAGATATTAAGCATATCCTACTGGTTAGATGGACGAGGGAGCCACAGGGCTACTTTATAAACGAAAATGTTTATTTGCGAAACATCTGCTGGCATCAATAATAATAATAATAATAACTAACAGAACATTGTTAGAGTGTTTAATGTATAGTTCGTCAGTAGATCTCGAAGTGTTGCGTGCATTAAGTCTATGATAGAGAGAACTGAACGTTATTTCTGGAACGACAGGTCCCCATCCAAGACGAGGGTCTAAAGTCTGAAGTTTAAAGGGGGGGGGGTCCAGCTTCCTTGTAATGTAGCCCAGCACAGACCAGATGGTAGCCTTCATGCAACGTCTAAGATTTTGGGGGGATTTTGTCTTGTTATCATGTTCTTCTGACAAATGGGTACAGACACTGACACTGATGGGTGTCTGGTCCCTGGATATGTAACAAAGGATCACACTAGTATCTTGTCACTATGGATTGTATGTTGGTTTTGGAGCCCCGGGGTCACGCATGCACAGCCTGCTGATCAGAGTCTAGTCTCTCTAGCTGATCAGTCTAGTCTCTCTAGCTGATCAGTCTAGTCTCTCTGTCTCTGTCTGTCTCTGTCTGTCTGTCTGCCTGTCTGTCTGTCTCTCTCTCTCTCTCTCTCTCTCTCTCCCTCTCTCTCTCTATCTCTCTTTCCTGCAAGGGGAGAGAAGAATCAACAGCGACTTAGTCGGCAGGAATGCCGACATTCTTTTGTTGTTTCAGTGGCCCAATTGCTCCTTTGAAATGCAAAGCTGAAAGTCTGTGACACTCTCATTTCGGAAAAAGCGACATAGGTAGGCAAGCTCAGTCGTTTTTTTAAGAGCCACCACGGTACCGAGGCGACTGCGATCGGAACAGAAAAATACCTCCCACCGCTCGGTGTGGACATGAAACCGCACCGCCCATTAGCTGGTAGGCAACAAATGCTCAGAATCAAGGGATTACGGTTTAAAGACACAGTAGCGCCATTTCCCCCCCTAGTCTCCGCTTCGATCTCAAGACGACGCCTCTACAGCTAGATGGCCGTATAGTCGCAGCTCTAGGATGCCGCGGTTATGAAAAAAAAACACACAAACACACACACACACACAAAACACAACACACCGTAGATGTAACAAAACGAGGTCCACTGCTGTCTAGAGCTCAGCAGAGCTCCTCCAGTTACAGGGCAGCGTGTCTAATCGGTCTCAGACACTCCCACGAAGAAGCAGGACTAACCTGTAATTATGGAAAATGCACAAACTATTAGTGTGTGTGTGTGTGTGTGTGTGCGTGTGCGTGTGCGTGAGTGAGAGAGAGTCCTCGGTATATCATCTCAGTCTGTCATCCCCACCACTCTCAGTACTAGTACTTTGCCTACATCACTCTTGCTACTAATGAGTAGTAGGATGACCTGATGAACTCCAACACTGTCAGGCAGAATAACAGTTTGAATCCAGATCTTATCTTTTGTCTCAAAGTGAGAGCATAACCTTGTTGTTGATGTGTAACTTGCGAAGATTCCATTGGTTTGAGTAATTGTGTACGTCTATAGATACTTTGGACACTAGTTTACAAGTTTTAAAGTGTAACAACAGTGACATATTGTTACAGATGCATAAAAAAGAAAAAGCCCCCCCCCCCCCCCCCCCCACACACACACACACACACACACACACTCCCCTTCTCTCTCTCTCTTTCTCTCTCTCTCTCTGAGGTGTCTGGAATCCCATTACTGTCCCATATTGGTTCTGGCATGGTGTACTGACAGAGTGATTTACCTTCACGCAGGTGTTCTGCTGCGTGTGTTTATGAGTGTGTGATCAGTCTGCTGTACTTTCACTGGTTAAAACATTTTTATGTTTGAACAGCCAGGTTGTCAGAAAGCGTGTGTGTGTGTGTGCGTGCGTGCATGAGCACATGCTAACAAACACAAAGTGGCGCAAGTCTGCGTCTGCTCCTTGTTTACGGACATGGTCACGCAAACGCTACGAAAACACAACAGCACAGACCCGAGTCTGCCTTGTGCTCCAGTGCTCCATATGCCTTCCCTGGCATATGTTTCAGGCAAGGAATGACACAAACACACACGCTTGCACACACACACAATGTTGGGGTGCTCGGAGAAGAGCTCTTCCCTTTCTCTTTTGGCAGAGGGGCTGAGGTGTGGGTGGCTGAGTTTCATGAATCTAAGGCCTTCCCTCCCTCCCTCTCTTCCTCCCTCCTCCTCCCTTTCTCTCCTTCCTTCCTCTCTTCCACCATCCCTCATTCCCCAAGCCCTCCCCTTGTCTCTGGTTTCAACATTAGTGGTGCGATGGTGGTGTCAGTACTGGTGCTGTGGCATTGTTAATGTAGTCTGGGACCAATGCCCAAGCTCTATATTTAACCCAGTGAGTTGGCATGTAGCTTACACACACACACACACACACACACATACACATTCTCGCTCTGTGATGCTGACGGTCGTGACGTCACACACACAAACAAGAGGAGGTATTTGCCTCGCCAAACTCTCACAACAGGGTCCTAAAGCTGCGTTTGGATCTCTCTCTCTCTCTCTCTCTCTCTCTCTCTCTCTTACTGCTCTCTCTTACTGCTCTCTCTCTCCTTGCCCTCTCTTTCTCTCTCTCTGGATGTTTTTAATTTCAGCAAGCTTTGAGACCACATTCCCTTCCACCCACGCATGTTCACATGTCCTGCACACTCACACACATGCTCAGAGCTCGTCTGCCCGTCTGCCTCTCTGTCTTCCTTCCTGTCTGCCTGCCTGTCTTCCTGTCTGCCTGCCTGTCTGCCTGCCTGTCTGCATGCCTGTCTTCCTGTCTGCCTGCATGCCTGTCTGCATGCCTGTCTTCTTCCTTTACAACCTTCCTGTGGCTGTACCTGTGTGTGCTCGTACCTGCTAGCTGGCCGGCTTGAGCCCTGTCGCCTAGCGCAGCGCCTGAGAGCGATCAGCTTACATTATTGATGTGAGGCTGGTGGTGAAGCCACGCTGCTCTCTCGTCCCTCTCAATGAGAAGGCGAGACGTACACACACACACACACACACACAATGCATGTTAATTATATATGAGGATGTTAGTTAGCTTCTAGAGATCCTACGGCCCACTAGGCTTCTGCACAACTACTCCACTACTGTGTGCGTGTGTGTGTGTGTGTGTGTGTGTGTGGTCCATCTGCCTATGATGTACATATTGGGGTGGGGTTCGGTACATATGAGGGTTTTCTAGCGTGTGTGTGTGCGCGCGTGCGTGTGTGTGCGCACACACTAGAGAAGGAAACCTGCATTCACGGCTCCGACACCGTAAAGGAGGCCTGCACTCTGCACTGGTCTGGGACTGATGCTCAGATAACTGACATGAGTTCATCTACTTACCCATGCATGCACATGCCTGTGCCCAAATACTGTTAACCCTTTTAATAACCTCTGTTCTTCATTATGCCTGTGGGCAGTATATATATTCTCTTAGAGTTGTTGTATTGAAAACACGCAAGTGTGTACACACACACACACACACACACACACACCCTGCACAGATACACACTGTCTTGCATGATGCAGGGTGGACTCGGTCAACATAAGCTTTGCTCAGAGGGAGATGTGGTGGCTAAACACAGGTCTATATGACTGGCCTATCCTAGGCCAGCTCAGTGTGTGTGTGAGAGGATCAACATGGTTTGTTCAGTGGTGTCTTAAACCCAGTGAGTCAGATCTTCATGTTGTCTCTAAGTGTTTTCTCCTTCCCCCTCCCCTGTAACACGGTCTGTATGTAATAAGGTGTATTAGCACTGTGCCGGAATGATCTCTACCACACAGCATGTGAAGTCCCCCTGCTTCACAAACGTCTCCCTGTTCCAGCTCGACACCATGTGACACTGGTTTAACGGACATGCTCCTTGTGGCAAGTAAAGGACAGGCCTGGTCAGGTCGTCCTCTGACAGGAGCTCTCTCACTTTCTCTCTCACTCTCTCTCTCTCTCTCACTCACTCTCTCTCTCTCTCTCTTTCTCTCTCTCTCTCTCTCTCTCTCTCTCTCATTCTCTCTATTTCTCCCCTGCTTTTCCTTTTGGTCTCCCTCCCTCTCTCTCTCTGCCCCCTCTTCCCCCCTCTCTCTCCTGTTGACTGCCACTTGCTCCTCTCCTCCCTTCCCTGGGTGATCCCTCATTCACAGAGACTCATCCTACTTGGCTTAGCCCTCTAAACCGCTCCCAGCCTTGCCGACTGGCGAGGAGAAATGCACCTGTAAGAGGGAATTACTCCACGAGCTCAGGTAGACTTGACACACACACACACACGCACACAAACTCATGCTGAGGTAATACCCCACAGCAAACAACTAAACGCTGCCCAGCAAGTTTGTGCTCACCTGCTTTCACCCATCTTGTTGTGTGAGGGGGGAAGTGTGTGTGACCCTCTCCCTTTGTGCCATTGCTTCTCTTCCTGCCTTACCCATATCTCCATATCGATCTTTTGCCATCAAATATTTATGAATCCTTCCCGCGTGTCCAAGGCAAGCCATCGTGTGGGCACTGAAAGTGCGCGCGGCGTTTGTTTGTACAAGGCAAGCCACATTTAAAGTGTGTGTGTGTCTGTGTTTGTGGCCCTCAGCTGCATCAATAGCCATTAGTGCACCAGGCTGAGTAATTGTGCTACAGTGGGCCCACGGCTGGAAAAAACCCTCCCTGAGAAAACATGTGATGTGATAAATCTGCTGTGGGAAATATGAAGAGAGAGATGAGAGTGAGTGTCTGAGAGAGAGTGAGGGACAGGCCGAGCGAGCTGGCAGCAGACACACACCCGCTCAGTAAAGGTGCCTTTAAGACGGGAAGGGTTCGCTGGAATTGCTGTTGTGTTCAGAGAGGCCTTTTTGATGGTACGTGCAGGAAGTTAATCGATTCGATGATACAACACGGCGAATGTGGGTCTGCAGACACGTTGGTAATCTGTTCCCACTGTGTAAAGCTGTGTCCCCCCACACTAAACTTGTTTGTCTTGTTTTAGTTTTGAACTAAGGAGAGGAGAGGAGGCAGAGGAGGGAGGCATCAAAACAGCATTGTGAAGGGCAGAGAAGTGCATTGTGGGCAGGCGGAGGCTGGTCAAGGCCACAGCTATCTCACAGTGCCCCTTACTGGGATGATGTTGACCTTTGACCCAGCTGTAGTCCTACACACATGCAGACTCATTGCCCCCCCCCCCCTCCCCCCTCCCTCCCTGACACATGCCTGGACTTAGTTTGGGACATGGTCCTCTGGCTAGGCCCAGTTGATGCCTTCCTGGATACATCCTAAAATAGTGCAGATAAGAATCTTGAACATGGAACAGCACAGGACCGCCTTGTCCAAACACACACTCTCTTATCTGTGTTATCTCTATCTGTCCATCTAGCTTCTTTTGCCTGTGTTCTCCTCTCCCTGGCTGCCTGAGTGTGTGTCTGCCTCCTGCCTCCTCCTCTGCCAGTCTGGCTGGCCACAGACAGACGAGAGCCTTGCGATGCATGCTGCTCACAATGTTGGCCATGTTCAGGTCACAGGTCATATTGGCGGAGGTCAATATTTGTTGGTACAACGTTTCACTTAGGCATAGCTCAACACATGGTTAGGGGAAAAGACTCTTTGCTGAAATGTAAAAAAATAAAAGAAAAAATGAAACAAAGTCTGAGTTCTCTGAGAACAGAACTACAGGGAGAATTGTGGGACTTGTAGTTTTATTTAGCAGAGTGCGGCAGGGGAGGACTGCTTTCCAAGCACGCAGCAGGGGGGGAGATGGAGATAAGGACTGGAAAGTTGAGACTGGCTCACTAAGCCGCTTGAGGAGAGAGGGAGCGAGAGGAGACAGGGAGCGAGAGAAATGGTAAAAAAGAAGAGTTCGCTGTTATCCATATTTTAGGAGAGGAACAGAAGCACAGATGAGCATGCTGCCTCTGGGCTTAGGGCCTGTGGAAGGACAGGACATTGGGGCAGGGAGAAGGGAAGGGTGTGGGGCAGGGCCAGACATGGCAAGGTAACTGTACAGCTAATAGTTGTAAAAAGAAACATACTTGTAGGCCATTTAAAGCCTGAAAGGGAAATAGACTCCAGAGAGATGACTTCTCTCTATGGGGGTGGGTGGGGAGGGGGTGGGGGTGGGGGGGTTGTAGGGACGACGACTGAATATTGTTACGAATTGTCTCCCTGGGTTGTCATGGCGACTGTGATGCAGACAGTCCGAACAGGCTGCCTGTCTGCTCAGATATGTCAAGTGCGTGTGTGTACGTGTGTGTACGTGTGTGTGTGCGATAAAACACCGGGCGCCTCTCTGCTCCGAGAGGAAGTGTTTGGAGAATTATGTAATGTCCTCTTTTTAAAAGAGAAAAAAAGGCTTGAAAATGAATAAAGAACGCAGGTTTTCATTTTCTTTAAATGGCTGCGTAAACTTAGACCCAAAGTATGGCTTCTGTACATTTGCACATTAGTGAATTGTGACATACCCTTGGATAACTTAACTAGTAAAGGTACAGAAAACATGCCTGAGATTTGGAATATGGCTTCATAGTATATATTTAGTTTGTCCTTCCTCCAGTTTGTTCAGTCTTCTTCCCTAGTTACGACTCTTATATTTGAACAAATACTGTTAACGCGTTCGGTTTACACGCACACGCACACACACACACACACACCAATGGAAGAGTAGTATGCGAGTTTCTTTCCTGTGTGTAAAGTTTCCACTTGAGCTGTGGGCCAGGAGCCAAGACAGCCCCTGTGGAGAAGAGGAGGAGGGAAAGAGAGGGAGAGAGGGGAACAGAGGGGCGAGTAAAAGAGGGAGGGAGCTTGATAAACGGGGAGGAGCAGAGGACTGGAGTGGAGGTGGGAGGGAGGGAGGTGGGAGGGAGGGAGGTGGGAGGGAGGGAGGGAGGGAGGCAGGTGGGAGGGAGGGTTGGGCTTGCTGCAAAGTGGGAGGCGCCCCGCTACTTGTGACGCTTCCATCCTGAAATGGGTTGTCTGATTGGGCGAGAGCTATGAGACTAAAAATAGACCCCTAATCTACGAAAGAGTGTGCTAAAAATAGAGAGAGAGAGAGAGAATGAGAGGGAGAGACACAGATGGAGAGTTATCCAGCCTGTTGCCGTCAAATGAGAGAGTACCAGCATGCAGTAGTGAGTAAGAGGGGGGTGGGGGTGGGCGGGCGGAAGGGAGAAGAGAGATGGAAAAGAGGGGATGCCAAGTGAAGGGAACAGAGAGGTTTGGGGGAGCCAAAATGTTCTTCCCTGACTCATCTTTTGTCTCCTTCTATTCTTTAAATTCTTCTCTTTCGCTCTCACGCTCAGTTCAGTTCAACATGCGTTCAATTGGCGTGAATGTTCAGGTTAAACAATGTTGCCAAAGAAGTCTACAGCGAAGGGACAACATTAGATTATAAATATTTGTATCAGACATTCTCTCACTCTCTCTCTCTCCAAACTCTCACTCAGTCTCTCTCTCCCCCCAATCTCACACACACTCTCTCTCTCTCTCTCTCTCTCTCTCTCTCTCTCTCTCTCTCTCTCAATCACACATACTCTCTCTACCTCACATTCTCACTTTCTCCTACTCAGTCTCTTTCTCATTTACAGTTTCCTTCACTCTCTAATTAGGCTGTGTTTGGTTGCTGTGATTTCGTGTATATGCACACTGCCATTGCCCACATGTTTTAAGCCTGTAATTAGTGCTCGATAAGATGGAAGACATTCTGAGAAAATGGGCACTTGGGAGGTGTGCATGTACGACTAGATTAGTATGAATAGTATGAAAGATTACCAGCATGCAAGACAGCGGCTGCTTTCTAAAGGACATCATGATCGCATCCAATGTTCCACACAGTGTGTCTGTGTGTGTACTGCAGTGTCTTCTCTCTAAGGACCTAAACAGGTCTTTCTTGTGTGTGTGTGTGTGTGCGCGCGCATGCTCACATGCAGACTGTGGCGTGCTCAGTGCTGCAAACAGACAGAAGCACTTCCTCCCCCTGCAGCTCTGGGTTACATCAGGTCATCACTGCTCCTCTGTCCGGATCCAATCCATGATCAGTTGCACTCAGCCCAAGGTTAGATGCCATAGCAAGGTTGCGACTGGTTCCCAACATTCCTCCATTTAGACTCCAGTTTCCCATGGTGACACACAGCACATTTTGGGCATGTTGTGTTGTTAACATTCGAAATACCTTTATTCAAAAGTATTCCAAACTTGGGAATCTACAAAACAAAATGGTTCTGCAGTATTCATAGTAACCTATATTCAGTTGTGTACAGGCTTATTGTGTTGTAGGCCAAGCAAAGCATATAGTTATTTCATAGGCATCCAGGTGGAGCAATGTCATATTTACCCGAGTACCATTTTGTGTCATATTTATCATTGTCATCTGGGCTGCCATTTTGTTCCGCGATGCAGTGAAACAGTGTGTGGTGGGGGAGGGGGAGGGGGAGGGGAGGTGATGAAGAGGAAATGAGAAGGAAATGGAATGTTTTTTTTCTTGCAATTTCATAATATAGAGCATGCAGAGTCTTGTGTGTGTACATGGTCTGTCTGTCTGTCTGTCTGTCTGTCTGTCTGTCTGTCTGTCTGTCTGTCTGTCTGTCTGTCTGTCTGGTCTGTCTGTCTGTCTGCCTGTCTGTCTGTCTGGTCTTTCTGTCTGTCTGTCTGTCTGTCTGCCTATCTGGTCTGTCTGTCTGGTCTGTCTGTCTGTCTGGTCTGTCTGTCTGTCTGTCTGTCTGTCTGTCTGTCTGTCTGGTCTGTCTGTCTGTCTGGTCTGTCTGTCTGTCTGTCTGTCTGTCTGTCTGGTCTGCCTGCCTGCCTGCCTGCCTGCCTGCCTGCCTGTCTGTCTGGTCTGCCTGTCTGTCTGTCTGTCTGCCTATCTGCCCGCCTGTCTGCCTGTCTGCCTGTCTGGTCTGTCTGGTCTGTCTGTCTGTCTGTCTGTCTGTGTGTCTGTCTGGTCTGTCTGTCTGTCTGGTCTGCCTGTCTGGTCTGCCTGTCTGGTCTGTCTGGTCTGGTCTGGTCTGGTCTGGTCTGGTCTGATCTGGTCTGGTCTGTCTGTCTGTCTGGTCTGCCTGGTCTGCCTGTCTGGTCTGGTCTGGTCTGGTCTGTCTGTCTGCCTATCTGCCTGTCTGTCTGTCTGTCTCTGGCCTTCTCTCCACTCTTTTGTATAGTGGGAAAGGTAATTGAGTGATGGAGTGAGTCTGTGTACGTGTGTTTTGGCTCAGTGACATCCCTAAGCACGCTAGATGGTTAGATAGATCGCTAAGGGTGACCATCTACTGAGGCTGAGTGACCCCCCCCCTCCCCCAGGAGGCCTAACCTGCCCGGTCTTCACCAAATGACAACACAGTTTGAATTTATATTCCCCGTATTCCCTCATTCAAGTGGCCCAGACAAACACAACAGCGGCCGTGCTGACCAGATGCAGTTATTTAGATTTTTCCTCTGATTAAAATGGTGTCAGCATTCTTCCTGCCAGTTCCCTCCTCTGAGATTTCCTGGAGCGGGGAGCTGCCTGTCATTCTGCATGTCTGACTGGTCGCTGTGATGTGCACCGGGCACGGCAAGATGGCCACCGTTGCCCCAGCAACGGCAGAGAGAGAGAGCACCGAGAAGAGTGGAGTGCAGTTTTTGATGGATGTTCAGGTTATGAGTTCACACAGAGCGAATATCCGAGGAGGCAGGGATGAACAGAGCGAAAGGGAAGACGAGGGGAGGGGAAGAGCATTTTACACCTCCAGTCTTCCAGTCTTGCTCTCCTCGATGTATTTACCTCTCTCCGTTCCTCCCTCTCTCTCTCTCTCCCTCTCTCTCTCTCTCTCTCTCTCTCTCTCTCTCTCTCTCTCTCTCTCTCTCTCTCTCTCTCTCTCTCCTCTCCTCTCTCTCTCTGTATCTCACCATCCCCAAGAAAATCATAGGCCTGATTTCTTATCAGTTATTGATCTGGTTATATTGTGTGTGTATATAAACAACGCGGCCATATCATGACCTTTTGATGGGTGTGAGAGACTCCTGATGTGTGTGTGTGTGTGTGTGTGTTGTGGTGCTCTCCTGTCCGTCTTGTTGCAGAGCTGGATTAGAGAGGTTATATAATACACACTCTGAGCCTCACCCAGCATAGGGCTAAGAGGATTACGGGAAGTCTACTAAAGACACAGGGTGACACACACACACACACACACACAGACCTCACAATCTACTGGGACACACGACTCGAGTCGTAGGTTCACACAAACGCTCCGACACACAGGCGTACACGCAAACGTGGTGCACTTACAAGTAAGACTCTTTCTGATTGGTCTAACCCTAACAGGATATAGATGTCAGTCTGCTGTCTTCTATTCTGACCAGCCAATCTCCATCTTTCTTGCTCTCCCTGGTTCTCTCCGTTTCAATCTATTTGTGTCGTTCCTCTTTTTCGGTCGAGTCATTTCTTCCCCCCCTTCGGCCTCTCAGCAAACATGTACCACTGCCTACAACTTGGTACAGCCACAGATGTGTGTGTGTGTTTAGTACCCTAAGGTGAACAGTCTGCTTTGTTGAACACACACACACACCAAGTCTGGAGGGGCTCAAAGAGGTCTTGCAGGACGCCCGTGGCTGCTGTCACCATAGCGACTGGACCCTCTGCACTCGTTTAATTGGAGTCATCGCTTTCTTCATCCCCCAATCCTGGGGGACGGGTCAGGGTCTGGAAGGGTGGGAGGGTGGGAGGGTGGGAGGGTGGGAGGGTGGGAGGGTGGGAGGGTGGGAGGGTGGGAGGGTGGCTGTGTTTGTGCTTGAGAATAACAGGGCAAGTGTTAGGTCTTCAAGAGAGCCTGTTGGTCAGGGAGAGGGGGGGGGGGCATGTGTAGGGATGTTCGAGGAGCCTAGACAGGCCTACAGCAGGTGCCGCGGGGGGGGGGGTGGGGGGGTGGAGGGTCAAGACTCAGCCGGTCAGCCGTTTTATGGATGCGTTTGAAAAAAAAGGCCCTCAAGGAGAGAGAGAAGGGATGACCCCAATCGTCACCACGCACACACGCGCACGCACACAGACATGTACAGCTGCTATCCATTTCCTCCAGTAATTGACCCGTCTCCCCACCCGTCTTCTTCATCCCCTCAATTAGCCCATCTTTACACACACGCACACACACACACTCTCTCACACAATCGATGGCCCTTTTGACGTGTCACTTGACAGGAGGGGGAGAGGGAGGTAGAGAGGAAGGCCAGAGCAGGACAGCAGGGCGGATAGGTGCTGAACAAGGCGTACGAGGAAGTGCTTGTCAGACCCCCGGAAGCTGATTGGTTAAAGGCGCCCTGACTGTTTTGTGAAGTGGCGGTTTGTGAATGAGTGTTCCGACCCGTCAGCCTGGGAGGGTCTGAGGTGCTACTTCAGGAAAGGCTTCAAACTCAGAGGTGTGTTAGTGTGTGCGTTCTGTGTACCTGTGTGTCAATCTCTGTCTGTTGCAGGGTTAACATTCTTCGGATCTTGGCACAGAGCACACACACACAATTTGCTCCACTGGTCAAGTAATGTGCGCGCACACACACACATTACTTGAATATAAGGCAAAGATGAGCAGTGTAAGAGGTTAGCTCAGGTGAAGGGAGGGAGAGGAGGGGAGGGGAGGGGGAGGGGGGGAAGAGGAGAAGAGGATGAGAAGGGGGCAGAGAGAGAGAAAATAAATCTAAACAGAGAAAGAGAGACAGAGTGACTATTCTCCTCAGATCGGCCATTGCTGTTTCGAGAGGCAAAAAGTTGAAAAGTCAAAATTTCGAAATCAAAGCAACTGATTCTCATCTGACATATCGAAAAAATATGACAGCGTACCCAGCCTGGGGGTTTCCCCGCCGCCATTTTGGTCTTTTCGGTGTGTTTGAACATGTGGAAGTAAAAAACACAAGCAAGCAAGTTGCAATTCCATAACTCACAGTTTTGAACACAAGAATAAAAAAAAGACGCAGAGAACTGGGTATTTTTTTTGGGGGGGGGGGGGGGGGGGGGGGGGGGGGGGGGGGGGGGGGGGTGTGTTACATGTTAACTTGTCCCCCAGATGTCTCACTGTCACTCCTCTGGTGCTTGTTCTGTCCAGTGTTGTTTTCAGCCATGGTACTTGAAAGGCTGCTGGAGTCAGGTTTCTCAGTGGGAGGGAAG
>CM059301.1:11605000-11610000 GCA_030340665.1 Neosalanx taihuensis
CACGTGTGTGTGTGTGTGTGGGTCTAGCTCAGTGGTCAGAATACAATCTGAATATTTGTCTGAATAACAAAGAGCGAACGAGTGTGTGTGTGCGTGTCAATGCTGTTAAGGATCTCACGTGCTGAGAAGCGTAGCCGGCACTTTAAGAACAGCCAAGGTGTATCTGATAGACCGCTTCCAACAAGCCCATTCCAGTTATTTACTGTTAGTTATGAAGGCGATCTGTGTGTGTGTGTGTGTGTGTGTGTGTTGGAGGGGTGGCAAATGACTGTACTCCAAAGCGTGTGTGTGCGTGTCGGCGTACATGAAGGTACAAAGATTCAGATTCTACCCACCCAGGATCGGCTGGTTCCACTCCAGCAGCTAATTATGGTAATGAGAGAGGGAGCGTTCAAGACTATAGCACACTCCTCTGATCTCTCTGTTCTTCGTCCCCGAACCGCTCTAAATGAGCCTGCTGTGATTGCTAATGGTGGGTTAGCACTGGCTCTCTCTTTCCCTCCCCCTCTCTGCCTCTCTTTCTCTGCCTGTCTGTCTTTCTTTCTATCTTTTTCCGGCTTACATTTACCTTATGTATAAGTATAAGTCACACCCACCAAAAATGCTTAAAAAAAATGTTGGGGGGACATTTATTTTATTAAATCAGAGACTAAGAACAGACATTTCATCGTAAAAATGAATAAATGAAAACAATAAAATAAAGAACAACAGGCTGAAATAGAATCTTCTTGGATAAAGAATGCATAGATTATGCTGCCATCCTGCTTGGCTATTGGAGTAACTTGAGAATGTGGCGGGAGTTCATAGTATTATGTTTTAAGGGTCTGCAGTTAGAATGGAAGACCAATGATACCAGTGATACCAGTGCTATCCTTCTGCTCTGGTATCTAGGACCCCAGTCAGCTCCCATAACACAGGATACGTGTCATAAAAACATGTTCACCTTGACCATGACAGCTTCCTGTTTCCTGTCTTCCTCACAGCTCCAGGAGACGGTCAAGAGAAAACTCGACAGCGCCCGCTCACCCCTCAATGGCGACCAAAACGGCATCTGCGACGGGAGCTACTCGCCGACCACCAAGCGGCTACGGAAGGAAGGTTCTGGTCCCGGCGGGCTGGATCTGCTGGCGGGCATGCCCAACAACGTGCCCCCCATCTCGCCGCTCCACCAGATGGACATCAAGCCCCTTCTGGGTGTCAATGCGGGTGGCAACAACAACAACAACATCAGCAGCGGTAACCCCGGCAACGTTAACCACGGTAATCACATCTCGGGTCGCCAGGATGACCTGGGGAAGAACGGCGGGCTCCCGGACATCAAGCTGAACGGGTCGCTGGATCTGGAGGACGGGTTTGGACTCCTCAAGGACCTCAAACAGGAACCGCTGGACGACGGCGGCGGGATCGAGTCCTCGGACACCTCGCTGTCCAATCAGAACAAGCTGTTCTCCGACATCAACCTGAACGACCAGGAGTGGCAGGAGCTGATCGACGAGCTGGCCAATACGGTGCCGGAGGACGACATGCATGACCTCTTCAACGAAGACTTTGAGGAGAAGAAGGAGGCGGAGTTCACGCGACCCGCCACTCAAACGCCGGGGCCGCAGGACCCGCCCCCGGCAACGGCTGCCCACCCCCCTCCTCAAGGAGGGCCGCAGGTCCCCATGGGCTCTCCACAGGTGAGACTGAGCTGTCACCTCACTGCAACTGTGCCTGGGGTTTGTAGTTTTTAGGAGACGTTCTCATTGTCATATGTTGTAATGGTAGCCATGGTTAAGGGTTGAAAGGTTTACAGAGAAAACTCGATTGTTGTAGATTGTAGATGTGTCACTGTCATGCTTATATGGAAGTACAGGCACTGTGATCACCATCTGCATCCTCTCTCCTCAGGTCCGCCCCTCGTCCTCAGGGCCTCAGTTTGCCACCGCCGCCAACGGCACGCCGCCTCAGCAGCCGCTGCAGCAGTCGCCTGCGGTTGCCATGGCATCTGGCTCCCCTCTGCCTAACTGCGTAGCTCGCTCCCCTCAGACCCCCACACAGGCCCAAACGCAAGCAGGACCCAGACCTGGGAATGGATTTATGATGAACCCAGGCCCTGGGGTGGGCCAGGCAGGCACGGGTCCTGGCGGGGCAGGGGTGGTGCCTACAGGTCAGCCAGGCGGTGGACCGGGACCTGTGACCCCTGACCTGTCGCCGGCGGAGCAGTTGAAGGCGATGGCGGCGCAGCAACGCGCTAAGCTAATGCAGCAGAAACAGCAGCAGCAGCAGCAAGCGGCTAACTGGTCCCCTGCTGGCGCCCCAACCAGCCCCTACGCCTCGGGTCCCTTCAGTCAGGACAAACCCAACAGCCCCATGATGTACCCACCGCAAGCCTTTAACACTGGGCCTCAGGGCCCCCTGGTGGCAGGGATGACCACCAACAATGGACCCAAAGCTCCCATGAACAACTACCTCCCTCAGTCCCACAGCCACATGGGTATGATGAGCCAACAGCAGCAGCAACAGCAGCAGCAGCCAAACAACATGGGCCAGAATGCCCTCAGCAAACAACAACAGGCGGCCATGCTGTCGTACAGCAACACTAAACCGCTCAGTCATTTCACCGCTGCCATGGACCACATGGGTCAGAGGATGACCCCGCCCATTGCCAACCAGGTGAAAAACCCCATGATGCCGCCCTACATGCAGACGGGGAACGGTGGGGGAGGGGGCGTGCAGGGGGCCGTGCCAGGCCAGACGCAAGGGCCAATCCCTGGACAGACGGCCCACCTGAGCGAGGAGCAGAAGAGGATGCTTCTGATGAAGCAGAAAGTGCTGAACCAGAGCATGCCCTATGGCGCCATGCAACCCCATGCACAGGTAAGACGACATTTTGGATCCTGGCGCCATTTTGGATCGGGCGCCATTTTGGATACGTTGTTTGGCTGTTTGTGTGGCACTTTTCTACTGTATAATGTAGGGGTGGCTCCAATGGGGTGGTACTTATGCCACTTACACAATCTGCACCCAGCTGCTCACCAGCTGCAGTTGTGACAGTGAGAAGAAATCTCTATATATAAGGTTTGGTAGATATAAGTATATAGTTTATAAGGCAGTGTAGATATTTAGATGTGGAAAAAAATAAACAGCAAAGATCACGGATGGTTTTCAACATCTCTGACAGGATTTCAGTATGTCTGGGGAAGACATTGTTTAGTTTTTCTAACGCCTCCCCCAGATTTAGGGGGGTAAAATGGCGGTGGTTACCCCAGAAACAAGGTAGTGCGTCGATAGGGAATACTAAACAAATATCTTTGTGTATGTCTTAAGGCCTCTTGCGACAGCAGCCCTCCTTCCCCCAACACACACACACACTAGCCACAGACACTACTACCAAACACTTGCGTCCCCTAACATGCTAACGCTAGGCTAGCTCCCCCCCCCCCCCCCCCCCCATCCGTCACAGTTGACTAATAGCTCATATTGAACCTCCAGTGTCATTATTAGTTTTCCTCAGGCGTTGTGCTTTGCTGGCCCAGCGATCGGCCAACCGCTCAGTCGCTCAGGCTGAGACAACAGCCTCCTACACTGCGGCCAGTCTAACCCCCACCCCTTGGTATGGTGCTAACTGGCCATTCATGACGCTAAACACTTGACGCTAGCCATGTCCATAAGGTCATACGGTTTACACCATGTTTGTGCTAAGCTAAAGGGCTTTTGTTTCTCTGAGGTGGTCGATTATTGGATGGTGTAAGGGGGGTACAGATAAATGTGCTACCGGCCCTTTAAGAGGAGGGGATAAACCCATTAGCTCATGACCGGTGAATTACTGTCATTAGAGACGTGTGTGTGTGTGCGCGCGCTTGCGCGTTTAACACTACCCTCCCCTCTCCCTTTTGAGACGGCCTACTCTCCAGGTCTAATTCTCTTTGCCTCTCACCAGCTCATGATATGCATATTGTGGAACCCCTCCCTCCCTCCCTCCCTCCCTCCCTCCCTCCCTCCCTCCCTCCCTCCCTCCCTCCCTCCCTCCCTCCCTCCCTCCCTCCCTCCCTCCCTCCCTCCCTCCCTCCCTGCTCCTTTGCTCCCCTCTCTCCTTCCTCTCCTTCTCCTCCCCTCACCCAGAGACACCCAGCACCAATAAAGGAGCAGATTTATTAAAATGGGGCCTTTGCTGCGGCTGCCTGAAGAAAGAAGTGAGAGGGGGAGTGGGGGGGGGGGGGGGGGGAGCCAGAGGGAGGAAAAGAGAGAAAGGGGCAGAGAGAGACAAAGAGGGAGGGAGGGGTTGTGGCAGAAGGGAGGTAAAGAGAGAGTGAGTGGGTATAGGCAGAGGAAAGGAGGGAGATTTATACGAGAGCGCGAAGAGAGGATGGAGCGGAGGGAGCGGAAAGAGAGGATACAGTGTGTGGAGAAAGAGACGGGAGAGAGAGAGAGAGATTTATGAGCAAGGGAAGCGGGAGAATTTCTCAAAGTAAGGAATATACCGGCAAAAAAAGGGAGAGAGGGGAAAAAGTATACGATGAGGGGAAGAAAGCATAGGGAAAGCAAAAATGTAAAAAGGTTACCAAGGTAACAGAACGGCAGAAGCAACGCTCCTCTCTCTCCCTGCCATGTCAGCGTTTCATTTCTAATCAGCGTCTTTCGTTGAGTTCAGTTTCTTTCCTTTTTTATTATTATTATTCGTAGAAATCGCTTTTGCCTTCGTGTGTTTAATCCGTCATGAACCCATGAGTCTTAAAACTGGAGCAGTCCGGTATTTTCCGTGTCTGGTCAGAGGGTGTTAGAGAGCAAGAGTCCAGACAACTGACTGTCTGTCAGGCCCATTGATTATTCCACATGTTCATCAGGCCTACATACAGCACTGTGTGTGTGCTGAGGAGGGGGTGGATGTTAGGACCTTTTATTTTCAACAACCATCGTGTGTGTGTATGTGTGTGTGTGTGTGTGTGTGTGTGTGTCTCACAGGTGGCTGGGAGAGCCTTTTTCCTGTGCGCAGGCTAATCCAGTTAGCAGCTGCTTAG
>CM059301.1:11615000-11747500 GCA_030340665.1 Neosalanx taihuensis
CGGTCCATCTCACCTTCTCTAGGTTTCTCCTCTTCTCCTTCCTTCCTCCCTCGTTCCCTCCCTCCCCCTGGGCTCCCAGTCCTACCGTCTTTGTGGACTTTTAAAAGAAAAATGAAGCCAAATAAACTGAAACCCCCGGAGTAGATGATTGATAGCTGTGCAAAGGTCTCTCTTCTTTCCGTCTCCCCTGTTTTTCTGTCTCCATTTCTCTCATTTTCCCCGTCTCTCTCTCTCTCTCGTCCTCTCTGTCTGTCAGCCTACTAAATATTGAACAAGATAATAAAAGTGGATGGCTCTGAGGCGTGGATGCACAGGAGGAGCAAGGTGCGGTGTCGCCACGTTAAGGCCCTTCACGTCAGAGTCGCTGTGTTTGCCCGTGTCTGAGTCATCGGGAAGCAGCCTGCTGTGGCGATGTCGCCGTGCGGCCGTGCTGCCTTGTAATGCTCCACACACCCATTTATCTAAGCGTGCGGCTTTCCTGGTTGTTTGTCCAATATATGTGTGTGTGGATGTGTGTCTGTGTGTGCTTTGTGTGTGTGTGTGTGTGTGTGTGTGTGTGTGTCTCTTCTAGGTCCTATCTATCACTTTTGTGGACAGCTGGATGGGAGGCTGGCGCCTTATCAGGCACAGCAGAGGACACCTATCAGGGGACCTATTGTCCTGTGGACCATGAAAAGAGTGTGTGTGTACATTCTTCAAAATAACTCCTCTATATGCACGTCAAACAGGAGGGTGTGTGTAGAATGAGAAAAAAAAAGGTTTCTTTCGTGTGTTTGCGCGTGCTTTCGTTCGAAAACTTCTGGAAACTATAAAGGTGAACATCGTTGGAAATGCAGTCCAGAAGTTGAGATGGATTCCATTTGAGCCACATGTGTTTATCTGGGTGCTTGTGTGTCTCTTGGCTTCCTTCACCTCCCTCAGCTCCTCCCCAGTTATATCATTATTTCCCAAGCTTCCTGGCTTCCACACACACACACTCATGCTTTTACGTGGGTGGGGGAACACACACACGTGCACACACACACACACACACACACACACACACACACACACACACACACACAATGGGGCGTAGCAGCTCAAGCAAGCCAAAGATAATTCACTTTACACAGTGAGTTTCGCATGGCTCATGTAACCCTGTGGTGCTGTGTGCTGTGGGGAAATCCAATTGGCTGATGTGTGTGTTTGTGTGTGACTGTGTGTGTGTGTGTGTGTGTAAATATGTGTGTTGGAGTAAAACATGGAGGTGCATGCGTGTCATTTCACTGGGTGTCTCCATGCGGTGCTGCAGTTGGAGGCCTGGCCTACTTTGGGATAGATTTTGGGGGATAGATTTCTCCGTCACCCCGTTTGAAAAAAAGGAGAGAGAGGGAGGGGGGTAGAAGTCAACCGGTACTAAAGAGAGAGAGAGACAGAGGGAGGGAGAGAGAGAGACAGAGAGAGAGACAGAGAGAGAGAGAGAGAGAGAGAGAGATAGAGAGAGGGAGACAGAGAGGGAGAGAAAGAAAGGGGTTGTCTTGATTTCTCAGAGAGAAGGATGCTGGGAAAGCCAGCGGCTCAGCACTGTTTGCACACGGCCGACCAGGAACACCAGCTGGGGAGAGTACGGTCAGAGTCCAGCCTCTTTCCTCCCAGAGTCCTCTCCTCTCTTACCTTCCACTGCCAGACAAACTAGATGTGAATAGGAACACTGCGCGGTACTTGGGTAGAAAAGAAAGACACATTGAGCTCTTATTCTTACAGTAAAGAGGTTATTTGCGACGGGCCCTAACGTATCTGAAAACGACCCGCGCTTTGGCTGAAAGCTTCCGACGACGACCTTGTGGCTTGAAGTCGCTCGAAAAACGAACGCTCCGAAGAAACAAAGTGGGAAGTGGCGCGACAGGAAGTCCTAATAAGGGGATCCTGCGGGGTCCCTCTTTTCTGCCTCTGCGCACGAGTTCTGTTGCATGGATCAGCTTCTAACAGTGTAGGGATGTCGAGAGACCGATCAGTTGTAGTGGACCTTCATCCATGGGGCTGTGTGTGTGTGTGTGTGTGTGTGTGTGTGTGTGTGTTGTGACAGCTGTGCTCAGTCTCCTACTGAACATGTTGGAGAGGGGAGGAGGGGGAGAGGAGCCCCCCAGCAGCTGGTGAGGCCGTCCTCCCTCCTCTCCTACCTTTCCCTTCCGCCCTCCGAGGCCCTGAGCCTGAGCCGCAGTGGCCCACAGGCTCCTCTATCCTCCTCCTTCCCCTCCCTCCTCTCTTTCCTCCCTCCTCTTCTCTCTCCTCCTCCTCTTCTCTCTCTCTCCTCCCTCCTCCTCCCTTTCTCATCTATTCCCTCCTCTCTTCCCTGCTCTCTCTCTCTCTCCTCCTCTCTCTCGGGTGAGGAAGTGGTCTCAGAAACTTCTCCCATGTGGTTTGAGGAAGAGTCTCTGTGGGGCTGACTCACAAATCAGACCATTGCCCCCCCCTCTCTCTCTCCCCCCCCTCGCCCCTTTTATGCAACCTTGTTCAAGTTTTGATCTGTTCCTGCCCTACTGCAGTTCTGTCCAGAACATTCGGACAGGGAACGGAGGGTCATTATTGTACGGGCATCAAGCGGGGAAACGTTGCTGAGCTGAATGGCTGGCTGTGTCAGGGGGGAGCCGGCCTGGCAGGACTCCACTTCACGCCACACTGCGACGCTGACGTCACGCCTCTTGATACCGGAATACTTTGTAAAACGCTGTGCGGCCATTGTGGTGCCTTTGATTGGTTCAGTGTGAACGAGGGAACGGCTTTATGGGGAGGATGCCTGATCGCTGTTTAGAAAGGGTATCGCTCCGTTTCTTGCTTTTCAAATCGGTGTTTCTCTGGCCCTCTCTTTCTCTCTCTCTTCCCCTCCCTCCCTCCCCTCCCTCCCTCCCTCCCTCCCTCCCTCCCCTCCCTCCCTCCCTCCCTCCCTCCCTCCCTCCCCTCCCTCCCTCCCTCCCTCCCCTCCCTCCCTCCCTCCCTCCCTCCCTCCCTCCCTCCCCTCCCTCCCTCCCTCCCTCCCTCCCTCCCTCCCTCCCTCCCTCCCTTTACTAACCAGTAATGATTTTCAGTATTTTGTGCGTGGAGGCAGAAAATGTGCTTAGTGTGAAGGTGCAGTCAGTCCTGTCCCATAGTGTCGACTGTGCGAGGTAAAGCTCTATCTTATCAGGAGGCCGAGCAGGGTCAACAGGAAGCAACAACCGTGGGTGTGTGTGTGTTTACGTGTGTGTGTGTTCTCCTGTGAGCGCGTGTCGTTGTTACCTGGAGTCGGTGACACAGACAGACTAGCTGAAAGGCACCTCGCTCCCAAAGAGCCACCCAGATGACTATTTGCACCTTTTAATGCAGATGAAAAGTGTTAATTGATACTGGGAGGCAGAGTTAATTTGCTCTACCGAAAAAGGGAAAGAACGCAATGTTGCTTGCGCACACACACACGCACACACACACACACACACACACATGCACTCACACCCAAAAGTGATTGCGATGGAGTGAGTAGCAGGACTCACGTTTGCTGACTCGGTCATGGACGAATGCTATTTCGGTGGCTGGGGTGGAGGGTGGGTCTCCGCGTTTAGGGTGGAGGGAGGGGAAGGGGGGGGGGGGGGATCTCAGGAGAGGGTCCGACCATCATCTGTCTCCGGTAGAGGCTTGACAGCTCATTGTTCCCTGGTGGGCCGGTGCTGTTCGTCAGCCTGGTTACAGAGCGGCAGGCGCTCTGCCGTCGTCAGGGTCCGTGGGCGGCTGTGACATCACCGCACGCCCCCCCCCCCCCCCCCCCCCCTTCCCCCCAAAGAACGTTCTAGAATGACTCCGAAATAGGAACCGCTGAGGTGGCTGGGGAGCAAGGGTTTGACACACACACACACTAACACCGACACACAAGGTGTATACAGTAGCATGCCGATGCCGCATATACGCATATATTTTTTACACGCAGAAATACACAACAACACAGTTACAATGATTAAGATAAGGATTTGGGATCCGATCTGTAACTGTGGGAGGAAACCAAGCAGCGCTAAGCAACCCCCCTCACCCCCGCCCCTGAGGATGGGTCTTTCCAGCCTGGTCATTAATCAACAGTCTGGGGGTATTGGGTTTCACCATCGGGCTCTTTGCGGGGGTGTGGTTGAATCTCCCCAACCTCTCTGTATGACATACCTGGCCGCTGGCTGTTTTTGTCCACCGCAGTGATTTACACCTCGCGCTCGGACGTGCGTGCGGACGTGCTCGTGTGTTCTTGCGGGAAGGCCTTGTGCGTAGTGCGGACCTTGTTGTGGGGCTGTATCTGTGTGCTCGCTTGCAAAGTGCTTGTGTGTGTGTGTGTGTGTGTGTGTGTGTGTGGGGGGAGTGTGTGTGTGTGGGGGAGTGTGTGTGTGTGTGGGGGGGGGGGGGGTGGGATGTGTGTGTGTGTGTGGGGGGGGGGGGGGGTGGGGATGTGTGTGTATGTGCCTATGGGTGTGTGTTTTTGTGTGTGTGTGTGTGTTGCGCACCACGGACAGGGCCCATCTATTCCCAGAGAAAGCCATTCACCTGGACAGGCTCATTAGGCTGTGCTGACTGTAGCCTGCAGTCACATGGAGCTGAGGAGGGGAAGCTCTCACACTTACGGCCAGCCTGTAACACACACACACACACACACACAGCCTACACACACACACACACACACACACACAGCCTGCACACACACAGTTTGCAAACGCACACAGCCTGCAAACACACAGACAGGCAAACAGCCTTATTTATTTGTTTATTATCCTACGCAGTTTCACCTTGACATAGGGGAGACTCGTGTGTGTCTGTGTGTGTGTGTGTCTATGTATCGAGGCTTCTGAATGTTTATTAGGGTTGTTGCGTGTGTACACCCCATGCACATCATACAAAAGGGTTGTGTGTGTGTGTGTGTGTGTGTCTCCTTCTCCTATGAAGCAATATTCATGCTTGGGATCATAAATCACAATGGGGGATGAGGAGAGGGAGGGAGGGAGGGAGGGAGGGAGGGAGGAGGTGTGGAGGGAAAGAGGGGAAGACGGTGATTTGAAGTCTCGAGCCGATCGAAGCGTTAACATGCTCACCCAGAATGGTGTGTGTGTGTGTTTGTGTGTGTGTGGACTTGAATGTACATCTCACAGTGGATTAGAGGCAGGTATGTGATAGCAGTGTGTGTGTGTGTGTGTCTGTGTGTCTGTGTGTGTGTGTGTGTGTGTGTGTGTGTGTGTGTGTGTGTGTGTGTGTGTGTCTGTGTGTAACCCCCATGCGCTCCATAGGAAGCATGTGTCTCCAGACATCCAAATGATGGATCTACCTCATCCACTTACACACATCCCTGTGTGTGTGTGTGTGTGTGTGTGTGTGTGTGTCAGTACACAGCACTACAGTATTAACCCTGGTTCAGTCCCTCCTCTGCATCCTCCAGGCCCTCTCCCCAGACCACAGGGCGCCCCACAAGACATCAGCAGCCGCTTTAGGAAACAAACCAAGCGTAATGGCCGCCGCCGCCCGCCAGAAAGCCGTCGTAATGCGGTTAGCAGCTCGCCGCACGGCCAGCCCAGATCCCATCTCCCCTGACCACCCATCCACCTGGATCAGCCGTGGGTTTTACACACTGCAGCAATTTACCACCTCGCTTCAGTGACACTGGGTCACCTCACTTCCTGGTCTGGTCTGGGGGGGGGGGGGGGGGGGGGTGCGACACACACACTCCCTCTACCATCTTGTTGTCCTTGTGAGGGGAGGCGGCAGCAATGATTGGCCACCTCAAGGCAGCCGAGCACAAGTGCTTCCCCTGTCTCCTGGCCTGGTACATACTCAGGAAAGGTTTGTTCTACTTGATTTTATATTGGGCTGTTTTGTGGACGACCATAGAGAGAGCATGCAGACTCAGACAGAAAGGCCTGGAAGCCCACCTCAGCCCAAGCGGGAATCGAACCCAGGACCTTCTTGCTGCGAAGCGAGAGTGCAAAGCGCCGTCCCCTTCCCCTCTCCATCAGCCCTCTCTTTATTTCCTCCCTCTCCCCCTCTTCTCTCTCTCTTTTCCTTATCGCTTCCTTATATCTTCCTCTCTTATCTGTCCCACCTTCTCTTCTTTTCTTATCTATCTCTCTCTCCTTCCATCTTTACGCTTTCGAGGTTATGGTTGAGGTTAAAATGCATTTCCTCTTGTTTATAAAAGGACTTCCTGGTTTGTTGCCAATTGTGGCCAGCTGTGTGTATGTTTGCTCCGCCCCCAGAAGCTGGGGTTCAGGTAATGAAGTATAAGCTGGTCCGGCTTGGATCAGAGAGTCTTCTCAGTGCTTCTCACTCAAGTACTGCACTACTGAGCTCATTCCAAACTGTGTGTGTGTGTGCATCTGCATCTGTGCCAGTGCTCATTTGTTTAGAGTTGAGAGGTGTGTGTGTGTTCGTGTCTGTGTAAATGTGTGTGAAGTGGCTCATTCTTGTGGTAAGAGGTGGCTGTGATAGTCAGTGTGAGCTCTCCTCCTCAAAGCTGCTTCTCTCTCTTCTCACGTGGCTCCCCTGGTATGGTTGGTATTTCACAACCCCCCCCCCCTCAGATCTCCTCCTCAACACTGGGGGAAGGGGGTGGGAGTGTGTGTGCGTGTGACACTGGTTAACGCACGTACACACACACACGCTCTGTGGGCCTTGAGTGTCGCTCTCTCCGTCTTGTATCCCGCGTACGAGGGGGGCGGGGTTTGTGTGTTCTGCTCTGTGTGTGAGACAGGGAGATGATGATTTACACACACACACACACACACACACACACTCTTTGGTTGGCTTCTGTTCTGTCTCCCTCTGGGTCCTAGCCGTCCCTGAGGGTGGAGAGAGTGTGGCAGGGATTTTGTGGTTGAATAGAGATGGAGAGGTTGTCGTCACAATGTGTTTGCGTGTGTGTGTGTATTGTCTTCCCCTCTACCGCACACAATGTTGCTTGCACTGTCAGTAGAATGTGCGTTGTATGCAGTGTTTTGTACTGCATACGTGTGTACATTTTCTGTTTGTGTGTGTGTGTGTGTTACCAGGATGTAATTAAACACAATGGCTGCAGCTAATGGAACAGCTGCCTCTTTGTAAACTCTGCTCGCAGCCCGGCACGCTCCTGGTGACCCTCCGCCTTGCCTCAGGCCACTCTCTGCCCTCCTCTCCTTCCCCTCTTCCTTTCTTTCTTTCCCTTTCTCCCTCTCTCCCTCCCTCATTCCTTCTCCCTCGCTCTCCCATTGGCTTCCGTGCTCATCTGTGACTTGCTCAAAGCCCACATTCTTTTCTGGCACAACCTCCTCTCCTTCCGTCCCCCCCCCCCCTCTCTTTTACCTCCCCCCCTCCCATTCTTGACTCTCTCCCTGCCTCTTTCTTTCTTTGTTCCTTTGTGAAAAGCTATATCTCTATATCCTTCCGTCTCGTTTACTTGATCCCTCCTTCCTCTCCCGCCCACCCTCCCTCTCTTTCTTTCTTGGCTGTAGGACCATTTTTCCCCCCAGCAGTGTGCCTCTCCACCTCTCCACCCCTCCCCCGCTCCCTCCCTCCCTCTCGATCCCTCCCTCCCTCTCTCCTCCTCCTCCTCCCTCCACTGGTCGTCCTCCGTCTCTCCTCCTATCAGCAGGGTGATAAGGCTACGTCACGGATCTGACAGAGGGGACTGCAGCAGCGAGCTCTGGCGCACATGCACACACACACACACACACACACACACACACACACACACACACCACAGTTCCTACACATGCGCCCCTCTCTGTCTCCCTCCTTCACATACATTTAACTTGCCTCAGGAGCACGCTAGCACACACGCTATCCCATTTCCCCGTCTATAAGGAGCTCATCATCACCCCGGTCTCATGTCTGCGTGTTTAGCCAATCCCCCCGCTACACTGGAGGGAGGCCAAATCACCATGATGGAGGAATTACTGTTGGGCAGGGATAATTACTGTTGGCCAACAAATTATCCCCACAAATGAGCATGTGTTTGGGGGTGGAGTCACCTTGAATTAGGATACACAAACACATACGTGTGGAAGCTTTGGTGATCTATGGCACCTGCTGTAGATGATTTACCAGTGCCCCCCCTCACTATTGTCATTATTCTTTTTTTGTTTTGTTTTGCCCTCCGCCTGACAGCAACTGTGACTGGCGTTCACTGTTCCGCCGGCGCTATCTGTATCCCTGCTTCACAGTCTAGGAGTCTGTACATCAGTCTGTCCAGAGACCTTGACTGTGCGTGTGTGTGTGTGTGTGTGTGTGTGTGTGCACGTGCGTGTGCGTGTCGGCAGACAGTCATAATAGTGGTCTTAAGGACCATCTCCGAGCGTCACCACGCCGTAAATCACCATGGCGGTGTGACCTTGCCCGCTGCAACCTTTCCCTCCGTCGTGTCTCTCTCTCTCTCTCTCTCTCTCTCTCTCTCTCTCTGTGTCTCTCTGTGTCTCTGTGTGTCTCTCCCTCTTTCTCTCTTTGTGTCTCTCTCTGTGTCTCTGTCTCTCTCTCTTTGTGTCTCTCTCTGTCTCTCTCTCTTTGTGTCTCTCTCTGTCTCTCTCTCTTTGTGTCTCTCTCTGTCTCTCTCTCTTTGTGTCTCTCTCTGTCTCTCTCTCTCTGTCTCTCTGTGTCTCTGTCTTTCTCTCTTTGTGTCTCTCTCTGTCTCTCTCTGTCTCTCTCTCTGTTTGTCTCTCACTCTCTCTCTCTGTGTCTCTCTCTGTGTCTCTTTCTGTCTCTCTCGCACTCCTTTCTCTGCCTCTCCTCCCTCTGACAGACAGCTGTCTGGTCCATTTAATAAGCACCTCAAACTCTATCTGACCCCTGAGGGTGGTGGTGGTGGGGGGGTGTGATAGAGAGAAGAAGGTCTCTAACTGGTGCAACAACACTAGTCTAGTTGGCATCTATATACTGTTGTGTACAGTACTTGAAGTGACCACGACGCTCTGCACCCCTGCTGTAATTACCGTCTTTTTAAAGCGCTCTCTGAGCAGTTTGGGCAAAGGCGTTAATTCAGCTGTGCTCTGCTTTGCTGCTTTGCAAGCGTCAGTCTTTTGGTAATGCCTGTGATGTCACAAGACATTCTAAATGACAAACTCTCTTCCGTCGTTCTCTCTCTCTTTGGTCTCTGTGTCTATTTTCTTGGTTTTATATCATCCCTCTTTCGCTCCGTCTCTCTCTGCTCTTGGTCTCACACAGTATTCAGTACAGTACAGTTTTTAGTTCTCTCTTTCTATAAATGTTCATGTACAGCATTACACCTCTTAATGTGTTTACATGAGTACTCAGTAATTTTCTACTTTGTAGGGGGGATACTGTACACCTAAACCTGTGTTTCAGCATGCTAGCTGAGTGCAGAAACACACAAACCACACACCATTTTACAAGCGTATAATGGAACTTCACCCCCCCATTTTTCGATGGATGTTTTTATCCCTCCGACCCCCTGCCACCACCTTCTTTTTCTTCCAGTACTTTTTCCCTTTCCTCCTTCACGGCGGAGGTCAATGTACGGCGGACATGGAGTCATGTGACGCATTCCCAGAAACTCCAGTGCAATCTGGGTCAACAAAATTCCGTACACAAACTGACAAAACCCCCCCAAAGACCTAGACTGGTTAACATAGTGTCTCCTCCAGAAACCAGTCATAGATGACTAGAAGAGGGGGTTCTGTTACATTAGTTACGTTGTGGTAGTTAGTAGTGGCCGTGTGACTGCTTCAAAATACAGCGTCATATAGTTTGAGTGGCCACGCTTACACTTTAGATTGTGCCTTTTCTCTTTCTAAACCCCCCTTTCCCCCACCTCCCCCCCATCCCTAGATGCTCACTCCCTTCTGAATCTGGCTGGCTTCACACTCTACCTACCTTACTTCTCCCTTTCTCTCTCTCTCTCTCTCTCTCTCTCTCTCTCTCTCTCTCTCTCTCTCTCTCTCTCTCTACCTCTCTCTCTACCTCTCTCTCTCTACCTCTCTCTTTCTCTCTCACTTTCTCTCTCTCTCTTTCTCTCTCTCTCCCTTTCTCTCTTTCTCTCTCTCTTTCTCTCTTTCTCTCTCTTTCTCTCTCTCTCCCTTTCCCTCCCTCCCTCCCTCCCTCCCTCTCTGAGGCCAGCACTCGCCAGGTCAGTGCCGCAGGAAGCAGTATTATTCTTTCTGGAATGTCGCATTACTCTAAATTTAGATCCTCTGTTTCCGTTCGTTCTCCTTCGCTCCTTTTTGCTCTTTTTTTCTTCTTTCTTGCAGCAGATAAGACTTAAATAGCTGTGATCATCTTCAGACACACCTGGGAGTTCAGTCCCCTAAATGTTCCTGTCTTTTCCCATCGCCTTCACTGGTTAGCTAACTCTACTGTATCACTCTGGCCTGGCTAGGCCCCTGTGTGTGTGTGTGTGTCCAGTTCCCAGTTGTTCGTTGCTGAGACAGCACGTACTGTATATTTAGCCTGTGACTCCATAGAAACCATTCCTCCATGATGGAGAGCCTCAGGACTTAAGTAGTGTTTTGGAAACAATCACTCACTCACACACACACACAGAAACACACACAGACACACACAGATACAAACACAGATACGCACACAGACGCACACAGACACACACAGATACGCACAGATACAAACACAGACGCACACACACACACACACAGATACAAACACAGACGCACACAGAAACAAACACAGACGCACACAGACACACGCAGATACAAACACAGACACACAGATAGAAACTCGCCCACACCCACACTTCTCTCTGCCCTTCCTCAAACTCACAAGCAGCTCTGCCGGAAGAAGTCACACCTGCCAAGCGAGCCTCATAGTCCAGGCTAGCGTGCTTGTGTGTGGGCTATTAGACTGTGTTAACGTGTGCAGGCCGCGTCTGCCTCCATAAACCAACCCTCTCCTATAGCTTTTAGCGCTGATGTACACCTTGTTTGTAATGGTGGAATCGTTAGCATTATTTAGACGGGGAAGAGGACCTGTCGATGTGTGTGTGTGTGTGTGTGTGTGTGTGTGTGTGTGTGTGTGTGTGTGTGTGTGTGTGTGTGCGTATCTGTGTATGTGTATATCCACCCTAGGACTGCTCTATGTATTGATCCTTGTGCGATCAATACGGCTAGGCTAACGACTCTCCAATATGCTGCGCTAGCCCACCCCTGATCAATCACAACCACCTTTGCAAAACCCAGAAACCACTCTTTGTCTCCCTAATGTTAACCAGAGCGTCCCCCCACCACCCCACCTACCCCCCACTAACATAAGTAGCACAGTAAGCTGACTAGCTTCTCGTAGTAATTAAGGGGTAAAAAAAACTACTGAAATGTTAGCCCTGAGGCGCTAGATGCTAACTAGCTGTGGGTTGTGGCAGGTAAGAGGCTAAGCTATGCTAACATCACCTCATGTGTGGCCAGGGAAGCCAGAGGCCTTGTGTGCTCATTGATTTCTCTGCAGCAGAGAGGCAGAACCACTCTGCAGGGACATGCATGGCGCGTGCACACACACACACGCTCACACACACTCAGACACACACTCAGACACACACTCAGACACACACTCACATAAGCAACCGTATACAACCACGGCTAACAAAACAAACACATTCACACAGGCACATTTAAAACCCCCCCTCACCACCCACACACCAACGCACACACACACACCCACACCCCCCTATCTCAGCATGCCAGATCAAATGGTCAGTGTCTCGGCCTCATCCGCTGGAGGAAGGGAACCATTCCTATCAGACACCTTCATCTGATCAGGATGGATGACAGAGCCACAGGGGGAGGGGGGACGCACATTTTCTCTCCTCTCTTATACACACACACACACACAAACACATACAGGAGTACACGGGCTAACGGTTACTGAGCGAGGGGGTAGGAGGCAGGGGGGGGTGGATTCCCGAGCAGCACCGCTAAACATCGCTTAGCGACAGAATGCTGCCAGCGTAGCTTGCGGGCCCAGGGTCTCACACACAGGGCTATGTGTGTTTCTCTCGCCATCCAGCTTTCTGTAGGGAAAAGGAGCCAGCATCAATGCCTATTCACTACTTTAATGTCTCTATGCTCTCAAACATTAGACCTACATTGTGTGTGTGTGTGTGTGTGTGTGTGTGTGTGTGTGTGTGTGTGTGTGTGTGTGTGTGTGTGTGTGTGTGTGTGTGTGTGTGTGTGTGTGTGTGTGTGTGTGTGTGTGTGTGTGTGTGTGTGTGTGTAGTGGAGAGGAATGTGAGGAACTGGTGAGAAGGTGCAGGACTGATGCTCTTTGTTACATTATTCAACAGGAGATGTGGGACAGAAGGACATGGATGATAAGGGGGTGAGGGGAGGTGGGTGGGTGGGTGGGTGGGCGGGGGTGGGTGGGGGGGGTGGCATAGAACTGTGTTTGCGTGTGAGCGTGCGTGCGCGTGTTATATTCCTGCGGTTATGCCCGGTGTTGTCGGGGGCGACCAGGCACGGTGGCCATCTCTGCTCCTACCAGCGCCATCTGTTCATCGCCACGGACACCGTTGCCAGCGGTACCTGCTCTCCCCTCTCCTTCTCACTTCCTCTCTCTTTTCCTCCTCTCCTTCCCTCTATCCTGCCAGCCACCCTCTCTGTGAAGCATCTCTCTCTCTCTCTCTTTTCATTTTAGGCGTCACCTTATTACGCTCATTACCACCTGCTCGGTCTTCTCTTGAACTCTCTGTTTCTCTGTTTTTTTTTGCTGCTCTTTTCTCTCTTCTCTCTCTCTTTTCCTCTTTTAATCCTCTGCTACTTGCCTCTCCCTGATCTCTCCTCTTCTCTTCTCCTTTTCCATCGTCTGTCTTGCTTCCTGTCCCTGGTGACTGTGTGGACATGACTCAAGTCCAGGGAGAGAGAGAGAGAGAAAGAGAGGAGGAGGAGGGATGGAGAATGGGAGGGAGTGAGAGGAGGAGAAAGGGAAGAGGAAGGGGAAGAAAGTGAGTCGGAGAGATTGAAGAGGGAGGGGGAGAGAGAGAGAGAGAGAGAGAGAGGGGTGGATGGAGAGAGAGAGAGAGAGAGAGAGGGAGGGAGAGAGAGAGAGAGAGAGGAGAGAGAGAGAGAGAGAGATCGTAGATCAGAGCTGTCATGATTGAGCCATCTGCTGAGAGGTGGCCATTGAGACTGAGACACACACACACACACACACACACATAATTACAGAGCACTACTGACCCCCACTGGCCAGGGGTGGCTACTGCACGTCTGTTGCCCCTGGCATGGATCGTGTGCCAACAAGGGATGAAAGAGCTTGTGCAAGCGACTAGTCAGGTCTGACTCTCTACAGTTCCAGTTTGACGGAAGGTTGATAGACAGCATTCAGAATGGTATCACACACTTAGTCCATACAATTCTCTGTCAAGTGAAAAATGCCTTATCCTTGTCATCATCTAAAACTGTATTTACCCCAAGGCAGTGCTAGACGATGCATGCTGCTCTCCTGCTTAACACCCACAGCGATCACAGAGCTAACCTTTAATAGATTTCCTGAGGGCTTCCTCTCATTGGTTGACTGGGGCCTTTTTATCCTATAAGAGATTAGCGCTTGGTCGAGAGGAGGAGGGGCTCTTTGTATGCTAATGAGGAGTTGTTGGTAGAGGAGACCCGTAAAGCACAAGGGAAAGGGAGGTCTGAGTGTGTGTGTGTGTGTGTGTGTGTTTGTGTGCGTGCGCAGACTCTTGCTTGGGAGTCACCTTTGACAAAGACAGATAAAAGTGACCCATAAACAATCATGTGACCTGACTGCTGATTGGCCAGTCCCTTGACGTCACCTTGACTGACCAACACGATCAACTAATTTCTCCTTCTCTCCCCCCTCCTCCCCCCTCCTTCCTCCAGGAGCAGGGAGTGGTCGGCATGTCACGGCCACCTGGCGCCGTACCACCCCCGCACCCCTCCGGGGGTGTGGCCTCAGGGGTGGGGCCCAGCCAGGGGGCGGGGCCTCCCCCGGGTTACCTGGGCAGCCAGCAGCAGGCCATGATGAAGCAGATGATGGCCCTGGAGCAGGAGAAGAGGGTCCAGCTGCACATGATGGAGCAGCAGAAACAGCAGCTGCTCCGCGAGCAGAGACACCAGCAGCAGCAGCAGCTCCTGGCTGAGCAGGTAGCCTGTGTGACCGTGTGTGTGTGTGTTTGTCCATGTGTGACCATGTGTGTGTGTGTGTCCATGTGTGTGTGTGTGTCCATGTGTGACCGTGTGTGTGTGTGTGTGTGTGTGTTTGTCCATGTGTGACCATGTGTGTGTGTGTGTCCATGTGTGAGTGTGTGTGTCCATGTGTGACTGTGTGTGTGTGTCCGCTACAGCCTGTGCGCAGCGAATGAGACAGCAAAACGTCTCCTCCTCTTCCGCTCTGTCCGTCTGGTCTGAGCTATGAGCAGACCCAGCCCACCCACACCCCCCCCTCCCCCCTCGCTGCACCAGCCCCCCACCCCCCTGGCTACACCAGCCCCCTCCTTCCAGCCACAAACACAACACTGCCTTTGATCTTCACCCTGTCTGTGTACGTGTGTGTGTAGTTCACTTGCTGGGATTGATTGCCGTTTTCTTTTCAGTATTCGGTGAAACACACATCGCTGTCACACCGCAAGATATTTACACACACAAGAAATATTCTATTCTAATACAGCATATTATTATTATTATTATAATATTATTATTATTATTATTAACAGTTGAGCCTGTTTTTGCAGGCTCTAAACTGTTCAGGTTCGAATGGTCTATGGTCAGCTACATCTACACCTGTTACTGTGTTGTGTTGAGTTAGATAGGACACTTTTTCTGGGGTCCATCAAGCTAGATCCAGTGACGTCAGTGTTGAAAAAAGAATCCTTGATGTCTTTTGACAGATGATCAACGCAGAGCTGGAAGTAATGTTGTTATTCTTCTCCTGTGTTCTTGTGTGTGTGTGTGTGTGTGTGTGTGTATGTGTGTAGCTACAGCAACAGCAGCATCTTCCCAGACAGATGGGTCAAGGCCAGAGGAATCCCTACCCACAGGTCAACCAGTACCAGGGTAAGTCACACACACACACACCAACACACTCATAGATATGAGGTCATCTATGACCAATCAGGGACCCCTTATTCAGTCTATCCACAAGTCTCGAATGCTCTCTCTCTCGTTCACTCTGGAAAATATTCCTGCTCTGCCTGTTACCGTGGCAACCTGTCCCAGATCCCCCAGAGTTCCGGTGGAGTCTCCTGACGGAGAGAGACAGAGAAAAGAGAGAGAGAGACTGGAAGGAGGGAGGGAGAGGGAGCGAGACGGAGGTTGAGAGAGAGAGAGAGGAGTGAAGAGGAACCATTTGCAGCCATTACAGCGTCTAGCTGGCTGTCGTCTTCAGTTGGAAGAAGAGTAATAAATCGGAGGGAGGGAGGGAGGGAGGGAGGGAGGGAGGGAGGGAGGGAGGGAGGGAGGGAGGGAGGGAGGGAAAGGAAGGAGAGACATCAGCGTTATATATCGCTTGTCCTCTAAACTGTTTATGTTGTCTGGGCTCATGGAAGCTCTTGTTCCCCAGTGAGAGCCTGGACTGCAGGCTGCAGTAAACCACCATGTCTGTCTGGTACACAGACTTCAGCCCCCTCCTGTTTTCAGTACAGAGAGGACACATCGCACACACTGTTCCCCCTGCTCCTCCACGAGACGCTGATAAGAGCCAAACGAAGAATGATCGAAAAGAGCGAGAGAGTGGGAGAGAGATGTGAGGTGAGGGATTAGCGGAATGGTGTCAGAAGAGGTTTAATGGGGGATTTGAAGACGTTCCTACTGCCACAGAGGCGGAGTCAGCCCACCAGGCGCCAAGAGCGGAGCCAGAACAGCCAGTCAGGACAGAGAACATCCTGACATGGGATCCAGAACAGCCAGTCAGGACAGAGAACATCCTGACATGGGATCCAGAACAGCCAGTCAGGACAGAGAACATCCTGACATGGGATCCTGGACGTTTTGTTTTGCTTTGTATGTCTTTGCTTTTGAGGTTTGTTAAAAAACAACAACAAAACAGACCTTATTTCCTGCCACCAAAGCAAAGAGGCTGAACGATAACAGGCCTGTGTACGATTGTTGTTGGCTGGCTGCCATCCTGGCTGCCATCCACCCACGAATTCATCCATCCATCTATCCTTCAGTCCATCCATCCATTTGTTACCTGTTAACTCATTTGTCAACTTCCAACCTTCACCTCTCACCTTTACCCTCTGTTTCTGACAAGTTAACGTCTGACCCCCTCACCCCCCCCTCACCAGGCACCCCTCAGGAGATGGCTGCCCGCTCCCAGGCGCTCCAGAACATCCGTGCGGCCCGTCTCCTCCAGCAGCAGAACCAGCAGGCCCAGATGGTCCAGATGAGCTCCGTCCAGAACCAGGGATCCATGCAAGGGGGCCCTGGGGGCTCGGTGGGGTCCCAATCCGACATGGGGCTCCCATACGGAGGCCAGGGGACCGGCCAGCAGTCCCTCTACGGCCTGAACCCCTCCATGAGCCAGATGATGCAGCAGCAACAACAGCAGCACCAGAGCCAAAGCGTCCAGGGTTCCATGGGGCTCCCTCCCCAGCACAACCCGGCCGGGCAGCCCCAAAGGCAGGGGCCGGTGGGGCCCGGCGTGGGGGTTGGGGGCATGGGAGGAGGATATGGCAGCCAAGGGATGATGATGAACTCCATGTCCCAGCAGCCCCTCAAAGGGCCACCCAACACCAAGGCCCAGGCCCAGAGGCTGCAAAGCATGATGGGAGGCGGAGGTGGTGGAGGCGGAGGGGTGCAGGCGGGAGGGATGGGAGGCTGGCCACAGCAGCAGGGGCAGAACATGCAGTCTATGGGTGGCGGAGTGGCCGCTGTGGGCAGGACTACAGGAGACATGGTGGGATTTAGCTCCTCCCAGGGCTACGGGCTGCAGCCAGGACAGCAACCACGAATGGCCAAACAGCATTTCCCCCAGGGCATGGGCCAGCCCATGGACCCCAGGGTGGGGAACCCTGCAGCAGGCATGGCCGGGCCCATGATGGCCGCTCATATGGGCGGCCAGTCCAGGACCAACCAGCCCAGACCCATGGTGATGAGCCAGGGGGTGATGGGCCAGAGCGTGCCTGGCATGGGGACCTTTGGACAAGGGCCCGGGGGCCCGGCCATGGGGGGTGGAGGTGGTGGAGGGCCCTATGGCCAGGGAGGTGGGGTCGGGGGGCAGCCGCAAGGCTACCAGCGGACGTCTAGCCAGGACATGTCCTCGTATGGCTATGGGGGCGGGCAGGCTCCCTCGGGCGGGGGCTTCGGATTGGCCGATGGCACGGGAGCAGAGCTGGACTCGAGTGATGGTTGGATGGAGGAGTTTTTCCCAAGCCAATAGCCAATGGTGAAACATGGAGTTTTTATTAGACGGACTAAAAGGTAATGGGAGGGGAAAACTTTAACTGGGAAATAGAAATGAAATTAAAGGAGATGGGACAAGCAACATGTTTTGTTTTGTAAAACATGCAAAAGCTGATAGATGAATTCCTTGTCTTGTATTATGTGTGAGTGTGTGTGTGTGCGTGTGTGTGTGCGTGCCAGCATTTGCAAGCAAATCTGTGTGCATTATCATATTTAAAGAGCCTCTCAATTAATGTGGTTTTGTGGTAATAGATATCACACACAGGTTGAGAAGTGAATTTGTATTTGTTTTTTACTTTAATTTTGTTTTTACATGAGATGACTATCCTTTTTTCCCCAATGCCTCAAACCACCCCATTTTAGAAGCGTATCCTCATTGGGCCAAACTCAATTTCTCTGGTAGATTTGGGGTTTCGGTGGTTAGGTTGAGTCTGTGGTGCTGTCTAACTCCATGTTGTCATTCTGTGTTGGGGGTGTGTGTGGGTGGTAGGGGGACGGGGGGGGGTATATTGTGTAATGATCATAGCATTTTTACATATGCCATTCTCGTCGACAGGCCAGACAGACATAAACACACACATCCATGCGTACTCAGAGAGACTCTGTAAAGCCATTCTCCTCACTCCTTCAGTGTTATCAGCGAACAGAGACTAACTGAAGCCACAGCTGCATCTGTCACAACTCGTACATCCTGAGTGGTGTTAGACTCATGCACTCCACCCTCTCTCCTCTCCCTCCCTCCCTCTCTCCTCTCCCTCCCTCTCTCCTCTCCCTCTGTCCTTTGCCTCTCTCCTCTCCCTCCCTCCCTCTCTCCTCTCCCTCTGTCCTTTGCCTCTCTCCTCTCCCTCCCTCCCTCCCTCTCTCCACTCCCTCCCTCTCTCCTCTCCCTCCCTCCCTCTCTCCTCTCCCTCCCTCTCTCCTCTCCCTCTGTCTTTTGCCTCTCTCCTCTCCCTCCCTCCCTCTCTCCACTCCCTCCCTCCCTCTCTCCTCTCCCTCCCTCTCTCTTCTGCGTCTTCCTCCTTCTCTCCTCTCCCTCGCTCACCTCCCTCTCTCCTCTGCCTCTTTCTTTCTCCCTCTCTCCCTCTGTCCTCTCCCTTTCTCTGCCTCTTTCTCCCTCTCTCCTCTCCCTCCCTCTTTCTTCCTCCCTCTCTCCCTCTCCTCTCTGTCTCTCTTCTCTCTTTCTCCTCTCCTTCCTCTCCTTCCTTTCTCCTCCTCCTCTTTCTCCTTCCTCTCCCTCTGTAGCTATCTCCCTGTCTTCTCCCTCCCTCTGCCTCTTTCTTCCTCCCTCTCTCCTCTCCCTCCCTCTTTCTTCCTCCCTCTCTCTTGAGAGCTGTGCTTTTTGTCTGCGTTCAGCCTGCTGTTTATACTGTGAACATCACAACAAAACAAACGGCGTTTCTCTTTTGTGCGCTGCGCAGACGCACCGGGCCCCCTAGCCACTGTTGCTAGGCAACCAGCCTGAGCCGAGGAGCCTGGGCTTCATTTCCTGTTCGCTGTAGCTGTGTGTGTGTGTGTGTGCGCGCGCGCGCGTGTGTGTCTTTGTCCAGGTGTGTGTCTGTCTGTGTGGAAGAGAGAGAGAACTGAGAGAAGTGGCAGCTAGCGCTCACACGCATGCTCTCTGTCACACACACACACACACACACACCACTCCCCAACGGCCAGGGAGAATGGAGGGAGAGGAACTATCAGTCAGAGAGAGAAGCAGCTTAGGGAGCTCTATCATACCCAATAATCACCGTCTGTCTCTCAATCTCTCTTATGAAATCTATATAAACGTTTGTCCAACTAGAAGATAAGTAGGACAGGATAGTTAGGCATTGAATGTATATCAAGCACCACAAGTGACTTCAATTGAAATGGAGAAAAAAAACAACAACAAAAAAACATTGTCAGCCATTTTGGGAGAGTGTTTTTTTTTGTCAGCAAGAAAACATTTGATCTGTTAAAAAAAGAAGAAAAAAAAGGATAGTCTCACTCGTTTCCATGCGTCTCTGTCTTTCTGAAAGTTCTCAGACCTGAAGGTTGTCGTCGCTCTGATTTCTGCGTTTTCCTGTCGTATGTGTCAGATGTATGTGAAACATGAATAACGGTCCTAGTACTGTGAAGAATGGCTGAGATCATTCTGATCGAGGCCTCACCCACGACATAACTTAACCACTGTTCTCCAGAATGTGTGACCTCTGCTTTGATTTTGATTTAAATACTTGTATAAAGAGCTGAGACTAAGGGAGATGAGAAGGGGGTTGTGGCGTCTGGCAGGATATCTTACCTGTACTTTCAGGAAGTCATTGCCTTCACACTATCCCACCTTTGCCTGAAATCTAAGAGGTGAAACTAAGGGTAGATACACTACCAGGCTTCCGTAGGCCTCAAAACTACAAGTGTGATTTAGGAGGTGCTTGCCTAGTGACTTAACTGTGTCACAAGACGTTGGACACATAGCTTCCATAATGCATGGTAATTGGATACTGCTGGATAAAGTGTTGATTTCTGCTTTTCCGACATAAAAACATTCAAAAAGTACTGAGCGCAAAATGTCACAACGTACCTAATCAAATCACCTTCCTCTCTCGCTCTTTCCATCTGTCTCCGGCCAATCTATTGTCCGTGTCCATGCCATAGTGTTAATACTGTTCCCTAGAACCCTTTAAGTACACTTGTGGGTGAAAGACCTTTTTGCCAATCACGTGAAGGCTGGTAACACCCATATAATCACCTATATATTTTTGTCAGTTTATGTTTCGGGGGGATGTAGCCTGTTAGGTGTTAGTGTGGTGTTGGAAGGAAGACAGTAGCATTTGGCACAGAAGTCGTCTCCAAGTGTCCAGAGATCAGAAGTCAGTTTACCTTTCCTGCAATCTGAACTTTAATCCGAATCAGTGTAAATCAGACTTCAGACCAGCAACCAGGGGTTGCTAGCTCAGTCAACTTCCTGTTCCTATAGGCCTGCTGTTGTGAGGTGGGAGAAACCATTTCTGGTCAGTGTTAATGGACACAGAGGCCTCAGTTGGTGACTGGTAGTCCTTTTTCAAAATGAAGGATGAAGGACAACCCCCCCCTCAAAAAAATATGGAAAAATTCTACAAAGCTTCCTCCAAATATCATTGTATACTGGGACCAAGTCAATTGTGAACGTCATTTTACGGTATCTTTTTTCCTTTTTTTTGGTTGACTATGAGAAAAACTATATAAAATAAAAAGGCTATTTGTAAATATGTTTTTACAGGTTTAAATACGTCAGACAATACTGTCTCTACTCTGTAAAGAAATTACTGTTTGTCAAAAAATAGAGAAGTATTTTTATTTCTGTTTTTTTTTTCTCCACTTTTAACCCATCTGAGCTATGCCATTGCACTTCAGACAATGTCTTACTACTAATTTGTATTGTAAACCTCTTCTAATTTTTTTCTAGTTTGGGATTTTATTCTTAAGCAGTGCTTATTTCTTTTTATCCTGTACAGAATTCTGAAATGTTAACACGAGAGAATTACAAAAACACTTTTTTTGTTTTCTTTTTTTTCAGAAAAGATACAACAATAAAGAGAGAATGTTCTCGCTGATCATATTAAATGAAACTTCTGTCTGAATGCATCTTTCTGGATATGAGTGCATACGTATGTGTGTGTGTGTGTGCGTGTATCCACATGGGTGTTCCTTTTAAGTGCAATTGTAGTGTCCTGCAAATATTTATAATGACTAAGAGATGAAATCCCACCGTAAAACTGCGAAGGACTGTGAAATACAGAAAGAAATGTTCAATTGCAGAGACGCTTGCTTTAACAAACGTTCCAACCACCCTGCTCTCCATTAAATATAATATCTCATGGCAGGCAGAGCCCAGGCCTAAAGCTGTGTCCAAGAAATACCTCATTTGCATAATTAAACTAAGCTGCAAATGCTAAAGAGCAGCGTCTTAATTCTGTCTGACACTAATAATCATGAATCATCCTGTGTCACTGTCCACTGGACAAAGAAAAGGAGAAACAACACAAGCACCTGCCTTCTCTGTCACTCTGTTCCCTGGTTCACACTGTTGCAAGTCTCTCCACCCCTCTTTATCTCTTTACCTTTGTCTTGCCTTCAGTCTCTCTCTACATCTTTCCCCCTACATCTCTCTCTCTCTCTTTCCCCTACATATATATGTATCTGACAGTGATGAATGGAGAGGGAGGGAGATGACAACATCATTACTCAAGCTCAGGAGAGATGCCACCAAGAGGAGGGAGGAAGAGGGTAGAGGTAAGGTTGGAGAGAACAGCACACAGGGAGAGGGTGCTGCATGGGGTTGAGTGAATAAGGTCGAATGATGAGTTAATTCTTGCCACGTGGTCCCCATAACAGACGCATTTGTAAAAAGATTTTCGCCTCAGTGTTTTTTAGATAAGGGAAGAGAAGGATGGAAAGAGAGAAAGAAGACGCATCAGAAGGCCATGAGTCGCTGATCTACTCATGTCACTGTAGAGATGAGGGGATGGGAGAATATAGAAAAAGGTTTTATTAGGAGCCACATCTCCTGTGTCACACACCGCACACCCACACGCGCCCCCCTCCCCAAGGGATCAGCGTTTAGTTAGGGACATTATCCTCCTCAGGTCCCATTTAGTGAAATAAGCTTGAGAGCAGCCAGACAGTCTTAATCAATCCCCGCTCCGAATGCTAATCCACTGGCTGCAGCTGTCTGACTTCTGTGTGTGTGTGTGTGTGTGTGTGAGAGAGAGAGAGAGAGAGAGAGAGAGAGAGAGAGAGAGAGAGAGAGAGAGAGAAAGAGAGATAGGGGTGTGTTCCGTGGTTTAATCAGCAGGAGAAATGATGTGTCACAAAGACAGAACAGTGGTGGGTGGGGGTGGGGGGGGGGGGGAAGACAACCTCCTCGTTGTTGCTTATTGGCCTGATGGGATAACCCACCAGGGAGATTGAAGAAAAGGGGGATGGAGGGAGATGAGAACGATGGTAATGAAGGGCTGAAGAGAAGACGATAAATCGAGAGAGAAGAGACACGATAAAAAGAGGTAGATAAAAAAAGAGCATGCTGACAGGATGCTGAATTGAGTGCAGCAGTGCGGTTGTGTCTGTGTTTCCAAAAAACGTGTTGATGAATGATATTGCAACATAAAGTGGTGTACAGCTGGCAGAGGCCACCTGATAAAAACAGAAGAGAGAGAGAGAGAGAGAGAGAGAGAGAGAGAGAGAGAGAGAGAGAGAGAGAGAGAGAGAGAGAGAGAGAGAGAGAGAGAGAGAGAGATGGACGGGTGTTTACAGGGCGATGGTGTCAATTTTTCTATGGCTATAGCCCCCTCTTGTGGTGAATCCTTGTATAGCTCACAGCAGTACATTTTATTTGATTTACCGCTCAAACATACAAGCATACAGTGATGATGAAGGCAAATCCACAGTTTAAAAGATGTATCTAAACGGCAATCTCATTACTTCATTTATTTAAATTTGAATCTAATCTAATCGAAAAGCATCAATGTGACAAAGAAGACCTGCTAAAATATTCCATGACACCCTGGAGGGAATTCTGCGCCACCCATGGCTGCAGTAATCCAGCCCCTCTTTCACCTCTGGGAGCACCTCCACACACTAATGGCTCGGTGTGCAACTTTCTGACAGTCACACCCTAGACCCCTTGGGAAATAACCTGCACGTTTTAATGTTTAAACCTTCTGAACATTTACAGTATGAACTCTTTTGCAGTTTATACTTTTCCTAGTCTGGGTTTGAGTACTTACATCTTGATATCTGATTTCAAGTGAAAGATATCTTTCAGCTCATCTGTCCTTTGTTGTGAAAAGATCTAGCCATGATTAAACAGCTCAAGGACTCAACCTGGTGGTGTTGAAGTAGAACTGCTTTTCATTCTCACTAAAGGAAATCTGCACTGACACAAATCTGCCACTATCAATGGAAGCAATTTAGTGACATGATGTTTTGGATATTAAAATGCATTGAATGCTTCGTATTGAAATTAGTTTGTTAGTGTGTCACTGTCACCCCTATCCACCACCCCATTTTCCATTTTGCACATCTGCACGTAGTACCATTTTGCACCATCTGTACTCACAACACTGTAAATACAATAAAAATATTGTAACATTTTGTACAGCTGTATATTTGTACTTCCAAATAACTTTTAATACCCTGTACATACTCTGTATATTCCGCTTATGCTACCTGTTTTGCACCTCTGGTTGGATGCAAACTTCAAGATGGAAAAAGTCCCACGCGTTCCCTCGATTGGGGGGAAGCACTGAAAGATGAACAAGTACAACAGTCAGAAAAAAACAAGAACAACTCGACCCACCCGGGCACCGCATGATGACCCGGAGAAGTTTGCCTGACTGCCATTTTGGGGCTGAAAGACACCCTGGTCCACCTCAAGCACGTGAGGCAGGAAAGACGACAGCACAAGCACCAAGAGAGAGAGATAGAGAGAGAGGGGGGGGGGGGAGAGGGGAGAGAGAGAGACAGAAAGAGAGAGAGAGAGAGAGATCTGAACACCTATTCAACTCCTTCTTTATCTACATGTGCTGAGGTCGAGGGGGGGATTTAATCTGCAACCACAACAATGCCGTCAGTGACTCTGCCACCTAAGGAGAATGCTCTCTTTAAGAGGATCCTGGTGAGTTTTACTGGGTTTCTACTTCAGTTTTAGATAGACCGGCTCCTTCATACTCCCATGCCGGGCTGCATGCCCCCATGCCGGGCTTCATGCCCCCATGCCGGGCTTCATGTCCCCATGGCTTCCCAGATGAACACATGTTGCTGGTTTGGCTAATATAATAATAATATTAGTTAGTTATATACCGTCCTTAGCTTGCTGCTATTGTTGACAACATTGATGGAGACTAAACTGTCATCCAAGCTCATGGACTGCTGCCATTTAAAGCCATGTACATGTATTTACTGCAGAGTCTGTGGCATTGCGAGGTTATTTCATGTGTCACTTTCAAAAGATATGATCTGCCTGTTCAGAAAGTTTACAATGAAAGAAGAAGGCCTTTGAAACACTGAACCACTGCTGACTTAGTGCTAGCACAGCTAGCTTGGCTAACTTGTTAGCCTTCATCATCATCTTCATCATCCTGCTCAGCCAGATATGTTTGTCAGAGACGCTTCTCCTGTATTTTGCTCGTAGATTGTGTGCTTCAAGTGCTTTAACTTTCATATAATCTAGCTAAAGTAACATATAAGAAACCTTATATCAGACTAGTCTACTGATGTCGACCTAGCTAGCTAGCCAGTAGCAAGGTGCTAGCCAGTTAGTTGTCACCCCAGTCGTTCAAACTTGAATGTGTCGTGTTATAATACATATATAGAGCTATATAGACAACATTATCAGCTGCCTTAACTCTTAGATTGGTCCTGACAAAGCAATGATAGTAACTTAAGAACCATCTACTAGGGTCATTAGCTGTTAGCCATGTTTCTCCTGTTTATCCCAGAATCAGAGAACAACAAACCCTTTAATCCCTTTTTCTGGACAGTCTTCAATGATAATGTGTAATACACACCGTCTATACCCATAGTTAGGCTAGCTATATATTTTTTTAGCTCTAGTAGTGGAAGTTAATTCCATTTCTCCCCCTTATGTTAGTCCAACAGTATGACAACAACATTGGCATTAACAGTGTGTGTTATGACATTTCCTGGACAGCTTTATATTGTCACTTCAGTTCCTGGATTTGAAGGGTTCTCCTGTCTATGTGCTGGACTTTTGGTTCATTTAGGTGTTTTGCAGAGCAGACTATTTCCCTACAAGAATATGCCAATTGTTGAGGGGATTGCTTTGACGAATGCTGGTCTTATTCAACAAGGTCTGGATGCTGAGTTAACTGCATCGTATTTCTACATAGATTAGACTACACATATTAGACAATTGATGAGATTATTTTTGTCCATGCATTAGCAAATTGATCTTCCTGCATGATAATCTGCTTTGTGTTTTTTCATAAACACATTCAAGTTGGTCTTGATCCCTGTTCAAATGTGATGTGTGGAATAGGCCAGAGACATCAACATTGCATTCAAGTCTTGACAAAGTGAACTTCTCCCGGCCCGGCCACACCCCTTGGTCCTTTCTCTCCAGCCTTGGCAGAGCTTTTGGCACGTCCCCAGGTTACTGATGGACTTGGAGGGATTCCATTGTCACACAGTGCTTTAGCCTGCAGTGTGGTCCACACTATGTCCACTGAAGTCCCTCTTGGCTTTCACAGCCTTAGTTCTTCATGTACCCGGTACTCCTCGCTAGACTCAGTCTTAGTGGTTGCTTACACACACACACACACACACACACACACACACACACACACACACACACACACACACACACACACGCTCACACACACACTGTGGACCAAGCTATTTTTGGTGGGAGGTGACGAACATACCAGATAAGCACTTCTGGTGTTACTAAGGTTACATTATAGCTGCAAGTGCGTGTGTGTGTGTGTCAGTCAGTCCGTATCTCCTCCAAATGTGTTTTGACACGTTCCATACTGTACAACCTCAGGTAGCTTCTTCTCCAAATATAGGCACTAGTAGCACCTTGTGTGTTTTGGTTGTAAAACGAAGCTCACGCTCCAAATCAGCGTTGAAATGATAATATGCTGTTGTTGTTGTTGCTGTGAATAACGTAGATTGCTTTTTTTTTTTAAGACGCTGCGTTTAAAATGGAAGCTCCTATCTAATTGGTTGTGTTGGACAAGGATGTGGCTTTTTCTGTTCTATGACACGGAGCACGATTAGCCGGATTGCTTTCCTCTCAGTAGCAGAAGTGGAAGAGGGCAGCGTTCGTTCTGCTCCGGTGTCAGATCTTGCGTCTGGAGGGATCCTGGAGGCCCCCGGCCCACGCAGAACTGTGTGTGGACCCTTTAAGTGGAGAACAAGTTTACCAGCCTTCCTCGTTCATCGTTCGCTGCGTCACTGAGGAACTCGGTCCACGTTCTTTAGCTCTCGCCTCTCTCTCCGTCTTGCTCTTGTCTGTCCTTTCTTTCTGTCTCTCAGCTGCCTTTCTAAATAATCGTGTATAACTACCTCATAGCGTGTTGAGAGCTGTTGGCTTAGTTAAGCTGTTCCCCTCTCTATCCCAGGCTAGTCTGACAGGGCTCTGTTATTAGATGTTCAGAACCTGAAGTCCAGTCAACTGGACATTCTTCCCCGGCTCCACCAATCCAGGGCTAAATGTTGACCCAACAGTGGATGGTACCAATAGGAACAAGCCTGGTTATCAGTGTGAACTCCAGGTGTCTGGGACCAGCCTCCTTCCCCTGGTCCTGGAGATGTGTGCTGTTCAGAACTGATTGGGGGTCAGCGTCTGGGGCTGACGCCATCACTCAGGCAATCAGTGGTGTTACAGGCAGCAGAAATGTCATCTGCTGATTTCATGCTCCCTAAACACACACACACACACACACACTTACACAGGTTAAGTCTCGATCCAACATATTCCGTCACAAATTCTTGCCTCCTCATACCCCCCCCCCCCCCCACCTCTTCTCACTCCAATCAGCTTAAACTGTGGAGTAGGGTGGGGATTGCACAACAGGGAGCGATTCTAAAAATAACACGTTTGGAAGACAGCTGCATTCGTAAGAAAGGCCTATTGAATGGCCTCGTCGCCCCCCCGCACCAGCCAGCTTACCTGCCCCACTGCTGGGGCACCCTGCACAGGAGGGACCGAAGCATGAGGGTTGGTGTTGTGAGGACCGGCCCTGCATGTCTTCTGTAATAACAAGTGGCTCGCACACACAAACACACTCACAGGCTTGTTTCACCTTGGCCAGAATCGGGGAGACAGACTGCTGTGAATCCAAATTCTTACTCTGTCCGCTTCCATGTTTTTTTCTTTCTTGCCACAGTGAGGAAATATTGCGCAGTGGCGGTGAAGCCTGCCTCTAAACTGTAAGGGACTGTGGAATGATTGCTCTTATCCTCTCTCACTCTTTCCCTCTGTCTTCCTTTCTCTCTCTCTCCTTTTCTCTCTCTATCTCTCTCTCTCTCTCTCTCTCTCTCTCTCTCTCTCTCTGTCTCTCTGTCTCTGTCTCTACAGCGATGTTACGAGCACAAGCAGTACAGAAACGGGCTCAAGTTCTGCAAACAGATCCTGTCCAACCCCAAGTTCGCCGAACACGGAGGTAAACGACAACCGCAGCGTTCCTCCTGCACATCCTCAACACACAGTCCTCCTCCTCTTCCTCCTCCCTGCACATCCTCAACACACAGTCCTCCTCCTCTTCCTCCTCCCTGCACATCCTCAACACACAGTCCTCCTCCTCTTCCTCCTCCTGCACATCCTCAACACACAGTCCTCCTCTTCCTCATTCCTGTACATCCTCACACCACGACACAGTAAGGACTCGATGAACCTCCCCCTCTTTTCCCCTCTCTCTGTTGGCTCCCTCGCTCTCGTCTTTCCTCTTCCTGCCTGGTGCAGAGACCCTGGCCATGAAGGGCTTAACCTTGAACTGTCTGGGGAAGAAGGAGGAGGCTTACGAACTGGTCAGGCGAGGCCTCCGCAATGACCTCAAAAGCCACGTCTGTATCCTTACCCGCCTGATGCAGAACGTGTGTGAGTGTGAGTGCGTGCGCCTTTCACTATGATTATCTTGCAGAGGTTGCCATGGTTGAAACCTTGTGGTTTTTCGGAGTCTTGACATGTCAGCAACTCACTGGTCAGACGCCGCACTGCAGAGCTGTTGCAGTGAGAGCCTTTGGCCTGGCTTGTTTCCCCTCAGACCTACAGACACGTTTGAGAAAAATCCTCACTGACATTTTCCAGCAGATAAGTGTGTGTTGTCTCAGACCCAGGCTACTGTCAACGCAGCCCTGTGTGTAGAGACACACACACACACACGTGGGCAGGAAAACACAACCGGCGTGTGTTCAGATCACAGACAGTGACACCACACACACGCAAGCACCCACACACACAGGAAACTCAAGGGCAGCTTTATTTTCCAGGGGTTAACTTCTCGCTGACAGTCAGCATAATGTGCTGTGTGTTGTGCCAGCCATCCAGCTGGTGTGAAAGCTAGACAGGCGTGTGCAGCCGCTCTCCTTAACCCTCGCCATCCCAGGCTGGCACGTGTACGGGCTGCTGCAGAGGTCGGACAAGAAGTACGACGAGGCCATCAAGTGCTACCGCAACGCTCTGAAGTGGGACAAGGACAACCTGCAGATCCTGCGGGACCTGTCCCTCCTGCAGATCCAGATGAGGGACCTGGAGGGGTACCGGGTGAGGACGGGGGTCAGGGGGGGGCTGTGGGGTCAAGGGCGGGGAAGGCTGGATGGGGGGGTTGGAGAGGTGGGTACGTTTACTGTCCTCTCTAACAGCTTTATATAGGTACCATGACTCTTTTAGCACTTTGCACTTGTTAAGTTTTGATATAACTTTAGCTGTAAAATGTTTGGTTTTCTACCAGGAGGGTAAATGTATCCTCTGCCTAGAAAAGACCTGCTAAGTACCGTCCTTTGCTTGGGTACCAGTTGCTAACATGACATTGCTAACCTGTGAGGTCAATATTGTAACAGTTCTGCTAAACCAGCGACTAGTTTCCAGCACTTTCTCTGTACAGAGCAGTCAAGCTAAGCTAACGGCTGCCGTGCGTCCTGGTCGTATCTGCAGGAGACGAGGTACCAGCTGCTGCAGCTGCGGCCGGCCCAGCGAGCCTCCTGGATCGGCTACGCCATCGCCTACCACCTCCTGGAGGACTACGAGATGGCCGCCAAGATCATCGAAGAGTTCAGGAAAACACAACAGGTAAGGCTGTCTTCCTCAACACGTGACCAAAACCATACCCACCCCCCAAGAAGCACAGAGTGGATTTAATTTAACATGCATTGTAGAGAGCACGGTTTCGTTCAAAGCCTAACAGCCAAAGACGATTGCTACGGTCTGTGATTTAGATTTATGAACCGCAGATGTGAGTTGCCCCGTCATCCCATTGAAGTGATTGAAGTGTTTCTGATCGACCCCACATCCAAGAGAATGAGTCAAGTTCCTTCCACATATTTCCTTCTTACAAGGGAGTGGTTCAAAGGCAAGCCAGAACACGGCTTGTCTCGAACCATCCCTCAAAGTAAAAGTCCTTTTCACAAGCAGTAAAACCATTTACTCAAGGCAAAACAAGAGATGACTTTTAATCAAATGCAATTATTAGTTGTCAAATGTAACGCTGTATTTATCAGCTACTGTATTATAAACAGCAGTACATCCTAATAGGATAGAGGGAGTGCTGTTTCCTATAACAACTTTTTGAAAAATAAATAAAATAGAAATAAAAACATGCTAATGGCAGGATTGTGGAAATCCTGTCAAATGTAATAATTGCATCAAGTATGACTACAAAATACTAAAAATAATAATATCCATGTAGTTTCTAACTTTTAGATTATATTCAGTGTTTCTCTGTGTTCAGTAGTATTCTGTCTACCCAGGTCCAGTTCCCCTGACCTGTATAACCCATTGAGGAGGAGAAAATATACAAAACGCTGATTAGAGAAAAGCCTTTTCCTGCAATCACTCAGACCCTTCACTCCCTCATTGTGCACAGTGTAACACAGCACACACACACACACACACACACACACTCAAACACCCCTGTTCCTCTGCTGGTTATGACCACCAGTTCTGCCCCTCGGGTCACACAGAGCTGTCTGCTCTCTTCCCAGGGTTTCCTCTCAGTAGAGGCCTAGGAACAGTCCTCACTGAAGTGTGAAGGCTGTGAAGGGAACAGTTATGTGTTCGTATGAATGCTGAGGTACACGCATTGTGTGTTTAGTGTAACTACATCTGTGAGCCTTTAGGGGGAGGTAGAACGTTTTCGAACGTTGTGTTTGAGATCATGAACTGGCGAGGCTTCGTTTGACTCTGCTCACGACTGGTGTTCATTGGCCTCTGATGACATTGTGTGCCCTTACAAGACGGATCACGCTGACTTGCGTTCTTGATTCCCCGCCCCCCCACTCCCCGATAAACATTCAGGTCACCCTTTAGGTGTGGACTGGTAGACATCCTCGTTGGCGTAAAAATAAACTTCAATTAGCACCGACGTCGCCCTCTTTTCGACCTTTTGAAATAAGGTTTCATATTAAGAAATTGAGCAAACGCTGGACACTTTCATGTGCTATATTCACACCAAAAACCTTGATTAAACCGTGCAGGACGAGTCTGGGGGGAGTTAGGGCAGAAAGTTCAGTCGTCCTTTCTCTGGTTCAGTTGATTGATTTTATCAATGTAATAAAGATTTTTCTTTATTTTTTTTATAAAAGTGTCACAAACTTTCCTTGCTTGGGCTGCCCTGCCCACGACATCCTGCGAGTAATAACTTTATGCGACATAAAATAGATTCCAATAAATCTTAAAGAGACTGCAATGTGTCACTGCAAATCTGTATCTAGACACTGTAACGTACTTCCAACAAGGTCCAACCTCGAGTCTTCCTCAAGTTTAGTTTTCAACCTTCAACATACAGGAAACGTCACCAAGCTAATCATGGTGAATTCCTCTCCTCTCTCTCTCTCTCTCTCTCTCTCTCTCTCTCTCCCTCTCTCCAGACGTCTCCCGACAAGGTGGACTACGAGTACAGCGAGCTTCTTCTGTACCAGAACCAGGTGCTGCGGGAAGCCGGCCTCCACAAGGAAGCCCTGGAGCACCTGAGCACCTTCGAGAAGCAGATCTGCGACAAGATGGCTGTGGAGGAGATGCGAGGTGGGGGTGTTAGACTTCCATGTGTGTTCCAGTGTTCTGCCGGCCCATCGTATAAGGGGTCACCTCCAGCGTGTGTTTGGTCCTCCAGGGGAGCTGATGCTGAACCTGGACCGTCTGGAAGAGGCCACGCAGGTGTACCGCAGGCTGCTGGAGAGGAACCCCGAAAACTGGTCCTACTACCACGGCCTGGAGAAGGCCCTGAAGCCTGGTAGGCTGCTTTTAAACTACACAGCACTGTCATCTGATGTCTGGTAGGATTTCTCCTGACCTCTCTCTCTGTGGTGGTGGTGGGCTTCTAGGCAGCGTGGAGGAGAGACAGAAAATCTTTGAAGATGCGTGGGTGAAGTATCCCAAAGGACTGGTGCCCAGAAGACTGCCTCTCAACTTCCTGTCTGGTATAACCAATCACATGGCTTCTTTCATATGAGCTGTCTTTGGAACCTTTGGCAAAAAGGAACATTAAGTGTACGGGTCTGTTTTTTGGGGGGGATTAATTGAGCTTAAAAAAACGGAGATAACCAAGGAAGCTTGTAGTTCGGACAGTACTTCAGGTGTGTGAATGCAGGTACGTCTTCTTCTCGTTGTCTCACCTCCAGGTGAGAAGTTCAGAGAGTGTCTTGACCGCTACCTTAGGATGAACTTCAGTAAAGGCTGTCCGCCTGTCTTCACAACCCTCAAGTCTCTCTACCATGACATGGAGAAGGTAATGAGGAACAAACACACTCCATCTGCACCAGCCTCCTCATCATGTAGAAGCATCAATATTCCTTCCTTTTTTTCCCCTCTCCTGCAGGTTTCAATCATTGAAGAATTAGTAGTGGGCTTTGAAACGTCATTAAACAGCTGCAGACTGTTTAACCAGAACGGTGAGGCAAAATAAAAGGAAAGATGTTTTATAGTTAATTGTAAACAACAGCCTCTTAAACCCATTTGAGGTGAAATTAACGTGTGTTGAAGGAAATAACGTGAATTTACAGAAATATAAATTATTTGTTCAAATGAATCGGCCATTTTTGTGATGTTGCAGATGATGGAAAGGAGGAGCCTCCCACGACGTTGCTATGGGTGCAGTACTTCCTGGCCCAACACTACGACATGATTGGCCAGCAGACCCTGGCGTTGGAATACATCAACGCAGCGATCGAGAGCACGCCTACACTGATAGAACTGTTCCTCATCAAAGCTAAGATATACAAGGTAAGAGCATGTGTCACTAATCAAATACAAATCATCCTCTACTTGTCATGTGAGCCTTCTCGACCCCCTCAACACCTACATCTCTAACTGTCTCAGACCTGAACATTCTAGAACAGTCACATCCTCCAACATTCTAAGAATCCTTCTTACCTTTTCCCTTCTGATGACTGTTCCTGTCGTGTTTGTGTTTGTGTGTGCGTTTCAACTGTGCAGCATGCGGGGAACATCAAGGAGGCCGCCCAGTGGATGGACGAGGCCCAGGCTCTGGACACGGCTGACCGCTTCATCAACTCCAAGTGTGCCAAGTACATGCTGAAGGCCGGCCTGGTCAAGGAGGCAGAGGAGATGTGCTCCAAGTTCACACGGGTGAGGAAGAGGATGGTGTGTGTGTGTGTGTGCTAGTCATCTGTTTAGCTCTCGGTGTTTTGGAAGCAGACAATGGTGTCTGTGTGTTTGTCATATGTGTAGCTGTTGGTCATTTGGAAACAGATGATTGTGTGTGTGTGTGTGTGTGTGTGTGTCTGTCTGTCTGTCTTACGCCTCCATTGGTCTCCACATGTTCTCCAGGAGGGTGCGTCAGCGGTGGAGAACCTGAACGAGATGCAGTGCATGTGGTTCCAGACGGAGTGTGCTCTGGCCTACAAGTCCATGAACAAGTATGGGGAGGCCCTGAAGAAGTGCCACGAGATAGAGAGGGTGAGTCATCTCACGTTTGTGGGGGGGGGGGAGAATTTTCACAGTGTGGACATCTGTTGACAGATGTGGAGGTGTTTGTAACCCCCCCCCCCTCTCCACGTATCCCATCAGCATTTTGTGGAGATCACGGACGACCAGTTTGACTTCCACACCTACTGCATGAGGAAGATGACCCTCCGCTCCTACGTGGACCTGCTCAAGCTGGAGGACGTGCTGCGCATGCACCCCTTCTACTACAAGGCGGCGCGCACCGCCATCGAAATCTACCTCTGTCTCCACGACAACCCACTGGCTGACGACAACAAGGAGCTGCAGGCTGACACAGGTGTGTGTGTTTGTTTGGGTGGGTGGGGCTATCTAGAGGGTGGGAGGATATACAATCAGTCTGTCTGTGTGTGTATTGGTGAATAAGCATGCCAATCAAAAGTTGATTTCCTCCGTACTGCAGCCAACCTGTCTGACAAGGAGCTGAAGAAGCTGAGGAACAAGCAGAGGCGGGCACAGAAGAAGGCGCAGCTGGAGGAAGAGAAGAAGAACGCCGAGAAGGAGAAGCAGCTGAAGAACCAGAAGAAGAAGAAAGAGGACGACGACGAGGAGATCGGAGGACCCAAGGAGGAGCTCATACCTGACAAGCTGGCCAAGGTGACTGGACTGACTGGTGTGCCTTGCTGATGGGTCTGTGTGTGTCTGTCAGTCCTGACACCCCCCCTCTCTTCTCCTGTGTTCCCCACCAGGTAGAGAACCCACTGGAGGAAGCGGTCAAGTTCATTACACCTCTCAAGCACCTGGTTAAAGATAAGATAGACACCCACCTGCTGGCCTTCGAGATCTACTTCAGGAAAGGTACACACACACACACACACACACACACACACACGGAGACTGTATACACACAGAAACACACACAAACATCAGCAGAACTTTCATTCAAAGGAAGCCATAGGGAGGTGATTGTAATGCTTGCTCTTATGTGCGCCCCTCTCCAGACAAATACCTGCTTATGCTGCAGTCTGTGAAGAGAGCAGTGGCCATAGACCCAGACCATCCTTGGCTGCACCAGTGTCTCGTGCGCTTCTTCAAGGGAGGTGAGAGGAAACCTCTTGTTACCCCAAACAGTTGATTAATACGACACGATTAGCGAGGAATGTGGGGTCCATGTGTTCGGATTTAGATCTGTTCATCTTTACCCTCCTTTCCCTCCTCCTGTCTCTGCTATTCTCCTCTGTACATTCTGTTTCTATCTCTTGAAACGTGACCCATCCATCCCCCTCGTGTCTCCTCTCCGTTCTCTCCCCCGTCCCCCCCCGTCCCTGTGTCAGTCTCTGAGAGGAAGGATCTGGCCCCGGCCGTCAGGACGGTGCTCAAGCAGGAGATCACGCGCTTGTTCGGAGACAGCAACGCCAAGAGCTTCAATGAAACCTTTCTTAGCAAGCACTCTGACTCCATACCTCACCGAGTGGCAGGTAGGGTAATGCTCACACACACACCCAGCTAGCCACAGATGGGGCCTGAACTGTTTAGAGACTTGTGACAGCTAAGGGCCATATTACTAACATGACATAATACATCTAGTAGGTTACCTAAAGGGATTTCAGTACATTAATTCAAATTGCAATTATTGATGCTACATTACAATTAATTCAAATAAACTTTTTATGAGATTAAGGTATTGTTGTATGGTTATTATGGGTATAATCATAGGATATTATGGATATTACATTGGTCCTAAATAATTTTACTGGATTTGTTTTGACAAAATGTCATAAGTGTGCCCTTCTACAAAACGTCTCATTAAATAAAGAGATGGCTCTACCTCTTTTCTTCCTTCGCTACTTCTCTTCCTTTAGCGGCTAAGATGATGGTTTACCTGGACTCCTCGACAGCAGCCAAGGCTGTTGAGCTAGCTACCGCACTGGACGAGTCTCTCAACAACAGGTCCATTCAGGTGTGTTTGAGATGACCATTATATTAAAAGACTGACCCATTATGTACACAATAATTCTTCCACTGACTCAGGGAGTTTATTTTATTGGAATGTACTTTCTCGCTCCCTTTTTAGATTTGCAGTGAAGTCCTGGATGGTCTTCGGAATGGCACGTTAGGAGACGCAAAGGAGAAGGCAGAGTTGTACCGCATGGACTGTCACAAGATCTACCCCTACACGTTAGCCTTCATGCCCCCTGGATACGAGAACACCAAGATTGCCAATGGGGATGTCTCCACAGAGACTGAGGAACTGGCCAATGACATGTGAGCAGAGGCGGGCTAATGGGGCGGAGGAGAAATGGAACGGGCCAAGGTCAGAGCCTTGGGGTACACCGAACGCCATTTTCAAGCCACTTCTGGAGAGACAGAGTGGGTTGGGTTTTTCCCAGTGGAAGTTTGGCTTCCCTCTCGGACACGAAAAAACCGGGGCTGTGTGTGTGACATTTGTTTTTTGAGAGGAGAGAGAGAGAATAAAAATGGCCATTTTACTTTTTTAATCTTGCTGACGACTACTCTAACTGAAACTGGGGGAAAAAATTGAACGGTTAGCGAACTGTTGAATGAACAAAGCATATAGACAGTTCCTATGGAGACAATGAACAACGAGCAACACTGTGCGGTTGTCTGGAAGAAGAGGGGGCTGGTCAGACACTGCTGCATCCTGACCCACAATGTTTTAAACTAATCTTATTTATATGAGAGAAAAATATATATATGAACATGGGCTTTAAGGGCCCTTTTTGGGTCCCTTTTCATTTCAATAACTCCATTAAGTGAAACTCAAACTCCTAATTTGATTTCCAAAGCTTCTTTTAGTTTACCTTAGCTCTAGAACGTAAATAAATTGTGGACTATTGAAATCCAGTGCTGTTCCCTTTCTGGATCAAATGGAAATGTCACCAAACTCAAACCTGCTAAGGAGCTCAGATGTCAGAGGTGCTCTTGAGCCCTGGAACAATCAGTCTGCTCCTTTCCTCAATAATGGTTACTGTTTGGGTATGTGGTCAGGATAGATAAACCTAGACCTCTACAAACTCTGAACTTCAGTTTGACTTTGACTGTATTTAAAGTAACTGAATGAGCAATGGTTATCTAGCACTTGTGTACAGATATACTGTATAAGCCAACAGCTAGGATCCACAGCCACCACCTGCAATACACATGTTTGGATCTGGGTTGACTAGTTGGACTAACCATCATGTCAAATGTAGTCCATGGATGTCTAAAGTGGGATTAATAACAATGCTAATCTTAACACCAAATGTTTGATTAAGACTGTTCCAGAAGAATAGGTTAAGCATGTGAATGTGTCATTGGTTGCTTTTTCTTTTGGAAAGCCTCATCCGATCAGAAGCTGGTCAAGAGGTCAGAGTTTAAGAGGTCGCTATGGAGGCAGAGATCAAAAGGTTACCAGGATTGCAGTATGACTGACAATGTGTTTTTCTCTCTCTTTTTCTCCTCTCACCTTCCACCTCTTAGTTGGGTTCCAGTGTTAAAAATGTGATGGGAATGTATAGCCTTGGATTTTTGGCCCAAAACTTTTGTTGGTTGGTCATTGGTCATCTGTATATACAGATTTGTGTCTTGGTCTAGCAAAACTGTATGGAAATGCGGTTCTTTACCAGATGACCTGTGTTACGTCCGTCGTACTGAATTCTTTGTCATACCCACCCATACCCAAACAAACACTGCATCAATAAACAAAGCCTCGTTCCTCTCTAACAAAAAAACCCTCTTTACTTTCATTACTCTTAGCAGTTTCTCTTCACAGTGTGATCTTCTTAGCAGTGTTTGGAGCCACCTAAGGATCTTGAACGGTAACAGACCACCAGTAGCTTTTTAATTACGATTTTGTGTATATAAATAGTCCGTTTGATGCAGAAATTGAATCAGAAATCACAACAGTATGTGTCCGCTGCCCCAGAATGTGTATTTTGGACTTGGTTGTGAGGGATGGTTTGTGTTTTTTCCTCTCCCTCTAAAGATCAGCCTGCCTTGTTTTTTTTCATATGTAAGACAACTACCCCCTGTTCACAAACACGTAAGAGGTACCAAATATAAAATGCAATAAAAGTATTTTTTAAAAGGAAGTTAAACCTGTGGTGTCTTGTATGATAAGATCAATTTTGGGTGGGTGTTGGGGCCAAGATAAGAAAAAATAATGATCCCATGTTTAATATTTCTTGTCTCATTTTTTGTTGTTATTGTGTATATTTAAAATAAGTGATTCCGTGAACTTTAATGACTGATTGTAGTGTACATTGGGTCTGGTCACTGGTTCAACCTCAATCTAAAACTATGAAGGTATACAGTAAATGCAATCTAGGAATTCCCGTTTGCCCCTGATTCTCGCGAGGATTTATGACCACGCTGTCAAAATAAGGAGTCAAACTTCGTGCGGAGTTCACTCTCAGAAGTGCGATTATTTGTCTCAAGAGACAGCACGCACAGTACCCGTGATGCTGAGCAGTTTTTTGTATTATCCTTTATCAAATAGCCTATAAGAAATCAATTGATCGTTTGTTTCTTAGACACGTTTGGTGTTTTTCTTCCCAATATGGACTCCTCTTTGGAGTTCTCCAACTCACTGAGCAGTGTAAGTTCTATTCCAGGGCGATGTCGGGTCTTTAAAGTCATCGTGATCGGTGACTCTGATGTGGGGAAGACCTGCCTCACCCACCGGTGGTGCGCCGGACAGTTCCCTGAGAGGACGGAGGCAACGATAGGGGTCGATTTCCGTGAGCGACTTCTCGATATTGAAGGAGAGAAAATCAAGGTACATTTTTTTGTTGTGTGTGTTACGGAATGAGAAACACTTTTCTAACTTTTCTAACGGGTGGAGTGTGCACAAAACACTGTTTCAGTTTTGTTTTATTTAAGCACGATCGCTTTGAAGTAGTTATTAAGTTGAAAATTATTCTCTCATCGAACCATTTTTTTTTTTACAATGAAGTCGGCTACTTGTAGGTAAAACGTCAGTCTACGCTCGATAGCCTACGTTTTACAACGTTTCTATTTATGAATAATTTTACCTACATTATATATTGCTTGATGTTTAGGTCGAATTGTCCTATGTAACTGTTACTGTCACAAGAAGTTTACATGCACCCGTTTATATTGTAACCTTCACTTGCAGTCTCCAAAGCAATCCAAACTATTATCTGTAAGTAAGCTAATTAAACATAAATTTGTTTGTTAAACAGTGATTTGCTTTGTACAAAAGAGAGGGGGAGAAGATTGGCTCATGTTCTTCTTTTCTGAGTGTTGTGACCAACAGCATGATAGAGGAAGTGTCCTGAAATGAAACATTTGTCTTAAAGGAAGAGCAGTACTTTATTATTCATGCAAAAGGAGTAGAGAGGACTTGCATACACACTCGCACGCTTAAGTGTCCATACTGAGAAAGCACAGCCATCTGCAGTCTAACTTTTTAATTCAGTGGTCTCCTACTTACCTTAATAAGTATAGATATTTTTTCTCTATTTGTGGAAATGTCTTATTGGTTAGTGTTGTGGGTCTGTGAGAAAAGCCAAATCATTATGTTGACAACGTTGTCTTTGTGTCACCTCAGTTGCAGCTCTGGGATACGGCGGGCCAGGAGCGCTTCCGAAAGTCCATGGTGCATCACTACTACCGCAACGTGCATGCAGTGCTCTTCGTCTATGACGTCACAAGCCCCGCCTCCTTCCGGGGGCTACCTGCCTGGATCGAGGAGTGCCGCCAGAATTCCCTCGGACAGGACATCCCATGGTGGGTGGTCACCGTCATGACGATCATGGTCACGGCATCAGATCCATTAACAATAAAGTCAGAGGCGATGAAGGATTTAGCACACCTGATTCTAATGAATGGGTTGTTATCAAGCTCTGTGGAAGACTCATAATGACCCATTCATTTGAATCAGGTGTGCTGGAGCAGGGGAACATCTAAAACCCTCAGGACTATGGCTCTCGAGGACCAGGGTTGCCTAACCTTGCTGCATGTCTTCTAAAGATCTCATTGAGGATTCATTTCAAATGAAGACATTTTCGGTCTTCCTGTGTTCTTTTTCCTCAGGTTCCTAGTGGGCAACAAGATTGACCTCCGTGATCAGCGTGGCGACCGGTCCGAGGCGCAGGTGAGCAGGGAACAGGCGGCCAAGTTCGCAGAGGCCCACGGCATGATGCTGTTCGAGACTTCGGCCAAGAGCCCTGACCAGGGGGTGAAGGGCATGGGTGGACGAGGTGGACGGGAAGGTGGGGTCAGAGCTCAGAACCAGGAGAACGTGGAGGCTGTGTTCCTAGCTGTGGGGGCCAGACTGAGCCGGCAGAGGAAGCTTCCAGAACAGAGGACAGTTGGAGGACACACAAACTCTTTCAAAATCCAGGCTAAAAAGAAATCGGAGAATAGCATGTGGTCGTGCACCTGCTGAGCCTGAACTGCATTCTCCTGCCTAGGGACAACCTCTGTGATGGCGGGGGGTCTGGAAGATTAGCAAGTGTACAGAAGTCATCTCTTTCAGCCTGAAACACTGCAGTAATGTTGAGTGAGTTTGGACCTGCATGGTTGAAGGTGGATCCACTCTGGATAGTGTATCTGTGTATGACGCACCCAGTCTGTAACTTATAAACTTTATTCCCGTCGACATCACTCGCATTCTAAGCGAAATGGGTTTGATGTACTGGTTTTAAGACCGTCTGAAAGTGTATGCATTCAATAATCAACAGTGAAGAACTTTGCACACAAAAAAGAGAACTGGAACAAATTGATTGATTGTGGGAGCGCTAGAAAACAATGTGATGCAGTCATGTTACGGTCTTGTGCATAAGTGTGGGTGGAGAGACTGTCATGCTGTGTGTGTGTGTGTGTGTGTGTGTGTGTGTGTGTGTGTGTGTGTGTGTGTGTGTGTGTGTGTGTGTGTGTGTGTGTGTGTGATTGCTTGCATGAACCTCTAGAAAAAGCTTCAAGTCACATGGTGTGTACAAACCACTCTAAAGCAAGCCTTGTGAAAGACATGCACCAACACAGACGAAGAGAGTGTGTGTGTGTGTGTGTGTGTGCGCTCCAGTATGTGTTATGTTAGTGCAACATTCAACATGTTGCTGTCTAATAGAAGACTCTCTCTCCTAATTCCTTTTTTTCTCCTCTGCAGACTTCCTTATCTGTACCTCTGGTTCCTCTGGTAAATCATTTTTAACTTTTGGAGTTTCAAAATCAAATTGGAGAGTGTCGCTTATTTGCTTTTGTCTCTCAGATTGACCAAACTGTCCCGCTCAGGTTTTGCTGTGACTTCACATTCAGGGATTTTTATAATGGAAATTGTTTGCATGTACATTAGATAGGGTGCTTTTTTCCAGAATGTTAAAGTAAACTTTTAATGTGAATTTTCTAAATAAAAGCTGTATGTAAAATGAAATATTGTTTTATCTGTTTGTTTCTGTATAACTGTAATCCTCGAATTTAGTTTTTCCGTCTCATTTTTTTAAGATACACAAGAGGGCGCCAAATGTGAGCATTACGGGATTGTGAATCTCGGAAGCCCATTTAACTCTCCAAGAAATGGGGTCTTTTGACGTGTAACAGGTGTGCAGATGTTCTACCAGCCTATGGTTGCCAGCACACTGTTCTTAATTGTGGCGTGTTGGAGAGGCACCATGATGGCCCAGGCAAGGAGAAATAATAAACTTTTGTCTTATTTGATCCTCCTGTCGAAAGTCTGTTTGCGTGCACGAATATTCAGCTAAATACACGTTACCCACGCGTCAAGTCTCGAGCGATTGTCGCCTGCCTGTCCTCCGTGCTTTGCCGCAGGTCCTGCTGTCAGCGTGAGGCCTGGCAGTCAAAGCTGAGCACGCAGATGTGTGACCACAATAGCCGCCAAGTCTTATATAATAAACATGGACTCTGTGCACGACCTTCCACCATCCCAAGCCTCAGAGAAAGGGCCCCTAACTCCCGCAGGAGGCAGTTTATTGACTAGGATTTGGCAAAAGTAGAGCACACCGTCGTAATCATAATACAGTTTTGAGTATTTAAAGTTAAGTGTTAGGGGTTTGTGGAAGTTTCCAGAGTATCCTATCTGGTCACGAGGACCTCTACTAAAGGTTTTAGACAGACAGCACGCTCATTATATACATTTTCATTAAGTGCATTGAAACTAAACTATGCAAATGATTCCAACCCCGGAAAATGATCTCTTATATTTTGTCAGTCCCCTAAAAACCCACGTGTTGTTTCGCCCTTTCGCCTGCAACTGAGTGACGTTTATAAAAGCAGGGGGGGGGGTTCTGAGGGTTTCCAGTCTCTGAGCAGCATCGCTTCAGTTCAGCGTGCAGCACCGACATTTATCCCTGCGGATCTCTTCTAGAAAGGCACGCATAGCTAAACTGAAACATCACAGAAATGTTCTGCAGACGGGCAATCCAGAGACTCGGGCCTCTGGCACGAAAGACCATTGCACACTCTCCTAGAAATGGTGAGTTTTTGTACATGTACGACGGCCAGTCGTTCGTTTTGGTTGGATAAGTTGCCTGTTCGTGCAGCTTCGACGTATAAACGCATGTCGTCTCTGCATAGGTGCAAATCCCCTGAATCGAATTGCATTTTAATGTCGTAATGTTGTTAAACTCTTTCCATTTAGTCAAATTTGATCTATTTGAGTTGTTTGTTCCCCAATCTTGCGCTTTGCGTTTTGCCACTGCGTGGTATTCGTGTCATACTCGAAGGCATAATGAAAAAAATATATGAAATTTCATTTTATATATAAAATTATAGATATGATATTTAAGTACATTATTACTATGTAAAAGCAGCCTTATTGAATGTAGAAATACGGTGAGGCCTAGTTTGGTGGTGGTGGTTAAGGCAGGACGCCCCCTTGTCTAAAGGAGGTGTGTCCTGCTTTTGGGAACACGCAGTTCTTGCTGCACAAAGATTGATAAAACTGCAAGTCAGAGTCGAAAATAAGATTTCCAACGTTATTTCATAACGCATGCCGTCAAATGAGTTTGCACCAAACGTCGTGTAATGTCATAACTTCATGGTTAATGAAAAGTATGATATGTTGGATGTTAAACATGCTGGTGTATTGATAATGCAGAACAAAGGTGTGCAATAACTTACGAGTTGAGTTTCGTGCACCTCCATATTTTCAACATAACCTCCAATGTCTATTTACCAAAAATATCGCAAAATAAATATATGGATGAAAGTGTCGTGGATGGAGATTATATTTGACAAGGGAGCAGGAATTTTAAGATTTGGCTTTTTGGGAACGCCCCGTTCATTATTTAGTGCTTGTTGGTTCCCAATATATGTTCTCGTATAAATGTGGTATTTTCTCAAGGGTCATTTGGGCCCTAATAGTATATCAATTTCCTGATTTATTAGGAGAACCTCACAAGCTGCTAACAACTATGCAAATCCAGCTCAATTGGACGTTGAAGCATGTTTTGTTCCTGTTCAAGTCAAATTGACCACAGGTTACTTTGCTGACTCATGTTCTTACTGAGGCTGGGGGGCCTAGTGTGCCTGGTGCATGCATGTGTGTGGGACTGTGCACAGTTGTATGTGTATTCGAGCAAATGTGTGCAGAAGAGGGTGAAAAATGGCTTCTATTCAGTAGGAGCAGCAGCACAATCTGCCCTTGCTTTACATAATGCTCACTTTCTCTTTGCGGCCTAGGGGCCTTGCTTCAGCCTGGCATAGCATAGCCTAGCCTAGCATGTTACATATTTCTCCTTTGCGCTCTCCTTGTGTATAGGATACATGGGACACGTGTGTCACGTTGGCCATGTTACTTGGTTGACTTGATGCCAGTTACCAGGGGAGGGGGGAGTGACGGGCTGACCGTGAAGAGGCCATATGCCTGTCCTCCATGACACGTCTGACCTCTGCCACAGATTAACTGCTTACCTGTATATATAACTGCACTTGGACTTGCCAGGCAACCATATTGTCACAGGTGTTGCAGGGTCAGAGCTGACGGCAGTGTCAGCATTTGTCAGTTGTCACTGATCTGTGATCAGATTAACCTTGGGCACATCTTGGTATTGATGAGAGGGGTGAAAGAGTTCTGGGGGTCAGTCATGAGGCAATGGCATGGTGGCATTGCATTTGGGACTGAATGAAAGCCAGTAGTCTCTGCTCTAAAAATGTAAGCCGTAATGCAATCTATTGGAACAGTGTGTGCGTGTGTTCGTGCGCTTAGGGAAAATGCCATGTAAGTTTGTTCGTGTGTGTGTGTGTGTGTGTGTGTGTGTTCCCTTGCTCGTTCGGCAGAGGTGCAGGATGAAATGCGATACCATGAAACATGTCAGTAGGAGGGATTGAGGATAGGATAGGAGGGGGGGAGGGGAAGGGAGGGGGTGGCTGGGTTGGGTTAGCCTGTGTTGTACATTGTGTTCCCTTGTTGCTATTCAGACTAGACTGGTGTGCTTCCATGACACAAGTATAGGGCCTCATAGAAAGTGTGCTCCTCCACGTGAACTTTGAAACCAGTTCCTTCTGTACTGCAAGCATGCAGTATACTGTGCATTACAGCAACAGACATATGTCTTGAATACCTTTATTAAAATGTATAAGTAAGTCCCTTCAAAGTGTTTATGTAGTGGCCAACAAGTATAGTCTTGTGTGTGTGTGTGTGTGTGTGTGTGTGTGTGTGTGTGTGTGTGTGTGTGTGTGTGTGTGTGTGTGTGTGTGTGTGTGTGTGTGTGTGTGTGTGTGTGTGTGTGTGTGTGTGTGTGTGTGTGTATGCATGTGTGTGTGTGCACTGCAGCTCTGGGCATATGGCTTAGGCCAGTGTTTGGGTGAAGGAAGTTCTAAGAGGTTTTATTTCTGGAAGAGCTTTATTGAACTGATGCCAATCCCATAAGCAGGCAGGCAAAGCAGGGTTTCTGACCTGACACTGGGTCCCAAACACAATCACAATCAACAACAAAAGCCCACTATGAGATTTACCAGATCCTTCTTCAAGTTTAACGTTCTAAGCTCCTCTGCACAAAACTCAAAGTTATGGGCTAAAGTTTGGTAGCTTGACACTGAGATTCTGATTAAAAGTGAGAGGAGAAATCTTGTAGTGTATGGTGACGCCCAATAGGCCGGGCCTCTAAAATCTAAACAAGGAATCTTTAATCTACATTTGGGATGTAAATGTGTCCAGCTTGGCTAATTGGCAAACTTTCCACTCTGGAGTTGGAAATGACTGGCGTGGCACTATTCTTAAGTAGATTAAAGGATCGGTAGGCTTGTTGACGTACCAAAATACAGCTTTCTTCAGGCATAAGTGGACCCTAATGGCTGGCTTCCTCCTGACTAAGCTCAGGACTACGAAAAATTAATGTTTTGAAGCATTGGTGTTTTAAGTAGCAGGCTTAACCAAGCATCTACCCATACTAAAGATGGCATCTTTTCAAATGTACATTACCTTCATACATCTGTGTATTTATACGGACTGGGCAAAGGTGTTTCTTGTCCAGCCATCATCTCTATTCGTATTGTTCGCAGTTGATAAGGCTCCATAGAATAATTATTCACAAACGTGGCGACACAATTCACAGAAGCAAGTGTGTGTAAGAAGACTCCTTTGCTTTATTTTCTGTACAATGCAGCTGTGAATAGTTTGCTTCCCGGTCCGTCCCCTAACTTTGTCCCCCACTCATCCACGTTGTCCTCAGCTGTTCCAGCACGGCAGATGTCCGTGGGGATCCCTGGTGGATCTTCGAATACGGTGTACTTGTTGCTGTGTGGTGGAGGACTCACGGCTGCTGCCGTCTATGTAAGTACAGCCCACACACACGTATTCGTAAAGTTACTTTTACATTTGCCAAACTTCCACCAGTACATGTGTGGTGTTATCAGGGGCCATTTTGTGTCATAGTTGAAGCTTCCTGTGTTTTTTCCAAGGGGCTCACCCCTCAGGGACCAGTCTCAGTGGTGACTGTTGTCATGGAACAGGCCTAGATGTTACAGTAGATCAGGCTGTGGAACAGCACAATTGGTTCTTTGTTTCTATAGACCCCATTATTGTAACAAGTATATGTCTACATCAGCCAACCGTATATAGGGCAGTGATCTTGACTGTGACTAGATACCAGCCTGTTTAAATGATAAATATGTTGATGAAAAGCATGTTTGGGTATAGTTAAGGGTGTCCAAAGTGGGTAGTTATGATGGCATTCATCAGGTTTGTTTCAATGGAAAATAAAGCGTACTGTTGGCTTTACCCCCTGTCCACAGGCCTACAAGACAGTGAACAGTGACAGCGCAGCAGTCCCTAGTCCGAAAGGTGAGTCCTGCACACACCTGTATCTTTTCATCTTTTTAACGAAACATAAACTGATGTACCAACTACAAACACACATTCCAAAATGGAGAAGTTCTCCTAAGAGGGTTTGGTCAGGGACCAGGAATTTTACGTATGACTAGCATGGTGCTCGTAGGCCAAGCCTGGCTGTTTTCATTTGGCAATTGTGAAACGTCGAAGGGGATTTTTCGGCGCTGGGCGAGGCAAAATGTTTTGGCGGTGGAACCCAAGGCCAACATGGTAGACTGATCAATCTGAATCACTTTTATCTGGCCTGTCAGAGTCGATACGTCAGTGATTAGTTTGTCTGCATACGGAGGCTCCCGCGGCTGTGGTGGCAGGGAGCCCGGGCTGACTGCTGTCGGTCATATAACTCCCTCTCACGGGTTCACATGGATACACAGGCTAGCAAAGGCTCACCCAAACAACTAATACACAACCTGAGATGCCACTTTAAACTGTGTCTTTTGTTGTCTGTGTTCCAGGTGCCGAAGAGGGTGAGTATTTAACGTAAACCACATGCATATTTCCTTTGGCCCTCCCATCTTGCATGAACCATTCTCTTCTAGATTTTCTCTTCACATTCCTGAGGAGGTAGTCCTCTTTCATACTTGGTGGAAGACATTTTGTTTTTCTTAACTGGTCACTAACACTTTGCTCATCACACCCCTCACTTATTATTTTTTTTTACCAGTCTCTACCAAGCATGCCAGTACCCCACCTAATATAAAAATAAATTACAAAAAAACTCCTCCCCTCAGTAATGCATGCAAATTCAGTCCACAGTGCTTCTGCATATCTGGAAGCTACACCTTGCTTGTGCATGAAAGGGGAGAGAGGACTGGACTCCTGAACTTTGATAAGATGTCCTTGGTGGTTTTTTCCCTAAGTGCTTATCTTCACTCTGTAGAATGCACACCAAACCCACTTTCCCTGCTGATCAGCAGAGGTTTCGTACAAGACAGGCTACTGTCCTTCTGAGGTCAAGAGGTCATGTTGTAGAGCTCCTTCCAGTCCACATATAGATACACGTTCAGACTGAATATGCATGTTGATGTGCCAGTTGTGTACACGTCTAATTGGAAGGTCAACTGAGGCTTGGACCTCGTATTTGGCAGTGTTCAGTCTGATGATGTCTTTCTACCACCTGCTTGTTTGAGCTCATCCTCACTAATGTCATTTGAAGTTTTAAAACCTTTTCCCCCTAAGCCCCTTTTTAAAAATGGTTCTCACCTTCTGACCTTTTGGGTATTGTGCTGACCTGGGCTTCTCCTGTCACTGATCCACTGATGGCTAGTCATATTAGTGCTAATCTTCTGGGCGGACGTGTGTCCTAGCTGCCTGGGAATCGTCTCCTGACTCCCCTCCTCCCTCTCTCTGTTTCCTCTTGTATCAGCAGCAGAAGCAGCACCGGTAGCCGTGGCCGTCGAAGCGCCTGCTGAACCAACCCCGGTAGAGGCTGCCGAGGCGGTCGTAGAGGCTGTTGCTGCTGTAGAAGAACCAGTAGCGGAGACTGCTGCTGCACCAGAGCCAGTTGCTGAGGTTGTTGCCGAGGCAGTCGTTGAAGCGGTTGCCGTAGAGACCCCAGCAGCTGAAGCGCCGGCGGCTGAGGTTGCTGCCGAGGTTGTTGCCGAGGTTGCGGCTGAGCCAGTCGTTGAGGCTGTTGTAGAGGCCGTTGCCGAGCCCGTCGCCGAGCCTGTCGTTGAGGCGGTGGCGGCAGTGGTGGAAGAGGCAGCACCAGAGGCAGTGGTCGAAGCAGCTCCCGTTGCTGTGGAAGCTGTTGCCGTGGAGGCTGTTGCCGTGGAGGCTGTTGCCGTGGAGGCTGTGGCGCCCGCCGAGGCCCCTGCAGAGGAAAGTGCGGGTACGGTCGTAGAGGAAGTTGCACCCCCGGCTGAGACCGCCCCTGCCCCTGAGGCTGAGGCGGCGCCTGCCGCTGAGGTCGCAGCATAGATGGCGAGGGGCCAGAGGTTAAAGTTTAACCTAGAGGATGGGGTTGGGTTAGTCTTGGTGTCCCCTCCCCCTTTCCCCACACCTACTATATCCCACCCTGCTCTACCCAATCCCCAGACCCAAATCAACAACATCTGACAATAAACTGCAGAAGTGGACTTTTATTCTGTAAGGACACTTTAGTTTATGGTGATTTGAACTGGGCAAATCCAGAGCTGTTTTTGTTTTTTTACAGTTTGGCCTTCACATACTATCACATTTACAAACCAGTTTTTCAGGAGTGTAAAGTAGTGGGTTTTAAGGGCTGAGTTGAGGAGTTTTGAATGTATACAGTACAGTTGTCCTGAGTCACTGAGTGACCACTGTAAAGATGTGTGTGCCCCTTAAAACCCAGGACACAAAATGCCACCTTGATTTCCTTTACTTTGTCTGGATAGTTCAAACGAGGTTGCATGACTTCTTACATTAATCAGGCTGTAGGATTTCACAGTTTGAACTCAAGTTTGATTCGTAATGACGGTTCAGATAAAAAGTACAGAGAAGTCCAGCTACCTGAAGAGACAAAGCTAGAAGCAGGTTAAGATTTAATGCAAACATATTTGCATCCATTGGATTTCATAAAAAAAGGGAATGAAATGGCTTGCTAATTCTGCATTTTATTGTGAAATGCGACCAAAACAACCTGTTAGCTCTTGCTGCTGGGCCTTCCTCTCCTGCCTTCTCTTCCTCTCTCTCTCCCACAGTGCTACTCTCTCTCACATGTCTAAAATGAGATGAACAAGGTTTTGACAGATGTCATACAGAGCAATTATATAGGGAGTAGTGGATATCCAATTGGAGCCAAGCGCAGCTTTTTGTAAATGGAAACGTATAAAACTATTGGCTGGCTCCTGGGTGTACTTCCTGGTATTGACTAATGACCGTCCCTGTCCAACCCTTCTATATCACATTCTGTACTTCAACTCCAGGATTAAGTCACTCACTCCCCCAAGCACTGACCTCAGATGGGTTTCCCCTACCCTTATGCCAAGCTGGACCCTTTAGGAATTTTTGAAATAAGCTGATCGCAGTTCAGTGCTTGGGGTGAGTTGACTTCCAGTAACCCAGTCAAACCCAACCAGCCATTTACAGAACCGATGCCAGTCTACCTTCAATTTTCTCCACCTGACTGTAGGGATTATCTTCTTTTTGTCTTCTACTTTCCCCACCTCTTTGCCTCTTGTGGAGTGCTCATACGTGTAACTGCAATCAGTCCACAACGCCTTCACCGCACTTAAGACCTGTAAACCAGGTGCTTCACACACACACAGACGTATGTCAGACACGTATGACGCACTTCTTTGTGCCACACCAGGTGGGTTTCAGTGGCCTAACACTTTGGTCTCAACCCTGTAGAATCTAAGCCTTTTTGGGAGAAAAAATGATTGTCGCTACCACATCTTATCTTTTTATGAGAAGGGAACGATCTAGAACATTTTCATGAGCCTCCCCCAAACGTCTCCGTTCTCTCTACCATAATTATTTTTTGTTTTTTTTTACTGTCTGGTATATTGTCACCATGACCAACTAATGCGCTATCGTGTTAATCTAGAGAATGTTTTGCTGACTAAATAAGGCAATTTAAGTCATTAAATAAAGACGTTGTCATGACATCTCGTCCTCAATTGCATTTATTACTGCATGCGTATACAGTGCACTTAATATATATTTTCATGAGGCAACAGATTTTTCTTCGTAATTTTTGGTGTGCTCCATGCTAGAGTACAATGCTCTACAGTTTGTTAATGTTGGCATTATGTGAAAACACTTTCTTGTGAAATATTTACAACCACACAAGTTTACCTGTTTAGAGGACATCTGGTTCTTTTCAGCATATCCCCCCCCCCCCCATGCTGCTGCAATGCTCCTAGTTTAGGATTGTGTGTTTCATTGCCTATTAGCCACCTTAATGACCCGCTATCCCCCTGTAGTGTCGATAAAGCTGATGTCTGCCGTATTCATGCTCCTTTGGATGACTGTTATAATACATACAGTGAATAATGTGACCTAAATATATACGTTTAGTGCCATTCATGGTTGGGAAAGAGTAGCATTACAAATGTTTTTTTTTTATTCTTTGTTGGTCATGAAGTACTCAGCCTGTCTGACTACAAGTAGTGCTGGCTGCAGCAGCTGGGTTTGACAGGTCTGAGCCTGCTGAACAGGTCCTTCCGATCAAAAATAATTCCAGTTCCTTTAGCCACACTTGACTCTTGCTGGAGAGATGTTTTCATGTCACGGTTTATTGTACCACAATACTATTGACAGATCATTTCCTACTAATGCCCTCTTGTGTTAGGTGGATGTCATGTTGATGTTGCGTAATGTATAATGTAAGATGGAGCATGAAATGGCTTGGCAGTCCCCTGTAGAGCCCCAGAGATGTCCCTGTGCCACCCCCCATGTGCCACCCCATGGTGGAGAAGCGGTCCAGGTGAGTGCCCTGTGCCTGTCCAGTGACCGTGCTGTGTAGTTACCCATCCATCCTAGAATATTGTCGCTTGCTTTACTGCAGAGGTGAAACGTGAAAACCCTGATGAGAATGTTGCCACTGTGACACCACAACTATCAAGCAAAACAAGCATAACGAAGACCCATGTTATGTTAAGTAGTATGATGCATAACTAGTGCTTTGTCAATGGTATATAAAATGGGGAATTGTAGGAAATGTAGTCTTTTTTCCTACTGACTCATGCTACTGCTAAACCTGTCATGTCCTCTTCCTTGGTCCCAGGGACGGTCTCTGACATCCTGACCACTGTGAAGATCCTGACCAGCTCCACAGTGGAGATCGCAGCCGCATCAGTGGGAGAGACGAGTATCGCTAGTGCCGTGCAACACCTGGAGGAGAAGGCTCTGGATGTTCCAGAATCACTAGAAGTTCTAGAGCCAGTCAAGGAAGATGGGGTGGTGGCTGAAGAGGCCTCTGTTGTTGAGATTGAGGAGCCCAAGCCTGAAGAAGCTGTTCTTGATGTTGAAAGTGCAGAAGAAGTGGCGGAGGTGATCTCCGAACCGCAGGAAGTGGTTATGGAGACCCCAGCTGTGAGTGTATCTGCTGCAGGTGATGAGGTAGAGGAGAATGTTGCCCCCCTCGCTGAGGAGGCTCCAGAAGAGGCTGACACACCAGCTGTTGAGGTTGTTGCAGTGGAGGAAGCTACAGTAGTTGAGGAGCCAACTGAAGATGCATCTGCTGTGGAGGAGTCTGCAGAACCAGCCCTGGAGGTGGCTGAGGTGGCTGAGGCCATACCTGAGGAGGAAGCCCTCGTCATAGAGGCGGCCCACCTGGCAGCGGCCTCCGTCAGTGCCGCCCTGGAGGTCCTGCCAGGAGCAGCAGTAGAGGAAGCTGAGCCAGCTCCAGAGATCTCAGCTGTAGTGCACTGCCACTCCTGCCACAACACTGGCCCGGCCTTGGAGGAGGCAGAAGCCTTGGAGCCGGACGTGGAGGCAGAGGTGGTGTCTCCTGTGTTGGAGGCTGTGCAAGGTGAGGAAGTCCAGGAGGCAGACGCCCAGGTGGAGGAGGAGGCAGTGGAGATCGCAGAGGAAGCTAAAGAGGAGGGAACGCCCACAGCAGGGCAAGGTAAAATATGCCACAGCTCATGCTAGTCTGTTACTATGTTGCTATTGGCCTAAAAAGTAAAGAAGCCTTCCCTTTACCTTCTGACCAATGGGAACTGGCAGACATTATTCAGTGTTGTACAAGCATAGGGTAGTGTGCGCTTGATGCTAAAAGATGCTTTATTTTTATATATTCAGTATATATATTTTTAATCATTATTGAATGCTGTGAGACTATCAACCTACCACCTAATTCACAAGACTCATGGAAACTGAAAACATGATTAAAACCTGACATCTTTTTAGTCAAATTTGGGTATAAAGTTAGTAAAAACAGACCGTTTCAATTCTGCCTATGCCCACAGTATCACAGGAGATGGTCAATCCAATAAAAAGAGGCTGCTCTGTGATGTAATAGTACAGTTGTGAAGGTAAATAGACAAAAACATAGAATTTGAATCTGAAGAACGGACATCTTCCTATAATTCTGGAATGGGATACAGAAATGATTACAAGAGCCCATAACAGAATTTGGTAGCATCAGAGCTTTGATACACAAATAATTAATAATTAATTAATAATAACAAATACTTTTTGTTTAGACATCTATTTAATATTTGTCTGTTAGGAAGAAAAAAAACATTGGTTGGGGTGTTGATGCAATGTCCGTTCAATTATTTCTAATTCTATGAACAGCACTCGACACACTAAGTCCCGTAGTTCATGAGTAGGTAGTGTGCTGGTTCAAGTTCCCTTTTAACCTTTTATTTTGTTTTTGCTCTCATCAGCCATTGAGAGCCTGGCTGTGGTCTCAGTCCAATCGTGAGATGGGCAGAGAAGTGCCTTCCGGAACTTTCACCAGCTGTCAATCAGAAACAGGACCGTCACACAGCCCAGTGTTCTAATGAGCTCTGATTTATTCTTTAATTTTGTTCCAATGTCAACAACACTTATGTGACCCTGGTCAACCATAGGTCAAATAAACAATGTACTCCTTTTAGTGAATAGTTCAGCACTTTTGTAAGGTTTGGATTGGTAGTTTGTTTAGGATTTCTTTAGAAGTTAAACTTTTGTTCCAATTACTACTAAGTAACTCAAGGTGCCGCCATTGCAAAACTTGTTGAACGAATGCATGACCAGTTGACAATTCAGTTCTCCAAATGACCAGTTGATTGTATTAAAAGTTATTCACATGACCAGTTGAATGTATTAAAAGTTATTCACATGACCGATTGAATGTATTAAAAGTTAATAAATGTATCATAGCTAATGTGAAGTTGTCTGATAGATTGTGTACCCAAAGTAAAAGTGATGTCTGTTCCTTAATGGCTGTTTTGGTTAAACAGTATGAAGTAATGGTGTTTGCTAACTGTCCAATACTCTTGATAACTTTTATGAGAATAATATACACTTCCAATGTAAATCAATTTTCTTCAAAGGACCTTAAACATTAGAGTGTAATGTGTGTTCTAAATAGTATTGAGATTTTTAGGATATATATATATAAAAAATTGGCACACAATAGAATGTTTTACAGATAAATAAAAACAACTGTAAATATGTATTTAAATAACACATTGTGTGTCAACTTATTTTTTACTAATTCTGACTGGAATAAATCACCTGCAGGGTGTCATAAATGCAATGTTCTTGTTTAAAAAAAAAAAACAGTGGGCAATTGTTTACATATGAAAACTAACATTGATTTAACCAGAAGATGGTGCTACATACTTTTTCTTAGGCCTACATGTGATTCTGTGTCTGTACATTTAGCAGATGCTCTTATCTAGAGTTACCTACAGCAAGGACAGGGACATTCCCCCTGAGACAAGTAGGGTGAAGTGCCTTGCTTAAAGATACAACGACATGTAGGAACAGCTAGGGAATCGAACTCACAACCTTCCGATCATAAGCCCAACGCCTTAACCGCTGAGCCATTTAACGTTTTGGCAGGTCTCGCAATCTCATTTAACTGGGCTGAGACATTTGCAACCACGAAAAAATTGTAAAAACTTAAAATAAGCTAAGTTCTTACCGTCATCTGTTCATTATGTCCGAATCGCTTCGCCTCTGGGGTTCTAGCTTGTTTCTATTTGATGTAGAAATCAGTTATTTCAACTTTCATCGTGAAACTAAAAGGCAATTAATACAAAAAAATATAATAAAATAGATGACTGTTTTAAAGTAGATGTCGTTTTAAAGTACTTTTTGTGTTATTATTTCTGGAAACGGAGGGGGGGAGTGGCCGTTTGGCGTGACGTCACGATGTGTGTGTCAGTAGCTGGCACGGTTCGGGTTTTTGACCTGGATCTTACAAGCTGTAACCTCCATGAAAATGGCTTTGTTTACTGTTTGGAACAACAGAGTACTGTGTTTCTTATTTAATTGAAAAAGCAAAGGAAGCGGATTGTTTTTATTTACAGTCACGGAACGATGATGATCCTTATCCTCCACTCCGTATTCGTTAGCTAGCTTTAAACTAGCATTAAGCTAGCAGGTTACTACGGGGGGGTCAACTCCCTAGTAACCCCTTACCCTAGTAACCAGCTCAGCTAAGTTATCCTAGGCGTTGATAGCCACATAACGTTTGCTGTCAGTACAGCTACTAGACACGAACTGTATGCATTAATAAGACGCCGCATCATCATACTCACTGTTTATTGGGCTGAAGAAGCATTTGAAACCAGGTAAGGAGGTTCTGTCTGTCCTGTCTGTCAGATCATGTACCCTCTGTCCTGTGTCTGTCAGATCATGTTCCCTCTGTCCTGTGTCTGCCAGATCATGTACCCTCTGTCCTGTGTCTTCCAGATCATGTACCCTCTGTCCTGTGTCTTCCAGATCATGTACCCTCTGTCCTGTGTCTGCCAGATCATGTACCCTCTGTCCTGTGTCTGTCAGATCATGTTCCCTGCTGACTGTCAGTGGAGCCAGCTACATGAAGAATATGCATTTTATTCTAACTGTGAATACAGCATAATGCATAGCATGCTTTTTGCTGTCAGTCAGCCTGGAATGTATCTCCATAGCTTAAGCCCTGGCTGGAGTTTTCCCCATAGCAAAATGACTTTTTTGAGCTCGGGTTTACTTGCAAAATGTATCTGCATTGAACTAGACATGCACTAGTTCATTGCCTTGGCAGACTTTTTGGATGGGTATCTTGTTTAATGCAGTGTGGTCCTACAGCTCAGCTAGGTGGCTAGTTAACTTAGCACTAACAGCAGCCAATCTACTGCTCTAAACACTATAAACTCTTAAACACGTATTATTAAGAAGGAATGGAAACAAACTCTCTTGGCCAACTGGAACTCCTCTTCTAGCAATCTGATAGACCTTTAAACTAGCTGTATGGTGATAGATACCCCTAAACTGAGATAGCTACTGCTAGCTAGCTTTTGTCCCAAGTTGTGGTTGTTGGCAGTGATTTTAACCTGTTACACCAATATTGGTCGATTTTATATCTTTCACAATATACTTTACGTCCTACTGCAGTAATGAGTGAAGAACATGTACAACAAACACTAAAAGCCCAAATATGTTTAGAAGTGAAATCAAAGCCACATGGGTAGGCTCTGACACTGAACATGTATTATTCCAACCCTCTTATCTGTCTTTTCTTACTTTGGTGAAATGCTGAATGCCTTGTGTAATGTTTGCTATAGGCTGGCTGGTCTGTGCATAAATGTTTAGTTAACGTTATTGTTTGACCAAAGAGCAGGCTGAGATCTGTGGCAGGACTGGGGGTTACTTTGATGACATGGGATGGGGCTATGAAAGCCACAGTGTTGGGTTTACTTGGTGAACAACAGAACCGCTGTTTACAAAGTGTAAGGAGGACTCTCTCTCTCACACACATGCACACACACACTTAGGCAAAATATGATGATTTTTGATACGCTAGGGTGTTTTAAAGAGAACATCAAATCATTTCCAGAAATGTCACAGCAGTGGCAGCCCCCCTCAGTCTTATATATTAGGGTACAAAAGCAGAAAGTTTACTTCTTGAGGAATGTTTTTGGTCTTTTCTCATTCAAGTCATCCCTTGACTTCAGTAAACCCCACAGCTGTAGAGTGTGGCTTCAAATGAAGATGCACATTCACACTAAATCTGTTGTTATTTTTTGGTCAGTGCTGGAATAGGCTGGAGATCCTGTGTGTGTCACTGTGCTCAAAGTCAGGGGGGAGCACTGTTGTTGCTGGCAGGACAGAGTTTATGGCAGGACAGGGTCTGGGCAAGGTGAGGCCCCATGTAATTCAACGCTAGGATTATCGCTGCATAGGTCTGTGTGTCGTAGTTTAACAGTCACCTATTTAGCAATATTCCACAATCTTTGAAAGAGTTCATCGTGTCTGGTGAACTAAAATTATTGCCAATGTCTGGGTGTATTTCAGACTTTTAAAATGTGGATGTTCTTTAACTACCTGGGGTTTCTAGGCCCTGGCCTTTGTGTTGTCGTGTATCATTTCAGTCGTCTGCGTGTGTGAGCTTCAGGGAGATGGCACAAGGCAGGGCGTTGTGTCGTTAGCAACAGTCTGAACAAAAGCTCAGTTGTTGCTGGATCATGTGACACTGTGTGTGTGTTCCACCCTCATCATGTGATCGGGGGCTGGGCTCGTTCTCTGACTGCTGAGTCGCCCTCAGACACTCTTTCTACCGCATGGAGTAGCCAGAGGAGGCAGAGAAGAAGAGAGATGGAGGGAGGGCGCTGGGAGGAATGTGGGAGAATATTAATTTGGGCTGGAACCACATTTCCTTCCCCTTTCCCCTCTATTTCAGCACAAATATCATATGATCCTCTGGTACATCAGGGAAAACACTTTTTCCTGTTTTGTGGAATGGTGGAGTATCGTATCAGAGTGGTCAGGATGACCGGATAGGAATTCAAGCAGTCATGACTGGTCATTTCGATTGGGATGACACCTGGCAACGCGGAATTACTTTTAAATATGGCAGCCCGTAACTGCTTTCCTAACATCATGGTCTGCATTTTCCTAGGTAAGTTACCCAACTTACTGCAAGTGGTTGGTCTGTTTCACTCCTTCTGGCTTTGTTGCATATGTTTATGGACAGTTTTACAAGTCAACACTACGCTGCTAACAGGCTTCATCGATGATTCATGACCTCAAGGTTTTATTGGCCTAGATTAAACTTGTTGTCCTCCCCTTGCTATTAGCGAGCCAAGATGATGTGGGAAATGTTGTCCATGTCACAAGCCTTGCTCTTTGGGTCTTTCTTGGTGTTAAGTGGATTTCTTTACAACCTTTAAAGGGATTGAATGGCCAGCGTCTCGGAGCTGTCGTCTTGGCCCCCGGCCTGTAGGTCTGGTAGGACCCGTTTACCGGTGGAAAGTCGAGTTTGGCAGACTTGCTCGTCAAGCCCTTTGGGCTTGGTTCAGAGCGTGAAGGAGGGCTGGGCTAGCTCTGAAGTAGGCCAGCCTCAGACCTCGTATGGTCCAAGGAATGACTCAGTATATAAAGGAGTGTATCTGTATTGTAAAGATAGATTGTTTAAAGATGAACTAATTGATAAGGCCATTTACAACGTAACTACTTCTATTTTAGGGGGCAGGGTAGTTTTTGTAATGGAAAAAAATTGAGACAGAAACAGACAAGCAGCCCTAGAGTTTGGGTGGGGAATCGAGCAGCAGAGCCAGCCAGCCAGGGAGTGTGGGAAAGAGATAGACTAACAGAGAGCTGGCATCCATATTTCCGACAGCATCATGTTAATGAAGGTCCTGTCTGTGGTTATCGTCTCGGTGCCAATGGAATTGAAACCTGCAGACAATGCAATCTTCAAGGCCTTGTGACTGCAAGTATACACTCCCTTTTTCCTCATGGACACACACACACACTCTCCGCCTCACTCTCACAATACGTTGTTTTCACACACACACACACGCGCACGCACACACGCGCGGAACCAAAGCAACAGCGTGCATGGTTGTTCCAGACTGAGCCAGTTCCCAGATCTGTCTCAGCTGTGTGCTGATGAATAATGGATGCATGAAGGAGGTTCCACCATAACAGATCCTGGGTCAGTCTCAGGCCAGCAGCCTGGCCCATCTATTATAGATGGCAGAGTTTGGTGACAGTGACAGAGCTTGCTGCACAGCTGGGAGGGGAGGACATGGTGCAGTCCTGGTCTTGTCCTGGGAGGGGAGGACATGGTGCAGTCCTGGTCTTGTCCTGGGAGGGGAGGACATGGTGCAGTCCTGGTCTTGTCCTGGGAGGGGAGGACATGGTGCAGTCCTGGTCTTGTCCTGGGAGGGGAGGACATGGTGCAGTCCTGGTCTTGTCCTGGGAGGGGAGGACATGGTGCAGTCCTGGTCTTGTCCTGGGAGGGGAGGACATGGTGCAGTCCTGGTCTTGTCCTGGGAGGGGAGGGCATGGTGCTGTCTTGGTCTTGTCCTTGAAGAGGTGCTGGGCTTCATCCAGACAACATGGAAGCTCTGATGATATTTCAGTGAGCTTCCTGCAGTGCTTTTCACAGAAGTGTTTGCACGCTCGCGGTTCGTACTCTCCCCTATCCGCCTAACTGTCCCTTGTTGGAGCACTACGAAGCAGGAAATGAAGGACCTCGCTGTCGCTAATGGCAATGGTTGCCATGGTGCGCCCACCCCCACCCCCCCCAGCCCCCACTTAGCCATCCTCTCTACACCAAGAGGGAGGTAACTGAGCTAACTTCCTGTTTTGATTCCTGACTCAGTAGACAGGCGCTTCCTGTGTCCAGTAGCCAAGAGAGAGGAGATGGGAAGGGGGAGGCAGTAGGCCTCGCACAAGCCTGGGACCGCGTTCTGATTGGGTCCTCACAAGAGAGCATAGGGATTGAGCGTCGTCGATCGTCTAGGTTGTGGCTACGAAATCAAATTAGTCTCTGAATCTTTCACTTTGGTATTCATAAATAACTGATATCCCTCCGTTTGTTTCAGCGATCCGGTGTTGGCTGGGCGTGTTACCGGGGGCGGCTGCAGCAGAGCTCCAGCAGGAGGGGCAGGCGTGGAGCCAGGGTTGGCCGGGCATGCAGCATGACCTCTGTGGTGCTCGTTGACAGCGGAGGGGTGGTGGTGGAGTATGTCACCGCAGTGGAAGACCCTCAACAGGTGAGGCACACGTACACACACAAACACACACACACTGTCCCTTGTCCCTTAAGCGTATTGCATTTTATTTTTCAGTGAGATAGATCATTATATTTACTGGGGGTACTCATGCTCGCTCACAATTTTGTAATAAAATTTGAAATAAACAAAAGGAACATATTTGGTGGTGTTTCTCTATGTTCTTTTCTTCTCTATGTTCTTTGCTCACCCTGTTTATTTGCTAACCATCTCTGTCCAGCAACCATTTTCACACAGATGCTCTCTTTTTCCTCCATCCATCCATCTTCTTTTTCAAGGAGGATGGCCAGTGTGACGTTGAGGTGGAGATGGAGGGCGAGGCAGAGGGCGAGGTAGAGGGGGAGGCCTACGAGGAGGAGGTGGATGCAGGGGATGGAGAGGAGGAGGAGGAGCAGGAGGAGGAGGTGGAGGAAGGGGAGTACCGGGCAGTGATATTAGAGGAGTTTCCAGGCGCGGGGCTGGGGCAGGAGTTGGAGCAGTGCTTCTCAGCCCAGGTGCTGGTGTACGATGATGGGACTTACCTGATGCATGACGTTTTGGAGGAGCAGGAGGTGGAGACTGAGACAGGTGAGAGGAAGCTGGACGTGTGCACACGCACGCTCATGCACACACACTGCTGGTGTGACACACCCAGTCCTAGTCTAATTTCGAAGGCAAAGTATTGGCACTTTATTTTTGGTATCTACATCACTGCTCCAGCAATAGGATGTATGTAAGGGGTTAAAAGATGCAGAACTCTAAGTCACTACAATAACTTAACACATATTACACTGCTACAGACTAGACTAGCCACGCTGTAGGCACTGCCATCTTGTGGTTTCCCTGGTAGTAAATCATAACATAAATGTTAAATATTTTCCATTTATTGTGTAAGTGGCAATGTGGACATCCACATGCAACATAATTAAAAGCACAACCGTTTTTACACAAGTAAGATTCGTATGAGTCTTCTAGACATATGCGTATCAACATCTATAGTCTACGCCTTCTTGTCTACCAATATTGAGTTACCTAAACCAATACTGTAATAAGGAACTGTTCACATCAAGGCGTAAAATATGTTGGAAATTGTAAAAAGTTTTTTCAAATTATAAAAGCACTACTCTCCGAAACTATGAAAGACTGAATGAAAAGCATGTCGGAAAACAAACTATGAAAGCTTCATTTTTATATTTAAGAGCTGTATTTTACGAACTCAGAAGCCGGGATAAAGACGTTTATTTGCTTATTAACATAGTGTCAAAGATGGTAAATAAGACGCAGGAGGCGTCATCTCACTTTGACGTCAGTCCACGCAAGAGGCGGAGGATTTCCTGTGTTAGCCGCGGAAGGATATCTCTCCCCAGCAGTTGTGGTGTGTTTTAGCTGAATGTGAGCAGATTTCCTGTGCGGCGGAGGGATCTGAGCTAGTGTCTGTTCAGTCTGCAGCAAGGGAAGAACATGGCGACTTCACTGCATGAGGGGGGGCCTGCAAACCAACTCGATCTGCTCATCAGAGCAGGTAACGGGACGAAATTACTTTCAAACTCAAAGTTTTGCGATTAGTAACGTGTCTTGCCTAAAGTTTAGGGGCGAACCCTGCGCTCTTATCCGTTAAGTAGTTGTGTGAAGTAATGGAGGGCAGATCAGGAAGTAATCACCTTGGCTGGCAACATGCATGGCGTTCCCCCCTGAATTTCTTCATTGCGTCTTAAATTGTTATAAAGTATTGTTTATTCTGTCTTTCTGCAAGCTTGGCCTGTAGTCTGCACATGTAGTCTGTTGCACACCGGCATGCTTTATAACGCCTTGGTTATTTGTCGGAATAACGGTTCACAGCTGCTGAGAAACCAGGAAGTGTGGAAGATGTTGTCTTTCCTACGTCTTTGCCACGCTGTCTGAGTCGGAAGGTCGATTTATTTATTTTTGTCCACACATCTGTAATATTTCTCATAAAAATGTAAGTGGCCTCTGAATCAAAATTCAGTGCCCATTTATTTGATTCAACATTTTAACTTTTGTGATCTTATTTCCGCTGCAAATCAGTTTTTGGTCATATTGAATAACGTTCCACCAACAGTTTTTCTAAGCTATATAGAGTTAAAACCATGGCATGAGCATAAGTGATTTTCGGGAAATGGTAATGTAGTGATTATCCTTCATTTAATGCTCTTGATATTTTTATTCCAATTCAAAATTTAATTTGCCAAAAAATGTTCCCGTTGTCCAAAAGAGTGGTTGTCGTGTCTCGTGCAGTTTGTGTCTTCAGCAGGGGGTCCCGGTCATAGCTTTTGGGTTTACCATCCAGCCTTCTAGTTTATACATATTGTTGGCATGTAGTAGGTGATTGTGAGTTTATTTCGGTTAGAATAAATGTTTTTGTACATTTTTTTTGTAAGTATTTTCTTTTAGTTGATGGCGGAAGCATTTGTTATACATCAAGGCGGTCTCGTCGCTATGACTGACAGCGACATTCGTCCAACGGCTTCCGCGAGTCATTCGAAGTTCTTCCTTCGTCCAATGAGCTGTTTAAGTGGGCGGGTCTCAAGCGACGAGGTAGCCAATGGTGTGCGGGGCGGGTGTTGAGTGACAGGTGGATTTGAGGGCTTCTTCGAAGAGAACTGGAGGGAAAGGCTGAGAAGAGTGTAAACACGGAAGTCATGGGGGACAGCACTACTTTGTCTGCTGCCTGTTCTCTGCTTTCACCTGTGATACGAAACATAATGAATTATGACAATTTCTATGGTTATTCACACGTGTATGACTTCACTTTTATTTTATTAATTTGTTACTTTTTTTGGTACTTTTTTCCCAACTGTGGTGCTTAAACTAGCTCCTTATTTTATTTACTATATATTTATGCATGACCAAAGAAACGGCAGACTCAAAATACCATAACCAGTCCATGGTGGAAATATCTCTTCAGATCGGCTTGGTTTTTATGGCAGTCCAGCATATGGATAGCTGCTCTGTGTTCTCATTTGTTGTTTATATATGTGTGTGTGTGTGTGTGTGTGTGTGTGTGGGGGGGGGGGGGGGGGGGGGGGGGGGGGGGCTGAATGACTTAGACAGCCTAAAGATAGCTCCTCTGTTCCCCACAGATATCCAAACAAGGACAGGGTAGAAGGTAAACTGATATTGCCCCCACTCCTTCTCCTCCCATTTCCCCCGGTGATTGACAACAGCAACAGGTGGTTTGGGTTCAGCCTTCCAGTCTGCTAGTTAAGCAGTCTCTGGGCCTCTTCCTCGTCTTCCTCGCCTCCTTTCTTAGTCTACAGTAGTCTGGAAGGACACCTGGAAGTCTGGAAGGACACCTCCTCCTCCCCCCCCCCACCCCCTCTTTCACACACACATGACCTTCCTGCTCTTAACAATTAAGGTGAAAGGTATTAGGAAGGAAAGGAAATGTCTTAAGACATTCAAACAATTGGGGTCAGAGGACGGACCAATCAGAGGACGGAGCAGCTGGTAACATGATGCCCGTCTGCCGGGTGTCAGTCTAGCTGTGCAGGTCACAGAGGTTGACAGGACTGGGCAACACTGAGCTGATCCCAAATCAGTTCAGTGCTCCAGTTGTATGTGAGGTCACTAGGGGGCGCCATTGGGAGGTTTCTTTCTGTGATGAAATGTTTTTATTTTCTTCAGGAAACCTCAAGTGAATTTGAGCAATCTATGTTGAGTGTCCAATAATGCTAATGGAGTTTTTGTTACCTGTATGTGTGTGTGTCTCCCTTATGGTGCACAGGTTTTAATGTGTGTGTGTGTGTGTGTGTGTTTCAGTGGAGGCGTCTGTCCATGGCAGCAGCATCCACTGTTCAGACAAGACTATCGAGGCAGCCGAGGCCCTTCTGCATATGGACTCACCTTCCAGTCTGCGGGGGGACCGCAGTCCAGGTAGGACCCATGCATGCTGAAACCCCGCCCATGCTCAATGAAACTCCGCCCACTCATACTGAAACCCCACCCACGCAGCTGTTTTAATAGCCTCAAACATCACATTTACATTGCGCCATTTAGCAGACGCTCTTATCCAGAGCGACTTACAGCAAGTACAGGGACATTCCCCCTGAGGCAAGTAGGGTGAAGTGCCTTTCCCAAGGACACAACATCCTTTGGCATGGCCAGGGAATCGAACCAGCAACCTTCTGATTACCAGCCTGTCAGCCACCTGACAACAAATCCCCCCCTCACCTCTGTCCGGCCCCCTCCCCAGATGTGTTTGTGCCGGCGTGCGTGGCCACACCGGACTTCCTGCACGCCGCCATGCGGCCCGACGCGATGACGGAGACGGTGGTGGAGGTGTCGACGGAGGACTGTGAGGACGACTGTCCCATGGAGGTGACCCTCATTGAGGAGCCTGACCTGGAACCTGACCACGAGCCGGTCAAGAGGAAGAAGGGTCAGCACACACGCACACATACACACGCTCCCATTCCCGTTGGTTCTCATTCTATAATAGACAACATGTCTGTATGGAAGACTTAAAGCCATATCCTAAATTGGCATAATGCCCTTATGTGTCATACTAGATTTAATTGTTTGTTTACTTTCTGCCAACACACCAAGGAGGGGTTGGACATTGATCTGATTCTGGTTGAATAATAACTGAATTGAATAACTTTATTGGTCATCTGTCTCTGTAGCTGGGAGGAAACCCAAGACGCACCCTGCAGCCATATCCAATGGATCACCTGACCTGGGGATTAAGAAGAAGCCTAGAGAGGGGAAAGGTGTTAAACACACACACACACTTTTATCTGTGTATCTGTTGCCATCCAAACAAAAATGATTTTAACAGCCATCTCTTGTCATGCTGACTGATGTTGTATCAAGTAACAACATCAGCCATGAGAATTAGCATAGAAAGGTTAACCTGTGTGTGTGTGTGTGTGTGTGTGTGTGTCTGTGTGTGTGTGTGTGTGTGTGTGTCTCAGCGGGCAGCACCACCTACCTGTGGGAGTTCCTGCTGGACCTGCTCCAGGATAAGAACACGTGTCCCAGGTACATCAAGTGGACCCAGAGGGAGAAGGGCATCTTCAAGCTGGTGGACTCCAAGGCCGTGTCCAAACTGTGGGGGAAGCATAAGAACAAGCCTGACATGAACTATGAGACCATGGGCCGGGCGCTTCGGTGAGGAGTGTGTGTGTGTGTGTGTGTCCACGGTTGTGCGGCTTATCTGTCTGTTTTGAAACCAACTTTAACATGGGATTCAAGACTCACCAGTCTCCAACTCTCCCACCTCCTTAACCCCTTCATCCATCCAGATACTACTACCAGAGAGGAATCCTAGCCAAGGTCGAAGGTCAACGTCTGGTCTACCAGTTCAAGGAGATGCCCAAGAACATCGTCATCATCGACGACGACAGGGCGGACCCCGACGATCTCATTGGCCAGGAGCGGGCCTCCTACGAGCGGGTCCCGCCCCCCTCCGAAACGCTGCTCAACGCCGTTGAGCCCTCCAAGACGCCCAACATCCTGCGGGGCGGTTCCAGGGCGGTGGTCCACTCCCCCGTCGTCAAAGGTAGCAAGGCTTCGGTGGTAGGGGGAGGAGTCCAGCGGATAGTGACGGTCTCCGCGGCGTCGGATGGGAGCCAGACGCAACATTCTCACACAGCTCTGATCCCCACTGCAGCTGGACCCAGGTACCTGCCTCACACAGAGCACCACCTACACTGTCATTTACTCATATTTCACTTTGATTTGGGTGGTTTCTATTAAAAGCCCTGTAGCAATTTTATAGCGAATTAGCTAAATCCTCTACTGATAAGTAGTCTTTTTTGATTGGTTGATAGTTTGTTGGAAAAGGTTATAATGCCAAAAGATCTGTGTCTTTAAGAAAGACGTTGTTTTTGACAGACTCTTGACCCCTGGTCACTGACCCCTCCCTCTCCCCTGTTTTTAGGACGGTACGGGTCGCCATGCAGGTGCCGGTGGTCATGACGACGTCGATGGGCCAGAAAATCTCAACCGTCGCCATGCAGCAGGCACAAGGGGCTACGGTGGCGTCGGGCCACACCCTCCTCACCAGCGCCTCGCCGACGGGCAACGCCAACACCCAGCAGAAGGTAAACGACCGCCACCGGGCCCTTCGGTTACGGAGCCGCCACGGTCAGATCGCTGAACAGGAAGTGACATGTTTTACACCCCCCCCCCCTCCAGGTCATGATCCAGACCATCCCCACCATGGTCCCTGCCACGGCGGAGAACGGAGACAAGATCACCGTCCAGCTAGCCAAGATCATCACCATCCCTGCCCACCAGCTGGCCCAGTGTCAGCTCCAGACCAAGCCTGGCTTCGGGGCCTCCTCCCAGGGCATCAGTCTCCTAGGGGGCCCCCTCACTGTCCGTGCCCTGACCCCTGTGTCCATGGCGCCCGGCGCCCAGGTGATGAGGTTGGCAGTGCCCGCCCAGCAGACGCAGCCGCATCACCTTCAACATCAGCTGGTGGTGTCGCAGGCGGGCGGGACTCCGGTGGTTACCATGACGACGGCCAATCCCACGGTGGCGGTGGTGACGCCTCGCGTCGTCAGCAGCATCAGGAGCAGGGAGGCGGCGGTGGGAGGGGCAGGGAGGACTGGGCCGGCCCAGGCGATCCCGGTCCTTTCCGGGCCCAAGCAGACGGCGTCGGACAGTGTGAGCCAAGACCCCGCCGAGGTCACCCAACTCATCAGCCAATCAGAAGCTGCAGGCAGGGACGGCGGCACGGTTGTCAAATCTGAAGAGCCGGAATGCTGAGAAAAACAGACTTGAGAGGGGGGGGGTTGGTGGACGTACACACACACCTATCAAAGCCCACCCCACCACCCCTATTTGCCTGTAGGGGAGGGTGGGGGTACAGTACAGGTCAGCCCCACATTTTTTAGTTTGTTCCTCTTTTTATAATTGAAAATACTTATGAGACACTTTGACAAGTAAAGTTCCCATCATGCCTCCCTTCTTTTGGGCTTGTTCACCTCCAGATCTCTGGTTCTCACAGTGGAACCCACAGACATAGAAATACGGCAAATGACATTTGAAGAGACTTGTCCAGACAAAGGGACCAATCTGGGATCACTACATCTGAAAGAGAAATCAGAAGGGATATCACATCACTACAACAGTTGAAACATTCAAATGAACCGGAATGTGAACTGGCAGGTGAAAACCTTTGTTACACTTTGTATAGAAACGTTCTTTATTTTTTCATTCTTTTTGCCTGTGTGTTTCTCTTGCATTGACAAAGTAAAACCAGCAATTTGTTTGACTATCACTGTGCAGAACATGACAGTGCCAGGTGCTAAATCAGTGTCCTCCCCCCCCCCCCCTTTCTCCTCTCACACACACAGCACTGCCACATACCAGAGTGCTCACACACACACTTGCCAGGGACTTTTGGAAAGACTGCTTTTAGGCTCCTGGAAGGCAAGAAAAAGGGACTTCATGTGTATATATCTACTATACAGTTTACGACATTTTAAAACAAGAGCAGCCTTAGGTTTTGATGACTTCTTGTTTTGTTTATAAGCTAATCTAGCTTTTGTTTTCTTTGCATAATTCTTCTGACGAACAATTGTACCAAGCACAGTATTACTGAGGAGTACAGCATCACTTATTTTGTTAGAGCGTAGTCTAGGTCAGCCTCTTTCACTTCATTCTGATTGGTCTAGCCAATGGACTTCCTGTCGTCCCAGATTTTCTGGAGTTTCTCCTAAATGGATCTTAACACCCTCCCCCCAAGCCCCCTTAACTCTTAATAACTGACCTGGGTACCCTGTCCTACCCTTTTAGACGCTTCACTTCTAACTTTTGGAAATTGCCAGATTTTTTGGCAGCATGAGATATTACCCCCTCCCCCTTCCCACATGTCCTCTGCATTTTGCCTTTCCTAGTTAACCGATTTCGAGGGAGAAAGAGATGTTTGCGTTCAGACTGAACTAGTTTGTATATTCAACATTTGAAGTATATTCTATTTTGTTGTACTCTTGTTTCAAAGTGTATTCAAGTAGATTTTACTGGAATATAAAAAAACTACATTTGAAATCATTGTGTTGAGCTTGTTATTTTTGGAATTCAGGAGGATGCGATATTAATTGCAGCAGCAACATGGCTCCACACCTAAGTGAGCACAGATGAATCAAGGAAGACCTAGAGCAGGGGTGTGCAATCCTGGTCCTCGAGGGCCACTGTCCTGAAGGTTTTATATCTTTCCCTGCTCCAGCACAACTGATTTATAATGATCAGGCTTCCGCAGAGCTTAATAACAACCTGTTCCTTTGAATCAGGTGTGCTGAAGCAGGGAAACGTCTAAAACCTTCAGGACGGTAGCCCTCGAGGACCAGGATTGCCCACTCCTGACCTAGAGTGACCTCATAGTGATGAACTCCATGTGTATATGGATGGAACCCCTTTCACCACTAGATGGCATTCATTCCCTGAGGCTATTGGCCAATTGACAACAGGAGGGATTGTCACGTGTGTTCTGGTTGGATAGGACTGAGCAACCAATAACCTGTAGCATGGCGTCAACAAGGTCACTTCAGGTTGAACCCAGCACAGGAACCCCTGGGTTCAACCTGAAGTTACCGCAACGCCAAATCTGGATTCGTAGTACAGGCCACAGGAAGTTGAGAGATTACTGCTTCCTGTGAATTGTAAATATTTAATCAGCATCTACCAATACTGTGAATGGCTGTACTGGGCTGTACCAGGGGGTGAGTACCACATTATAAATTCAATAATATCATGCATGTAGTGAACTGGGTATGGGGCACTGATTATGGAAGAAAGGAGCAGGGGGAAAAAAATATTAATTTTGTATTATTTTATTCTTGGGGTATTTTACAAGCTGAATAATTAATAAAAAAATAAAATTCAAAACGAGACAGTTTATAGTCCTTAGATGTAGTGTGAACCAACAACTTTGAACATAAAACAACAGAACCTGTAGCACCATGTTACAAACTTCCAACTGATGAATCAATATCTTGTGCAATAACCTGTTTAACTTTCAGGACCCCAGTTTATCAAATGTACTCTTTGATTCTTGAAAAGTCCCTTTGTGTTCGTATGTACGTCCAATTTCTGAACGAACTGACCTTGAGGTATCTCACTTAACAATAGCTTTGAGCGGTTATAAGAAAAGACATGGCCAAACAGAAATGCATACACACCTACTGTGAACCCAGAATTAGACAGACAGACTCCCACTGATGAGAGAAAGCCTTACACATACTTCTGTCTAGTTGTGCTTGATGGATGGCCGTCTAATGAGTTTTACCCAATGTGCTTCAGACCGTTAAGATCTAAATGGTATTCCCGCACTCTCACTCAAGTCTTGGCCAGCCTGTGTGTGATATCCACCCATGGGTTCTGATGGGTTAACGATAACCCAGGTCAGGAACATGTGCAGGTTCTCCACCCACCTGACCAAGTTAACAACAAAAACAGTCAGGTGGTCGACCTCAACAGATCATCCTCCCCTCCACCCCTTCTCTGACTCCCTCCACCTCTCCCTCCTTTGTTTTTCTAAACATGGAGCTCACACTCCAGGAGCAGACCTGAACAGTTATGGCAACACACTTCCATCTCCCCCCCCTTTCTTCTTCCTCCCTCACTCTCCCTGCTCAGTCAAACTGAAGTCACACACCAGTGAGAGGTGGTCTGAGGGGTAGTTGTAGGACGGGAGTCTGTTGGGGCCTATCTGCTCCTCTGTGGGTATGTCCAGCACGCCCTCCACCCTCAGCTGGTCCTGGGAGTACCAGATGTAGTCCAGCGTGCTGCAGCACTCTCCCGTGGGACGGATCTTCCAGGTCGTGTAGGCCGGTTCCGACGCACCATCGCCGCTCAGCCTCTTGTAGGCCGAGTCGAGGCCAAGAGGCGACGCGGCGAAACGCCGGTAAACCTCCTCCGACGGGACGGCGTTGAAATCCCCGCAGACCAGCAGGGGGGCGCCTGAGGCTGAGCCGGAGGGGCTGTCGCTCCCCCGAGCCTGAGTGATGTTCTGGAGATGCCGGAGCAGGTCCGAGCCCTGGGCGCTACGGAGACACTCCCAGCCGCTGCGGGCCTTGAGGTGCGTCACGGCAACGCACAGGCGTTGGTCTGTCGCCCGGCAACGGAGTGTTGTTACCACGGCCACCTGCGGAAAGATATGCTGATTTAAGAGGAGAGCTCTGGAATTGGTCATCGCTATACCCTATCTGCTCTTTATGGACACATTTTCAACCAATATTACTGTAATATTAATGCAAGTGATTGGCCACATTGGCAAAGCCCTCCTACCTGATTGGTCGGTATCAGCATAGCTGATAGACGGACGTTGACGCTCTCCAGGAGCTCAAAGTACGATTGGTCGAAGAAGAGCGCGCAGCCATCTGGCCCATTGTTGCCCTCGACGTCCAGACAAGGAGACCAGGGCTTGGGGCAGAAGTGACCTTGGTAACCCAGGCTGGCCAAGATTGGCTGGAAGGTGTCGTAATAGTGATCAACTTCCTGAAGGCACAGGATGTGAGGTCGGTAGGTCAGGATTTCTTCCAGGATGAGGTATTTTCTGACCGCCCAGTTGAGGGCATCTATGGGACAGTGGATGAAACAGTCCACCCCTTCACCCAGCGCTGAGAGAGAAAGAGGAAAAGAGGAATAGGATAACAGGAAGTGGAAAGGTAATAGAAAGAGACAAATTCATGAACTTTAACAATGTTCTCTTCTATAACTTATTACATGTATTTCCGCCCACAATACAGATGGATCTTAAAGTTGCCTTGGCTGGCCATTCATGTCCCATTTATCTTCTGTTAACGTACCTTGAGCCAGTATGTTCCACTGCATCACCCTGATCGACCCCTTGGGGGCGATGTGGCCGTCCGCATGAGGGGCTCTGATGAAGGAACGCTGCGCTCGGGGCGGTCGGCCCCTCAGGGCTTCCTCGCACTCCCTCAGGAGATCCAGGGGGTCTGCAGGCTCCGGGGGGGTCAGGCAGCCGCTGTGGGGGTCCTGGTAGTCGGGGCTGGGACGGTCCGAAAGAGCCAGGTCGAGTGGCTGGGCCAGGGTGCTGTACAGCCGAGTGGCGCCACCTCCCATTGGACAAACTGGGGGGGGGGGGGGACAATAAAAAAAACGAGGTGATTCAATAATATTCCAAGCATCTGGGGTGGGGAGTGGGGGGGGGGCAACACCACCACATGGCACTTATCCCTATCCCCCTTACAGTCGCCAGTCTGATCCAAACCTATCATCGACACTCCTGGATTAGCCGATGAAATCCAGGTGAAAAGGTCAATTTGGGGTTGTTGCTGGGAGAGTATGGACAAAGTCAGGCCATGGCATCTAACTAAGTTAGTTTGATTAGCTGTCAACACATGGTGACAGCTCCTTCCATTGGATAATGGACAGTAGGGTAAAGCAACTCTTAGAAATCATGTTTCAAGATGGTTCATATAGGAACATTGTGGAAATCCACAACGAAGCAGAAGCAGTGTTGTGACTGGTGTGACCAGCAGAAGAAGTTGCATGCCATCCAACCACATTCTCTTGTGTTTGGGCTGGTCAGTGAATGTGTTGGCCTGTGTTTTGTCTTTCATTGTGTGGATGCTCCTGTTTCAACAAGTCTGATTTACAACATGTTGTAAATCTCTTTTTGCAATCTCTCTGCTGCGAACAAAGAATGTGTGTGCTGTTGTTGTTGTTGTTGTTGTGTGTGTGTGTTCTGTCCCACCTTACAAGCAGGTGAGCGACAGTTGCTAGGCTGATTTCTCCCATCTGTCTGGTATTTACTACCAGATTAGCCATTCTACTGTACATATATGGACATTACCATGTTAACTTGAAGCAACCACACCATGAATCACAGGGGTTAAGTTCCTCAAGCAAAAGCTAGATGTTTGATTACATCATTTCATTTCAACATTTTAATGTGTACACTCACACGCGCACACACACCTTGTGTTACTCTGAGAGCATGACATACACGATGCAATATTTTGTGTCCTCAGTAGGTATAACTCGTTATAATTTAACTGCTGCAATCCTAAATTAAAACAGCAAAAAGCTTTACCAGTATTAAAAACAAACCTCCTACACCCAACACATTTTCTCTCAAGGAAATCTACACCAGATATCCCAACATCCAGCCAAATCACTGCTTTCACCCAAATCCATTTTCATGCGGTTTTGAACATGTACCTTTCTAAATTGCAATCTAACGCTCTCTCACTGAGCTATACCTGCAACATTCCCCCTGCCCCCTAACACACCCACACAGAGCACACACCAGCAACAGTATAAACAACATTCCTTCCATCCACTTAAATAGTCCTAATCCTAAAAGCATATAAAAGTACTAATATGCAAACAGAAATGCAAGTGAATCTTACCCAGAGTTTCCATCATGATCTTTTCGAGGCTTGTATCACCCTTGAGTTAGTCAGATATTAGTGTGCCTGGGTGAGAGAATAACTTGCTCAGGGTTCGAGAGTGGCTTGTATGATGTTGCTAGTGTGAGATATTGCTGCTGCCCAGCGAGTTGCATTCTGGAGAGAGCAAAGGGTTTCCTCCTCTATAAACTACAGAAAGGGGTGGAGAGAGGGAGGGGGGAGGGGAGAGAGAGCAAAGTGTTACCTCCTTTATAAACTAAAGAAAGGGTGGAGAGAGAGAAGGAGGGGGGGGAGAGAGCAAAGTGTTACCTCCTCTATAAACTAAAGAAAGGGGCGGAGAAGGAGAGAGAGGGGGGGGGGGGGCTAGAGAGATTAGGAAGGCGTGACGTCAGTTGACCATCTGGGAACAAGAACCCTACAGGTCATGTGCTGTAGATGTGCCATTGTAACAGGAAGCACCGCGCAACACCCAACCACAAGCACGCCAGTCTGGGGGTAAATATCCGTCCTGCTGTAACTATCACTGTAGAACACTGACCCACGCTCTCACTTCAAAAGTTGCGGCAGGATGTGTGGCGCTACTCATGCAAGCGAACACATTTAACCTAAACAAGTGCAGTTCACCACTGCACTGACTCAACTTGGCGAGGTTTGGAGTTGTGAATGACTCAACTCCTGGTCGAGTTGGAGTGGCGCAATCCAGACTGTCACATGCATCTGCCAACGTCAATAAAATCACAAGTAACTATGTACACAATGTACATGGAAAAAAACTATACACGCGGGGCCCTGAATCTGCAGCAAGGTTATGCCCACCTGCCGAAGGACTTGCCTAATATTTTGTCTGTTGGAGAGAACGTTTGCCCCCGAGTTTTGCCCCCGAGTTTGCATGAATGAAGTGTGTGTGTGATGTTCTCCCTGGGTGTTGTTGGAAAAATATAGCCTTGTATCTACTATCATCTGAGTTGTCAAAATATCCAAGTATGTGTAAGACTTTTTCCCTGCGTGTACTTTTAAAAGAGATACGGAGTCGCGTACTTTAAGTCTAATATGGTTTAATGAAAATAGCTGGAAAAAGGTTTACAGAGCTCCGGGTCCAAAATAGCGTCCCTAACCGCAACAGAATTGGTTCACGAATTCCAACTGGCTGTCTGTCCCTGTCCCAGCATATTTATTACACACACTTTCATATGTCTTTGATAGCTTTCGTGCGATAAGCGGAGAACTCCAAACTCCTCTGTCCTTCACACAGCAGCCTGTTGGCCATCTTCCTGTTTCACACAGTGTCAAATGACCAGCGATCCCCTCTGACCTTCACTACTAAACCAGCATAACAACATCTCAAAGCCATGTTTCCACACTAGCTTTACTAAAAGGTTATGGGGGTGAGCTCAAGTCTTAAAGCATAACCTTGGTGTATGCCAAGCCTGCATGAGTTGGATGCTAACTTTTAGCAGCCTAGCATTGCTTGCAAATCTTATTTTGTATGCATGCTTCACAAGACTGCTTTATCTGTTATCATTTGCTGGACCTCCCATGTCATAAAACTGACTTATCTGATGACCCTGATCAGTTAACCTACATACTTGATCTGGTGCATTCTTAAGGGCAGTGACTTGTATAGCCTGTAGTATTTGCTTGTATGTTGTATGTTGTGGTATTCTTTCCAGAAGCCAAATATCCAGTAGAAAACAATTGCATACCTGCAACAGCCCTGCGGCATGAATGACTGATGTCGCTCAAAGTGATTGATCAGCTTCATCCAAACTATTATCGTAAACTCTTATCTCTGCTGTCTAATCTATCCTAACCTATTAACATACACCTTTTGGTCCAGCTTGTATTTAACCACAAACCTTTAGACGTTGGGAATCCCATCAAGTGTAAAAACTGTTAACTTGACACTGCAGAATAGAAATCCTTAGCGCACTTGATCAATATGTTTTTGGTTTTTGGAGACATGGGGGGGAAACTACATGCTAATAATGCCACATTTGGAAAGATAGGGCGGAGAAGAAGAGATGACGCCAGCAGATAGCGAGAAAAGGTATGGAGAGGGAAAGAGAGCGAGAGAGAAGAGAAACAAAGAGACGATTAAGTGAACCAAGCAACCCTCCAGAATGAGGCAGGGTTAGGACAGTGGTGAAAGCAGAGTTAGAGCAGCGCCCCTCCTTATTAAACAAGTCCTTACCGATGTGACGCTCTATGATCCCGGTTTGTGTCTCAGCTGCATTGTTTGCCTTGTCCTCTGTGTGTCAGTGGCGGTTCTACATTGATTTACACCCTGCGAGAGACCCCCTCCGAGCGATCGTGCCCCCCCCCCCCACGTGACTTTAAAAAAGCCTGGTCTGCCCGTGCATTACTGCCAGCACTGCCCCCCCCCCCCCCCCCCCCAGTAGCAAACCAGACAGACAGACTCTCTTTAAAGTTTACAATTTGGTCCTGGGTGAGTGTCACATACAACATATCATGTAATTACCTTTTAATGAATAATTAATGAAGGTAAAACTGGCCTTAATTACCGGACAACACTACAGTACAGACAATTTGAATACCAAATGTGAATCGAAGGATTTTTATTTGAGAAAGAGCAAGACACTGTCAGAAGACTGCAAGACATGTGACATTGATTGATAGGTTTGCATCGATCAAGAGGTTATCCACTGGGATCTGCATCATGATGTGGCCCTTCTTTTGGGAAGAGGCCACTCTAGAACCTGCGCTCCAGAACTCTTGGCCTTTTGCAGCTTGGCTGAATCTCCTCCCCGATCTCATCTTCAGCATGGCAACGTTTTGACACTGTCAAAGGTAGAGCTTGTTGGATCTGATGATGTCTTTGTCGACCTCTTTACAGAAGAAAAATGTGATTCTCTGTCTGTATTTGCTCTACTAACAGACTGCTGGAGGAGGCTGTTAGTTGTTGGGTGGACACCTTCAATAGATGGACAATGAAAGGAAACCGACTTATTGTGTTCATCATCATGGCTCTTTGGTGTGCTCCTCTCAAACAGCACAGATCCCAGTCTATAATGGACGGAACTGGAACAATTTCCTGGATGATGGGATTGTGTGTCTATATATATAACCTATATACAATAGGTTGTGCTCTTACCAAAGGCCAGTGTACCATTATAACAACATAAATGTTACAAAAGCTCTGGCCTGTAGTCTGTTTTCTCCCACCCTGCCCTCAGCTCCGGCATTCTTTCCACTCCTCTCACACTTTGATCCCCCTCCCCCACCCCCACTCACTCCTGAATCCAAACCCCTGCCACCCCTTTGTCCATTACAGCTTTGTACACACTCGTTTGAGCGCTTCCCCTCTTCCCTGCGCCTCCTTTCAGACGAGATGCCCTTAAGGGGAGGGCAGACCTTGTTTTCTTGGTTTCTTCCCTCGCTTCTTGTCATCCGTGATTTTGTCTTCGAACAAGTCTGTTATGTTGTTGTTCCATCAGCCCTCTTTCCTTTCCTCTTCAGTTTGGCTGTTAAACAACACAAACCACACTGACACAGGTGTATCGAGGAAGTGAGTGAGCGAGACAGGGCGAGGAGGTGAGGGCAGGAGAGGAGAAGAGAGGGAATGGAAGGAGGGAACGAGAGAGGAGAGAAAGAGCAGGAGAGGCTCGAATCATGATGCAGTTATATCGGTTTCACCTATTATGAATCGGTTTACCTGACAGGAAATCCTATTTAGACGTTACAGTGCTGCATTTAATGAAATATTTGTTGAATGTGATGAAGCGCCTATTCATAGCAAAAGGTATCAAGAACGTCAAGAAATAGCGTATTTAGAATGATATCTGAAAGTGTTTCTCCTCTGTAATCCCCCAAATCCCTCATTTTGAATGTGTAAATTTGCCCACTCTTAAAACAGCAATTCAATTTCGACAGGCTTACAGGTCTACGTACATGCGGGTATATTTCTCAGCCACTTGGTGGCACTCTTTCACTGGTTTTCTTTTTGTTGGTCATGGAGAGAGATGGAGAGATGGTGGGAGGGAGCCTGAGGGGGGTTAGATGGAGAGAGAGAGATTGACAACAAATTTCGGGATGGGATTGTTGGAAACTGGAACGTGACTGTGCATAAGTCTGCAGATGGTTGTTTAATGTCTCTTGTACTACAGTTTTGGCATGCACATGTATCTGTGGTCAGTTGTGTGTGTGTGTGTGTGTGTGTGTGTGTATGTGCGTACACATGGCAGCGTCTCTGGATTAAAGAGTGTGTGTGAGCGTTGGATATCTCTGCTTCTGAGCTACATTGTGCAGGTGGCACAACGTGCACGATCTGATTTCATTTTAATCTTCTTTCTCAAGGTGAGAAGTGTTAGGGAAGTGTGCACGCGCATGTGTGTGTCTGTGTGCTGATGGATTTGTGGTATTTTTTGCGCAAGATGGTATCTTGTTTTTTCTGATGTTCGAAGCCAATAAAAGGACAACTGTCACACATGGATACATGCCCAATGACAAGCACCTTTATACATTTTGTGTACAATTTTGCAGTGTGTGCATGTGTAAATGCCTGTCTGTGTGTATGGATTAGTGTGTTTGTTTTAGGGGTTTTCCAATCCCACTGCATGTGCATGGGTATGTGCGTCTGTGTGTCTGTGTGTGTGTGTCTGTGTGTATGTGTGTGCGCGCTTTACCCAGTTTCCATGGCTTGTGCGTCTCTGTGTGTGTGGAACTGCCTGTGCACCATCGTTGGTTGATCCGGACTATCTCTCCCTCAGCATCTGTCACCATGGCAGCAGATCAGGACCAGAGCCCACAGACCGCTCCACCCATCTGCAGCACAGTGTGTGTGTGTGTGTGTGTGTGTGTGTGTGTGTGTGTGTGTGTGTAGACCAGTAGCCTGACTGAAGTCAACGTTCCTTCCATTTCTCTCACACTTTCTTCCCAGTCGTTTCCCTGGTCCCTCTCCCTGAAGCCTCCTCTGTCTTCATGATGCAGAGCCAGCCGTCGTCCTGGTAACTCTGCTGGTCTATTATCCTCAGCGATGCTTAGCCACAAGCAACGGCTGCAACCAGAAGGCCAGAAGGGTTGCCACTGGATATTAGCGATGATTCTGGCTGTTGTTGGTTGGATTTAGGAGCAGTGTTTGTGGACCTCACATTTTAGGGTTAGGGTTATGAGAGAGAGTTGGGAAAGAAAAGATGGACGAGGAAGAGAAGGGATGTGAAGATAGAGGGGAGAGAAAGAGAGCATGAGAGAAACTCTATACAAAGGACAAAAACAAGAAAGATTGAGAATGAAAGATTTCGGCAGATACTAACACACACAACACACACATACAGAAGGTGATCATGTAGGCACACAGACTGATAGAGGGAGGAAGGAGGAGAGAACAGCTGTTTCCTTAGAGAGCTGGTTACCATGTTAGTTTTCATCCCTCTTTTCTTCCCCCTCTCTCTCTCTTTGCTGTTTCCCCTCTAGTCTTTTTTGGTAGAAGCCTGTGTGCCAGTTTCAACATCCAGATCCACTTTGATCTCTAGTCGGTGCTGTGTGTGTGTGTGTGTGTGTGTTGGTGCATGGGTGTACAAGTGTGTACAAGTGTGTTTGTGTGTGTGAGAGAGAGACAGAGAGAGAAAGAGAGAGAGACTTGTCAGCATCACTACTGGATAGCATATGTCTACATGTCAAGTTCCATACACAAAACCTTTATTCTCTCTGTGTGTGTGTGTGTGTGTGTGTGTGTGTGTGTGTGTGTGTGTGTGTGTGTGAGAGAGAGAATCTAACCCTACCCCACATTATTTTCTCTTTCTCAATCTCTCTCTATCCCCCTCTCTATCTATCTTTTTCTCTCCTGCCACTAATTTGAGAAGAGTGCAATGGATTTAGAAATAGACAAGTGAAAGCTATGACAGCGCTTTCAAAACATGTCATAATTACTCAAAATGATCACTGTCTATCTCTTCCCCCACATATCCACTAATAACCACCCAGGTGACCCCTGCTCTAATGACTGCATTCACACTTCACGCAGCTTAACGAGTTGAATCAACAAAGACTATCGCTTTCCTGTGTCCAATCATTTCAGCTTTATCATCCGCCTTAAAGACGCATCGACTTCTCTTCCAAGACGCATCTTCAGCGCAGAGCGACCCGCCTAGTTTATTTATGATTGCTTACATATTTGATAAGGACAGCTTGCGAATAAAAGAAAAATGTAACTTTTTTCATATTTTTCTACTGTGTTTGATGATCATTTCAGAGGCTAAGTTTTGAATTTCAGAGCATCAGTTGATGATTTACAAACTCCTTAACCATTTTTTGTGGAGCCCGAGTTGAGTCACACACACACCCTTCTTGTCAAGGTCATTGTAGAGCTGTCTCATGAGCCTTTATAAAAGATCCCAACACTCCAAACCACTCTGCCGCCTGCCAACAACTGAAGAAGCAACTCAAATGTAAACTTAAACTTAAACAGGACTCTCTCTGTCTCTCTCTTTCACACACACAAACACACACATTTCTGAGAGCAGACTTGACAGATGTGCACATGCGTTTGTGCATGCTGTGCACACATTCCTTAATGGGCCCTAATTGACGATACTGCCTGCTTGGTTGTTGAACTGGTGTGAACCGTACGGATAATTACAGCATGTTGTGTGTGTCTGTGTGTGTGCGCGCGCCAGTAGAGGATTGCTCCCCTGCCAATCTCACGGTTTGATGCCTATTTGTCCTTGAAACCTGGGGATTGCTTTGGGGTCACACTTGTTGTGTGTGTGTGTGCGTACAATTGTCTGTGCTATGTCCAGTCTCCCTGTGGTGTGTCAGATTCTCATCCATTCTCATCTCTCTCTCTCTCTCTCTACCCCGCCCTCCCACCATCTCTCTCCCGCTCTCTTCTTCTCTAATCTGTGTTGTAGTGGCTAATTATTCTGGTGTGGGCTGGACAGAAGGGACTCAGGGACAGGCCTCTTTGATCAGCCTGAGAACCCTGTGATCCTCCGGTTGGTCTACACATACACACACACACCCCCCCCCCCACACACACACACTCACACACATAGCTGTGTGGAGCCCATTTGAGACCAGAGCATATTTGGATTGAACGTGTGTGTGTGTGTGTGTGTGTGTGTTACAGTGTTGTCAGGCTTGTGTTGCCCTATCTGCATATGTGAGCATGAGGTGTGTGGATTCGTTTGAAATTCCAATGCCGCTCCTTCCATCGTCATTTGGTTTTATTATTATTTGAGCTAAACCCGTCTGGCTGTCTTGTCTGGCACGCTCATGATGCACATCAAACGACCTGACATTACGACTTCAATGTTCCCGACATCGAAAGATCGGGGAAAAGAAAGCAGTCTGGAAAGAACGCTGGCCCTCCCCAGAGCACCCTTTCTGAAATATACACCTCCCCTCCTCCCTTTTCCCTTTCTCCTCCTCCCACTGGTTCTACAGCCTCGGGTTAAAGTGTGGAGAGAGATGACTGTGGCCAGTCTCAATAGTCTGAAATGTTTAACTTGTCTCTCCGCTTTTCTCCTCTCCGCTCTCCTCTCAAAATTGCTGTCACTCGCCCTCTTCGTGTCATTGAGACTTGGTAGACCTTCTAGTATTAAGTATGTATGGATTTAAGTGAGGCTGGCAGGTGATTAATAAACAATGTTTGGTCCAGCAGGGGGCAGTACTGCTCCATGGTAAATACTGTACATGTCTGGCGTGAGGCCCATTGAGTCTTAGGTGGGTGTTGTGGTGACTGGAATACAGGTAATTCTGGCTGTTTTGTGGATGTGTGTTTCGTAAGGTAAATGCAGCTACAAACACACACACACACACACACACACACACACACACACACACGTGCGGTCAAGCCTGCTGGGCCTTGTTTGGTTCTTCTCTGTTCTCTCCTCTCAGAACTACTGTTCTGTTCTTCTGTGTTCTATCAACTGTTCCAAAGCCCCCCCCACCCAGATGTGTGTGTGTGTAGTGTACTTGTGGGTGAAAGAGACAGTTGTGGTCTCTTATAGTGAAGTGTGAGCCACCCATGGGGTTTGGACACACACACACACATACACACAAACTCACAGTAACCTCACATACACACACACACACACACACACACACACACTCACAAGCAGACATGTCCTCACAAACACCAAGGCACATACGCACACAGGAATTGAGATGTGAGCGCACACACCTGCGCAATGGAACACGAGCACAAAGCCACATTTTCAGTCGCACAAAAACACACATTCAGAGTGAATGACCAAGCAGAAACACAGGAATTCTCAATTATTCTGCAGAAAAGGCTTGCGGGCAAACCGACTGAAGAAATGTCACAAGCTTCCCCCTGTGCTTTAGTCACAATGGAATAAGCTATAGTGATTTAGGAGTCTCTCTCTCTGTGTGTGTGTGTGTGTGTGTGTGTGTGTGTGTGTGTGTGTGTGTGTGTGTGTGTGTGTGTGTGTGTGTGTGTGTGTGTGTGTGTGTGTGTGTGTGTGTGTGTGTGTGTGTGTGAGAGTGTTTCATGTTTACTCGTGTTTGTCTAAGCTACGTTGTTTGTGTTGAAATGTGGAAAAATGCCTCCGTGTGTGTATGCGTAGATGTGTGTGTATGTGTGTGTGTGTGTTCGCCCGGGGTGATTTAGAAGTTGTAGGCTACTTTAGCTGTAATGGTATTGGGCTGTCGGGGAGAGAGGCAAAAGGGAAAAACCCATTAGAGACTTGTTGTGTGGGGACCGAAAGCCATGGCTACATTTCTCCTCTCTGGATAAGCTCAGCACTGCTATCTGGACAAACTATTGACTGTGTAGGCCTGTGTGTGTATCTTGATGGCGGATTAGCTGTGCAGTAGCAGTTTCTCCATTACCTTACGCCAGTGCTTCTCAAATCAAAGATTTTGCGCCCCTCCACTGCGACTATAAATAGTATAATTTGTCTATAGAATTGTATAAGTACACCTCTGCATATGCGTACTAATGTTAAAGAAAACATAGATGTAGATCTACTTGCAACAAACAATAACATGTGTAAGGCCAAATCTGATAACCTTGGTTCAAATCCCACTCAAACCAATTAATTTAACTAAATCTATCAGTAATACATAGGTTGTCTAGCAGGGTGGTGGGTGGCAACCTTGGTTCAAATCCAGCACAAGGCAGAGTGGTAAATGCCTAACACCTTGTGAGTGCAGTGTCCCCAACTGTCTTGATGAACATCCCCAACACACTTCCCCCAACTCTCCAAGGTGTGGAACAAATGACCTTTTACAATATGCAAATGTAATATGTAACTAATGTCATTACAGACTTCTAAACATTATGCTGTCTAAAATGATAGCTGCTCTCCAGGCATACTTCAAGAGCCTGTTCCAGCAAGTGCTTTAAAATATCACAAGCAAATAGCAGTGATTCGAACCCTCAACCTTGTAGTCATCAGGCAGAATCCTACCTCACTGAGCTAATTCTAAACTAACCCTGATTTATTCTCCGGGTATTTTTCGAAGTGCCTCTACCAATCTGCGCTTTAAAATATCACAGCTGGATGAACAGCTGGGATTCAAACCACCATTCTTGTATTTAAAAGGCAGCATCTCACCTCACCGAGCCAACTCCAGGGTAACACTAACTACGCTATCCAACACTCAATCCGGATACTCAATCCCCCCCCCCACACACACACACACACGCACGCACACACACACACAGTTGATTTCATGGCTCTGATTGCACCAAACATGTATTTTAATTGATTTTGATCCCTGATTAAATTGTAAATCACTTCCTTAATTAATTTAGTCCTTAACTGAGCACTAAGGTAGGTAGGGTGCCGTGCTAAATTCTAACCACCGGCGAATGACAAGTGTTGGCGTTGAACATCGGTTAATAGCACATTAGAGGCAATGAGATGCCAAATCAACACGGATCACTTCAAAATCATCTGCCAATCTCATCCCTGTTTGGTTAAATGCTCACGATAAAGCCCAAACTCAAGTCTTTGCGGAGCCATTACTCTCTGACTTGGCAGAAATACGACATAGAACTTTAGAGATATTGAGAAATCCTTCCAGACGGTAAATTCCAGAGTTTTGGATTGCAGGAATTAGTCGGTCATTGGGATGTGTTCCGTCTTACAGCAGCTTAGCCAACTAATATTTAATAACCCAAGAGTAAACAGAGCAAGCAATTGCTCAATAAATAATTAAAGGGAATTTTATAAATAAATTTTTAATCCACTTCGGGTTTCGCCCAACTGACGTGATACCTTCTTTGGACAGGTCGCTGTTCCGTCTTCCGACACAGGGCGGCGCTCTTACTACACGCCAAAGAACTCGCTCGTATATATAAATAAATAATGCGACTGTTAAAATGGTGAATGCCTCTGCGATAGAAGCCATAGCCCGTCTTATAAAAGCTGTTTCTGTAAGAAGACTCCATTCTTATCATTTTGGTCTCAGATTTCCCGGTCAAGGAAAGAGATGGGGGAGGCAAGAGGCCGAGTGAAAGTGGAAGAGGGAGACAGGACGAGGAGGAAGGTGGAGGGAGGAGAGGGGTTTTTGGTCCTTATCATCGGTTGTCCTGTCCGGGGAAAGGAGAGGGATTAGGGGAAAAAACCCTACTTGTCTCAACAGCCAATGAGAGGAAGAGACTGAACTGCCTTCTAAACCATAGAGGGTTTGGGATTCATGTGGTATGGTAGACAAGGTTCCTTCCTTCCTTCCCTCCACCATCATAGACATGAGACATACTGTAGAGTATGGAGACACTCTGATCGCACCTGTCCAGTCATGAGTGGATCAGTTTGAACGAGGTCCTCCATTCCTCTGTTTCACACTCTGGTGCCATCTTCACACAGGTGCTGCTGAGCCAGCCAAGACAGCCAGGCGACAGGCAGGCAGTCAAACACTCTCGCTTCCCTCACTAACACACACATGCACGCACGCACAACACACACCTGCTAATATACCTTTCTGTCCTCCAGCACTCCCACACCCCTCCACTCCCTCCCTCCCTCCCTCCCTCCCTCCCTCCCTCCCTCCCTCCCACCCCCACCCTCTCTCTCTCTCTCTCTCTCTAGTGAGTAAAGATGATGAGTGATGATCCATCCTCGGGTCCCCTCCTCTTCTCCTCCCCCTGTGTCACTCTATACCACAGGCTGCCTGTCAACCCCTCCATCATACCTCACCCTGACACGCCTCTCAGTTCTGGGAGGGGGGGGGGCAGAGAAGTGAGAATGAGGAGAGTGAAAGAGATCTGTATGTCTCATGTCTATGAAACACCTTGAGTCGAGAGAGAGAGAGAGAGAGAGGGTGGGGAGAGAGAGACCAAAAGGGAAATATTTTGTACATATTGTCTCAATACAAGGGCTGTCAATGCATCTATCCTTGGTTCAATGTGTGTGTGTGTGTGTCTTTGTTTGAGTGTATGAGTATGAAGACAATGCACTTGCTTAACCATGTCAATTTTCCATTGGCCTGCAGAGTCAACTTAAGACCTTCCACGGTTGTCATTTCCTTTAGAAGCTCTCATAGTAAAACAGCACAAACCACTGCTACGGGCTGACCACTGTCCCTGGCAGCCCCTGGAGAAAAGGTAGCAGGGATGGGAAACCTCAGAGCTCTCAGCTGGACTCTCCTTCATGTAAGTGTGTCTCTGTGTCACCACTCACCCTACACCACCACTGAGTGTCGTGACTGTAACACAATTCAACGTTTCTTATTTTTCCCAAAAATTGAAAAATGGCCTTCACTCAGCTTTTTTGGCACTTTGTCTACGAAAGATCTCTTGTGTTCCTTTTTTGGGTGTTTTCTTTTATTATCAACAGCTTGCCTTCTTTTCTCCCTACCTCTACCATTTATTCATTTAGCAGACTCTCTTATCCAGAGCAGCTTACAGCACATACAGAGACATTCCCCTGGGGAAAGTAGAGCGAAGTGCCTTGCCCAAGGACACAGCGTCATGTTGTCGTAGCCGGGAAGCAGCCACCTGACTTTCTCCCTTTCCTCCCTCCTCTTGGATGCTTTTAGCAACGTTACGCTAATTGTGGTTTAAGAGAGAGAGTCTAATGACTCTGACAAACATCAGGGCAGACAATTATCTCTACCTCTTAGAGACTGCATATTAGTTCTGATCTAAATGCCAAAAGCAAAGATGGCAGACATTTAGAACGGTAAAATGTGTTTGTGTGTCTGATGTACTCCATCACGTTTCTCTCTCTTGTTTCCTTGGTTATCCATCCATTCATCCACCCCTGCCTCCCTGTCTGCCTGCCTGCCTGCCTGTCTGCCTGTCTGGCTGCCTGTCTGTCTTCATTCCTGCTGCCCTTTTTTCAACACCTGTACCCTCTCCTCCCTCTCTCCTCCCCCTCTCCTCCCTCTGTCAGTGGGAGCAGGCTAATGAACAGAGTTAGCTGTATTGACCCACTTGTGGACTTTAAGGAAATCCAATCACTGCTGTCTCGGGTCTCTTTCTTCCCACTTTGGGAGATTAAAAGATTCAATTCTCTCTGCCTTTCCACACCCATCATCATCTCTCCCTCTCTTCATCACTCCCTGCCCCCCCTCCCCCCATCTCTGTCTCTCACTCTCTTCTGATAACTTTCGAGTCTCTTTTATAAAGTTATTTGCCCCTCCTTGGCCATTATTTAAACAGAATATGGAGAGGTGGCACAGATGATGATCACTACGGACAGAAGTGAGAGAGAGAAAGAACAGAGAGAGAGAGAGAGAGAGAGAGAGAGAGAGAGAGAGAGAGAGAGACGCTAGTTATCAGGACATAATGGAGTTGACGGATACCTCCTTGGGATGTCCTGGGGTCTCATTTATAAAGCTTGCGTACGCACAAAACGGGGCTGAAAATGTGCGTACGCCAGTTTTCACGCAAAGTCAGTGATTTATAAAAAACAAACTTGGCGGTAGAATGTGCGGTCCTCCACGCAAACTATGACCCTCCCGTAAACCTACGCACTTTTTGGAGACAGTGGGAATTGGAGACACATACTGCAAAAAGTAAAAGTCGGAGAAGCTATAACTCGTAATATTTATGCATTTTGTTGTTCTCACACACATTGACTCAATTTATGATTATAATGAAGATTAAATACATCAGTGTTATTTGAGCTTGAACTGCGTGACAATTGTTCCATACACATCTTGTACAATGCAACTCAAATTTGTAATCAATATTCAGCACTGTCTGTCTCACAATCAGATTGTCCTTTTACCGCAGTGTAGGAGGCTGAAATGCATGTAACTACAGAACACAAAGTATAACTAAATATATTTCTTTAATACTGTGCATATATCATCATATGTCAAAAACTGGAAATACAGTTGTTAAGCTCTCGCGCAATCACTACACTCATTACACTTCAGAATCAGAATTCGTTTAATCGCCATGCAAGATACTTAAACATGGAATTTACTTCTGCAGTTGTTACCGCTTTTTCTCCGGTTCTGCCACTTGGCGCTGTCGCACTAGTGTTGTTTTTTGTTTGCCTTGATTCACCGTGAAAAAGAATCACCTGCCAGGTTCATGCATGATAATGATACTAGATTAGCATTCATGAGGTCCTTTGCATTGACCATTTATGGTTAAAAATGGGCGCGTTCAGGGCGGGGTGCAATGATACTTTACGTACGCACACTTGTGGTTAAGCTGTGATTTATAAAGCGAACATTGCCTACAGGTGTGCGTACGCACGGTTTTATAAATCTGAATTTTTGTGTGCGTACGCCAATTTACGCTTTTGGGCGTACGCACACTTTTAGTAAGAATTCTACGCACTCCTTTATAAATGAGACCCCTGGACAGTGCATTTGGTGAATCTAGTCATTTATTGTGTGCGTGCTGCAAGACGCACAATATGTTATTACTAGCGTTTATTATACTTATTCTTACGCCGTTTTTTGGCTCAAAACACCTACCAGAGTTTTTGACGCATATACACAAAAGTTATATCAAAACGTGCGGCTCGGCCCCGACGTGTGCTATGATTTTTCTAAGACTTTTGGCGACCAATTTTGCCAAAAATTGCCAAAAACCACACCAAAAAAATGAATGGGTGTTAATGGAGAGAATGTTTGAGAACTAGAGTGGATGATGTCATTGCTAGAGTGTAGAGGAGAGAGAAAAATCAGTGAAAAAATAAAACATATTCGACTACCATGGCCTCAAATGCACCACTACAGACACAATTTATACATAGAAACATAAGAAATATTGTCCTCTAGCTCACACTTGCTTTACTTTATCTGTCAGATTTATTGTTTTAGCTTGACATGCGAAGATTCGGCCGCATCACCCTTGAACAGCCTCATAGACTCCCATGTTAAGAGTGGCGGGGCTGTAACTAAAAAGAAAGAAAACAAACACTTTTTAGAATTGCTCCCAAGAGCACATTTATTCACTTGTCAACACAAAATGCCTATGTAGACATTCAGGAAGGGTTCAGCCGGCTTCACGTTAACCTGGTTTTATGATTGGAAACACGGTTTGGCCAGAAATCCTTCCTGTTCGAGGGGTGCTGTAAGCCTTTTCTCTCCGTCTTTTGAACTGCCATGACAGTTCCAGCTGCAACTTATTAGTTCGTTACTTAGCAACGTGCTTTATAGAGGAGAGGGGAAGACGGTGGCCATTTTATGAAAAGTAATTAATTTCAGATTGAATAACTTTATTTGGAGGATATTTACTGGAGGAATCAAATTGGTTCTTTTTGTTTCGGGTGTATTTATAAACTTTACTCCAACTCAACTCTTCCTCTCTGGCTCTAAGTCTCTAAGGTAAGCAAACATCTTTTTCAACTCTTTCGCTAGCATCCTATCAAAAATGTAGGTTTTTGACTTCTTTAACATTTGGGCTCATAGGTATTCATGCGCTTATCAGTCAGGATTTACAACTGACATTCAAACTAGCTGTAAAGATATGCTGTTTGCTAACATTAGCGACCAAATGCTGAAATTAGCGCTTAAGCTAATTGCTAGTGCATCAGCATATGTTTTGCTAGCATGCTATCTAAGATGTGGGTTTTTGACTTCTTTAACCTTTGGGCTTATATGTATTCATGTGCTTATCAGTCAGGACGGTGGTGAAGGGTTGTGGGGAGGGTTATTTGTGTGCATTTTGACCGTTTATGGTCGTTTTCGGAGGGGGGGGGGGGGGGGGGGAATCGGCGTTCGCGGGGGGCGGGGGGCGGGGGGGCTCGTGCGGGGGGGTTTGAGGGCAGGGTTCATGTGGTGGGGTCCATAGGAATCTAACAAGATTTTGGGGAGGTGTGTGGGAGGTCGGGATCGGCAGTTAATAGAGTTGCCGCTCCATAGAGAAACAGTGGGGATTAAATACAGGTCTTTTAGGAATTGCTATTTAAATTGTTGGGGGGGCTTGCTGTAAAACATTCATAATCGTCTGGATACTAGTGTTGCATGGGGAGTCCTGTAGTCCTGTAGTTTATAGATGATTGAACCTGTGTGTCTGCTACTAAGTGATTCATTGCACTGAATGGTTTGATTGACAGTTCATCATTAAGTCATTAATGTACAGACTGCCTGTGTGTATGCACATATATGTATATATATATGTATGTGTGTGTGTGTGTGTATGTGCGTGTGTGTATGTGTATGTGCGTGTGTGTTTTTCTCAATGTTGGATAAAAGCACTGTTTTTGTTAGTGTGATATCAGAACTGTGTGACCTAGTGCTAGTTTATTGCTGAATCCTGATTTGTTACATGTTTGATTGCATGTGGATTGATTTGACATTTAACACAGCTGTATAACTTTATAATGTTATCTGATATTTATAATGCGGTATCATTTTGATAAAAGGTGTATTTCTAATACCAAAGTCATAGCCATTGATGGCCTAATTCTGGCATTGGATGTATTTGGGTCATTTTACACTCTTAAGTTTTTGAAAGCATTTATCACTATTATCAAATTAGAACCAAACTATAACTATGCTACTGAACTGTAATGTAAAGTGCTACCTGACAGAGTGACCAATTGTTTACTGCTTGCTTACTACTTAAACTTAAACTGTGGCAGTGTGCTCAAGTGGAGCTGTCTTTAATCCTGCTGAAATTAGTGTTTACGCTACTACTACTGCATCAGCATATGAACACCTGTTGAAAGCTTGATCTGTTACATACCTAAGCAATGGTAGACGTCATATTCTGAAAATTACTCAACAGTGTCATTGATATATGGGGGAGAGTCCCGGGCCAGAGTCCCGGGCCAGAGTCACGCACACTCAAAATTTCTTTAGGAATTTTTTTCTAGTTGTATTTAGTTATTTCTGTGAAGAAATCTATATTTTGCATTCCCTCAAAAGCATTATACAGCATGTGTTCTTCCCACAGCGTGGTTAAAATATACACCATTTAGAGACATGGGTGTATAAAATTAATTTGCATACATATCTGTGTGTGTGTGTGTGTGTGTGTGTGTGTGTGCGTGTGCGAGCGTGCATGTGTTCAGAGACGACAAGCATCCAGATGTGTCATTAGCGGCACCATTAGAAGGCCAGAGCAGTTGGGGCCGTCCGTCCCAGAATGCCTTTCTGGAGCTGGCACCGTGTCAACTGCAGCGCCTTGAAGACTGTCCAAGTCTGTCAGCAGTGGGAATTATGAGACCTTGGACAGGAGAACAAGGCTAAAGAGTTTGAACTGGCAACTAATTAGAGGTCAGTCAAAAATAGGATGGTGGGCGGTAGTAAGAGAACGAAAGGGTGGAGGGAGGGAGGGAGGGAGGGGAAGAGAGAGGGAGAGAGAGGGAGAGAGAGGGAGAGAGAGGGAGGGTGGGACCCGAGGGAGGAAAAACAGGAAGAGTCTAAACTTTCCATCTTGACGCTGATACGATCGTGCCAAAACCTCCTCTTCCCCTGCCTCCCCTCCACAGATCCACAACTGTGAGGTGAGCGCCTCCCGTTGGCCTTGTGAAAATGCAGTGATGGGCCGTGCGTTTCACACCCTGGGTCTTCAGTGAGGTCCTACGCAGTCCCACCCGAATCAATCCACCTCTTAATACCATCATTATGAGGCCATGGCTCTAGACATTACATATTTAGACAGAAACGAACTGCTCGTTCTACTGCAGGGTTGATCAAATGCAGCTTCTTGTTTCTCTGTCTTTCTGCTGCGATTCACAGATCTCCCACCATTTTCCTCCACCTCTTGGTTCCCCCCCGATGCTTATTTTCCTCCTTCCCCTCCTCCCTCTCATCCTCCCTCTCATCCTCCCTCCTATCCTCCCCTTGCTCAGAAGAGAGCCGCCTAAAAATGAATTTGACCTCCCCCGATCGATCTCCCCGTTCCGTGGTTCAAGGAAACCCGTTCACTCTATCCCCTCTCTTCTCCCTCACCCATCTTCTTTTTTCTCTTCCTGTTTTGTTCTCGGATTGATTCCTGGACCCTTCTGTCTGTCTGTCTGTCTGTCTGTCTGATTCCAGTTGTTGTTGTTCAACAAGTCAAGGTCTGATAGAAACACAGGAAGAAGAGGACTAATGGTTTTGACCATTGAAATGTCCATCCAGACCCAAGTGATGTCTTTTGTGAGGTGCCAGAAAATCAATAAAGCCGATAGAAGCGTTTGAACGCATTTTTACTGTTGACGGACTGTTGCGTGGTGTGTGTGTGTGTGTTTTGTGGATGTGTGTGCTGGGTAAAAAAAAAAGAAAAAGAGAAGAAGTTATTTCTTGATGGGGCTCCATCAGCATTGATTAGTTGTCTTCTGGTGGTCTAATGTGTCTCTGATGTTTGGTGCTTTTAGGCCCAGCCGCAGATGGAGAGACTGAGAGGGAGAGCGGGGGGGAGGGAGAGAGTCGGAGGAAAAGAGGAAAGTCGAAACGCACGGGGATGAGGGAAAAAGAGACAGAACAAAAGCCAAAAGAGAAAGCGATAGAAATCCAGAGAGACGGGAGGGAGAGATAAAGAGATTGAGAGGATAATTAAGAGCCAGTGAGCTGCCCAGCGAGTGTGCGTCCCTGCAGCGCTGCCGCAGCAGGGGACCCTGGGAACGCCACACAGGAACTGAGGGGACCACTAGGACATCCTGGGAATTCTCCCTGCTCACTTAACATGCCTCACAAACACCGGAGCGAGCTGAGACCCGCACACACACACACACACACAGTGACACTAATGAAAAGAGAAGCCAAGAGGCCTCTGTCGCCGCTTTTTGTTTCCTCCCCAGAATGCCTTGCGCTGAGGTCATGGCTGCCAACCCATCCCCCGCTCCTGTCCTCCTCTCCACCCCTCCCCTTGGGAACTCCCTCCCTTGTACTGCCGTAAACGTCTTCTCGGCTTTCAACCCTCCCTCTATCTCCTCCCCTACTTTTGGGTGTATTTTCTCCTCTATCCATCCATCCATCCACCTCGCCTCCCTACTTCATCCCTCCTTTGTTCCCCAACTCCTCTCTTTTGCTTTCCGGCCCTGCTTGATCTCTCCAATCCTCTCATCCCATCGGCCTGCCACTCTGCTTTGATGGACAGCGATACTATGTATGAGCTACTGCTGCCCTGCGAAGATAGAGCAAGAACGAGAGAGGGAGAGAGGAGGAGAGAGATGCACAGGGAGGGCAAGGAACAGGGGAGAGGGGAAGAGGAGAGGAGACAGGACAAAATGAGAGCCAGAGGGAAGGGGAGGAGGACAAACGAAGAGATGGACTGAGAGGGGGAGAGAGAGAGAGAAAGAGAGAGAGAGAGGAAAAGGGAGAGGGATTCTCCTGTGTATATGGGGTGTATTTATATCGGAGGCTGTAGGCCAGCCAAGCTGTTAAATAATGCATCTTTTCACTGCACCGAAGGACTTTGATTAAGCCTCAGGAACAAGCCAAGCTCCATGCTATTGTGTCGGCTACAGTGTGTGTGTGCGCGTATGTGCCCTTACCCAGCTCTGGAAGCGTTGGCAGTTTCATTGCTAACGATGGAGTGCACTTGACACGTAACATACACACATACCGTCACACACACACACACACACACGGCGTACACAGCAAACACACATGAGCTCGTAATCATTAGCCCGCAATCTGAGGGAGGTCTGCGACGCGAACACGCCTGTACATGCCCGTGCAGGGTGTGTGTGTGTGTGTGTGTATTGACATGTAGGTTTTCTTTTTTTTATACAAGAATTCAAGTCTGGGTACTAGTCCGGGTATTTTGCTATCAAACTTCTGAAGTCTCTTGTGTCCAATTAAAGAGAGCTTGTGAGTTGCCACCGTCCCATCTCTCTATTTCTAAACATGCCTTGTTCCCTCCCTCCCCCCCCCATCTCTCTCATTCTCCCCGTCCCTATACTCTCTATTTCTAATGCGAGAGGGGGAATTAAAAAACAATCTTGGATATCACAGGGAAAAGTAAATGTATATTTTCTGCTGCCAGCCTGCATGCCTGCAGGTTATACTCTTACAAGTAGTTATTAGATCAAAACACTCTTTCACACGCACACACACACACACACACACACACACACACACACACACACACACATGTTCTCATGCTGGAGTGTGTGCCTTTTTATAATAAAATTCAGGTGGTTTCTGCAAGGCAGAGAATGAGAGGAGAAAGAGCAAGACTTAATCCTATGGGCAAAGTCGGTTGGCATGGACCCAAGAAACCTGTCAGTATCAACCTCCCTCTGGTCTCTGCTCCCCCTATCAACCTCTCCATCCCCCTCTCTCTCTCCCTCCTTTTCTTTCCTCCCCCTCCCTCTCCCCTCTCCTCCCCTCCTCTCTCCTCTCTATATTCACCATTCTCCTCACTCCTGCTCAGACAACAAAGAAGACAGATTTACTTTCTAGGTGCGAAAGACGCTCTCTCTCTGGTTCTCTCTGTCATTCTGAAAAATGAATGGAAACTTCCAGAGCGTAGCCAAAACCTCTCCATTTCCTTCCCTCTCTCCTCTCTCCTTACCCATCTCCTTCCTTCCCTCCTCCCTCCTTACACATCTCCTTCCCTTTCTCATTCCCTCCTTACCCATCTCCTTTCCTCTCTCCTTCCCTCCTTACCCATCTCCTTCCCTCCTCTCTTTTTCCCCCTCTCCTTCCCTCCTTCCCCATCTCCTTCCCTCTCTCCTTTCCTCCTCCCTCCTTCCCCGACTCCTTCCTTCTCTCCTTCCCTCCTCCCTCCTTCCCCATCTCCTTCCCTCTCTCCTTCCCTCCTTCCCCATCTCCTTCCCTCTCTCCTTCCCTCCTTCCCCATCTCCTTCCCTCTCTCCTTCCCTTCTCCCTCCTTCCCCATCTCCTTCCCTCTCTCCTTCCCTCCTTCCCCATCTCCTTCCCTCTCTCCTCCCCTCCTCCCTCCTTCCCCGTCTCCTTCCCTCTCTCCCTAAACTTGTTCTCACTGTGTTTCCCTCACTATCTTCCTGGGAAGGCAGATGTAGTTTGACCTTGGCCAGACTGGACATGGTGTTTTGACAGAGGTCCGCCCTTACAAGGACCCAGAGTGGTTGGAAGTTGTGCACACAAACACACACAAACTGACACGCACGCATTGCAGCCACTTGCTTTCAAATTCAAATCAGCTCTGTAATTGACCCATGTGCTCTAACAGGTGTGTGTGTGTGTTTAAGGGTGAGTGTGTGAGAGATGAAGGCAGAGACTGAACAAATGTAACATAGTTGAAGTGTAAAAAAAACCCTAAAACAACGATAAAACAAGTCTGATGGTATCTTACATCTGCAGGGGTGTAGCCAGCTGGAGAGTCTGTGTGTGTGTGTGTGTGTGTGTGCTTGCACCCGGCAGTCTTTCAGTCATTGCCGCTGTGGTACAGAATGTGCAGTGGCACCAGAACATCTTAGCAATTAGAGGTAATGCACTAAAAGACTGTGTGCTCGGCAACACAACACGCACAAAAGCACAGCTGAAACGCAACAGGTGATGCGTTAAGAGTGCGAACCCTACACAATACCAAGAGTTTCCTCACACTCCACACACACTCTTACACACACCTGGTAATGCGTACTGAGTGGCTGCTTCCAAGCAGATGTTCAACAGGATGGCAGAGTGTTCCTCTGACGCCATTAGACACCATTACTGGCTCTTTCTGATGAGTAACGAGGTGTAGGGGGGAACCTGGGGACACCAGGACACACACACACAGATACACACACGGAAACACACACGCACACAGAAATACACATGCTTACAGAAACACACACAGACCACACGATGGAGATGGGAATTGTGTCAGAGAGAGAGAGAGGACAGTGAACAAATTGTCCTGACATGGGCCATGACCTCTCCAGAGATACAGGGGAGAGGAGAGGGAGAATTAAGCACATGGTGATGAGAATAGATAGATAGTTGGATGGATTGATACTCGATAGATGGATGAACAGACAGTAGTTGTGTGCATGTGCGTGTGTCTGTGTGTGCGTGGCCTTATCAGAGAAAGCAAGGCATGCCCTGTGTGAGTAGAAAGTTCTGGGGTGTTGGTCAATGTGTGTGTCTGTGTGCATGTACATCAGGCCATACTTACAGTTACACATGTTCTGAATGTGAATTGTGAACCTGAAAGGGCTACAAAGGGCAAACACTGTAGGAAATAGTGGTCCATCTGGACACAGAGATCCAGATGAAATTCCAACCTGATCACTGGCATGGAAAACAACATACTTGTTTGTACTTGACATATTTCTGTCTTTATCTCATCCTCCTCTCCCTCTTATTCTCTACCTGCATCTACACTCCTATTTCACTGCATGCCAGCAGTTTCTAGGCCCTGTGGCTGCCATTTTCCCTCTCTCTCTCCCTCTCGCTCTCTCTCTCTCTCTCTCTCTCTCTCCCTCTCGTTCTCTCTCTCTCTCGCTCTCTCTCTCGCTCTCTCTCTCTCGCTCTCTCTCTCTCTCTCTCTCTCTCTCTCTCTTTCTCTCTCTCTCTCTTTCTCTCTCTCTCTCTCTCTCTCTCTCTCTCTCTCTCTCTCTCTCTCTCTCTCTCTCTCTCTCTCTCTCTCTCTCTCCTCTCCCTATCTCACCCAGCTGTGAGAATGTCTCTGCAGTGTAGTTCTTGGCTCTAGTAGCTAACAGCAATATGTTTTTCTGATTACCTCCTCACCACACGGTGACCTTGACGATTATTCACTCGGAATGGATAGATCTGTCCTGGGAGCGAGAGAGAAAAAAAGAGAAGGAGCGAAAGAGAGGGAGAAAGAAGAAAAAACTGAGAGGGGGGGGGGATGGCCAGTCAGAGACGTACATCGGAGGGTGTGTGTGTGTGTGTGTGTGTGTTAGAGGTGGGAGGTTGTGTGTGTAACATTATGGGGGCATATGAGTTTATGTCTGTGTGTGCTCATGGGGGTGCCAGTAGATGAAATATGGCTAAACAAGTAAGTGACCATGTGTGTCTGTGTGTGTGTGTGTGTGTGTGTGTGTGTATGTGTGTGTGTGAGAGAGAGAGAGGAGCGTGTTAGGCAGAACACCTGACCCATGGTCACCATGCCTGGCTGCACTCCCCATGGAGTACTTCATTTTCTCTCCTCCCCTCTCTCTCTCTCCTTGTCTCTCTCTCTCCCTCTCCACATCTCTCTGTAGGGCAAAATGGATGAGTCTCACTGGCATTGGGGTTGAAAGGGCGTTCGTCCATCTCAGTCAACACCTCACACACACACTCATGCACACACACACACTCGCAGACTCTCTCGCCTTGTTATAACACCAATCAGTCGACTGTCAGAGGCAGCGAGGGTTTATGGGTGCTTTATGGGAGGTGAAGCTGTAGTCTGTAGTCCATTTGGATGCTCATATAACTGTCTCTGAGTGTGTGTGTTTGTGTGTGTGTGCGGGTGTGTAGCTGGAAATATACTGTATGTGTGCCTCGATAACCGTGTGTGTTTGTGCTTCGAGTCCTCCATAACTGAATGTGTGCACGTGTGCCCGTGTACGTGCGAGTGTGTACGTGTGATTGTGTGTGTGTGTGTTGTGAGGGGCCTCTCTAGCTGCGTGTGAGGGATCATAAAACTGAGGGAGAGAGGTGGTGAACTGTGGGGCCTCTCCATGTCTCTGCTCCATTTGAGGTGGAAGATGGCAACTAAGACCTGGAGTTCAGGATGAGAGAGAGAGAGCGATGTGGAGAGAGAGAGAGAGAGCGAGAGAGAGAGAGAGAGAGAGAGATGTGGAGAGAGAGAAAGTGATGTGGAGAGAGAGAGAGCGATGTGGAGAGAGAGAGTGAGAGAGAGAGAGAGAGAGAGAGAGAGAGAGAGAGAGAGAGATAGATGTGGAGAGAGAGAGAGAGAGACGTGGAAAGAGCGGTGTGGAAAAAGGGAGCGATTCAATGGAAGCCAGCTAAGAGTTGCCTGTCTGCCGGCTTGTCTGCTGACATCAAGAATAATAACTGGATAAAGTACTACTGGGGGATTTTGCACAGGTAATCACGTGAACAGCCATGGCAACCATGCATAATTAGGCTTCAAGTTGCTGTGTACTTGAGATTCGACCGAGGACTTAACTTAGAAACGAATGTCTTCCACGTAATGGCTAGTCAAGCACTTCTATTACAACTTAATCATGGGCTTGTAGGTCATTTTGTTCCTTGTAATGAGTCAAATTAAAGCAGCAAACTTCTAATCAAGCCAAATGTGTTCTGTTTCAGCAGCGGGTGTGTGCTAAAAATGAGATGCTTTCTAAGAACCATCCAGGGTGCCTTACAGCTGGGATTTTAATGGACTTTTAGACTCCAGTTTTGTAACTCGAGTTCAAGAAACTTCGTTTTTCACACTCTAATTTGCTCTCCTAAACTCGTTTCACCAGAATTCATTGCCAGTTCTTCTCATAAGTACCTCGAAACATAAGTTTCTCTGCGATGTAGGCTGGACAGGATGTGTTCTCATTAGCAAAATCCACACTAGTTGTAAGAGTCGCTACCCGGAGATCTTTCTGGCCAATTAGAGCTGGCGAAAGTAAACACAAGAAACAAGATGGCTCCTGAGAGGAGGGCGGGTCACCAGAGAGCTCTCAGAATCCCGACTTCCCGAGCACAAACAAGAGTGAGGAAGACCCTCTCGCTGATTGGTGCGGAGTCTCCACGGCAACCCGCTGCACTGTGGGATGATGGGTTACGGGAAAGGCTTTCTTTCACCTGCAAAGCATCTTGGGGAAATGGCAGGACGGGGAGGGTGGAGGGGGAGGCGTGGACAGACGCCGTCCCTGGTGTTCTGCGGGAAAGTTCTGGAAATCCACCTGCGCTCATCCTTCGCCTGCTCTTCGCTGCCAAACGATGTCCTCCGAGAGGGGGAAGCAGACTTGAAGACACGGAGCTCGCGGCGTGCGGCTCGGGCACTCGGTCACGCCAGCCTGCCGGTAACAAGCACCCCCCCCCCCCCACCCCCGCCCCCCCCCGCCCACCCCCCACGCCCACCCCGACTGCAATCAAACTCAGGAACTTGCGAGTCGCCACGCATGCAAGTGTTGCCAAAAGCACCTGCTGTGGAAACTTCCAGAATGCCGGCCGTTATTCTTCTTCCGTCGCGGGGGTGGGGAAGTGGGTGGGGGGTGGGGGGGGGAAGGGGGGGGGGTTGATGATCGCTCAGTTAGCTGACGACCCTGCTGCCTTAAATTGGTGTTGAAGTACCAGGGAAGATGAGAAGCTGCTGGGGTTTGAACTGACTCCACTGCTGTTGGAGCTGGGGGGGCCCAAATTAGGCAAGAATCAAGACTCCTCCAAACATCCTCTCTGTGCTTTCTGCTTGTGTTCTTTCATCACAGTAATTGCGTCGAGGGATCGTTCATTTACGAAAAAGTAAAGACAAACGACTGAGATCAAACCCCGAAACACAATATTGTAACTTCAAGTGAAAAGGTGGCGATAAAAAGTATTATTATATTGAATTATAGCCCACACACATTACCGGTTGTAATCGTCTCTATTGATGCAGAGGCCAGAACCTGTTTTTGGACGTCAGCCCACTCCCCTTTGACCCTGTCCTCGTCGCCACGGGAACAGGTTGGCCTAACCGAGACACAGGTGGCCATCAGAGATGGAGGCATGGAGCCAGCTTCATGGGACACGCCTGAAGCTCATTTCAGTCCTCCTATCTGTGTCCCAAATACGTTCCTCATCTACTTATCTGTCTTCTTCTGGGAACCGCCATCCGAAATGCTCTTTTATCTCTGCACCCCTTCATTTTCTCGTTTATCTGTTTCTATCCATCACTCCGCAAGGCTGAAGGGGAGCTCAGCTGGGAAGGAGCGGCGGCCATTTTCTCCTAAGAGCCATCGCCATGCCAACAGCCCCCATAATTTAGACTCTCTTCCTGGATTCTGCTCGACAACGCATTAAATCACGTTACCGTGCCCTCCTTGACCTGGCGGTGTGTTTGAGAGAGTGTGTGTCCTATACCTGTGTGTGTGTGTGTGTGTGTGTGTGTGAGTGAGAGAGGAAAAGGGAGTGCATAATGTATTCCTGTGTGTGTGTGTGTGTGTGTGTGTGTGTGTGTGTGTGTGTGTGTGTGTGTGTGTGTGTGTGTGTGTGTGTGTGTGTGTGTGGGTGTGTGGGTGTGTGTGTGGGTGCGCGTAACCCTTCACAGCCAAAGCAGGGTGAAATGATGACTTCATCTGTAGTAGAAGAAGGCAGCGTGTGATTCTAATCAGACAAATATTAACATCTGTTCCCATCAAAGGCCAGAGCACATGAGCTCACCTTCTTCATTATGAATGATGGAGAATGGCCTGTGTGTGTGTGTGTGTGTGTGTGTCAGCGCACGACACACACAAAGGCCAAATATTAATTCTGTGAGTAGGAATTATGAAAGGGGCACATGACCAAATGAGGGAGTTGATTACATTAACACACACACACACACACCTTAATTCATAGCAGTGGGGTGCAACTGTCACACCACAATAACACACACCACACTAACACACACCGCACTAACACACACCGCACTAACACACACCGCACTAACACACCGCAATAACACACACCGCACTAACACACACCGCACTAACACACACCACACTAACAGACTCTCAAACAGCCATTCCTCATTCCTTCACAGAGGTTAAAGGTATAATTTTTCAAAAAACAGATTACATTTTTTCCCAATAAGTAAGCAACCATTTGCCTAGCCCAAAAACTTTTAGTTGTTGTTGCAGTGTTAGAGAGCCTGTTGCACATCAAATTAAAAGTGGAATAGATTATCATTCTTAATGAATAGATTGTGGTTCGTCTTTCCGTTTCTATTTAAACTTGTGAAAATTAAAGCTATGTGTGAGAAGGAACACACACAAACATCACCACACGCACGCACACACACACAAACACAAGGTACACATGAGGATACACACCAAGTTTAAACACATGCACACACCCACAAACACAAGCTACAGGAGACCATTGTGAAATGTAAAACTAAAAGGATCCTTCAGGAACATCTGGATAAGAGCGTCTGCTAAATGACTTAATGTAGCATCATAATTATTCTCCCGAAGCGCAATGGCTCCTTGTGTGCGTTGTGTCTGTTGGGTGTGTGTAGATGTGCGTTGTTTTGTACGCGTGGGTGTCCACACACTCTTTATGTGTGTGCGTGTGTGTCTGTGTACTGCCCCCTTTACACCTTGCTTGAAGTCACCAGTGTTGCGTTTTAATTATCACAGTCACAGCTTGCTGTCTCTCTCTCCCCTCCCTCCCTCTCTCTCTCTCTCTCTCTCTCTCTCTCTCCCTCCCTCTCTCCCTCTCTCTCTCTCTCTCCCTCCCTCCCTCTCTCTCTCTCTCTCTCTCTCTCTCTCTCTCTCTCTCCCCCTCCCTCTCTCTCTCTCTCTCCCTCCCTCTCTCTCTCTCGCTCTCTCTCTGTCCACCTCTGACTGGGTAAAGTGCCGTGCAGCTTGGTTATGGTTCCTGTTCCGGGTCCCGCCGTCTCAGACAATAATCCCAACTGAGTCAGAATGTTGGTGTGAAAGCCAGGAGGCGGGGGCCACGGATAGAAGGATGCTTACCGACGGATAGAGACCTGGAGACTAGGGATGAACAGCAGAGGGGGGACTTGTGCATGCTGCTTAATCTGAAACCTTTTAGAGCTGTGCCGGGATTATTTTTCCCGCCGCGAATGTAAAGCCAACCCCGCCCCCCACCCCACCCCGCTTACTCCTCAGTGCCGTCGCTCGTTCAGCCTTTGATAAATCGGAAGGTAGACATTATTTTCTTTCCGCCTGAAAATTGGATTCGGATCTCTTCCACACATCCTTGGTCTATGATGTTTTCAAATATGTCCCTCTACCCCCCCCTTCCTCCCCATGAGAGATGAAAGGGGGATTCTCATAATGACAGTGACATTTCTGCTGTCTGATAGCTGTCCCTTGCTCAGACATGGTAGACAGGATAAACTGACACTTAAGATGAGATAATCAGTTTGGAATCTGTATCTCTCTCTTCCTCCCTGTCTGTCGGCCTCTCTCTCTCTCCACCCCCTCCCCTCATCCTGGTCTCATTCCATCGTATCTCTCGCTCTTTGATATCCACCAGCAAAGCGTAGGACGGTTCTCGCCAATCAAAGACGTCAGCGCCCGTTTCTTCCAGCGGGAGAACTTGTCAGAGACTTGCGGTATCTGATCCGTCCAAAATTCATCCAGACGATTCCTCACAGCAGCACAGCTGACACCGAAAGGTCAACAAACCCTGTCGGTTCACTGGAGCCATTCCAGAAGACGCAACGCTCTCTTGCCCAGATGAAACTGCGGGACTTTGAGCGTCAGATATGCTCATTGTGGGGAAAACTCATTATGATTGGTTGCTATCGCCCCCCTACGCCCAGGTCGATCGTACGATTGGCTACAGACATCCCTGTCGGGTTCATGCCCTACAAACCCCTACCAGTCTACAGATGAACAGATCAGAGATCAATCAGAGATCAATACACAGACGTCTGTGGACATGGATCGGAGGTGTACCCTTCGGTAGCAACGGTTTCCCCGGTAACGGAAGCATCCGGAACAGCCCGACCGCGCTACAATAATCAACATTTTGTTCCCCCGTCGTTCTTCAGTAAACAAAACGACAGATATCAGACTCCTCAGGCGGAGCCTCCGATACGAGGCGCCTGGATCTCTGAACCGCGAAGGAACCGGTTCCCCTGTACAACACTCGCACGCTCTGCCACCAGGCCTCTCCCATGGTTTGCGTCTGGAGTTGGTATTCAGCTGAGCGTCTCCTTTCGGGGGTGGGGGGGGGGGGGCGAGCGCAGCAGCCTTGAAGAGGGAGCTGCGACTGACGCAGGAAGTCGGGAGCGTCGCTCCGCAGGCGAGAATCCTCAGCGGGGCGTTTAGTTCATGGCGGTTTTTCCCCCGCTTACGACAAGGACGGCGCCTCCCCCCGGTGGAATGCGTGGCCCACCTCGGCGTGGAAGTCATAAGTCGTGACTTGGTTTGTCAAATGCGTGTGTTTATTCATGAAGCACCCACGATCAAATAACACGAGCTAATGACGGTAAACATGCACCCACACACACACACACACGCACACACACACACACACACACACACACACACACACACACACACACACACGCCTTAGTTACAAGAATGTCACTGGATGAACACACACGCAAACGCACTGTCTAAACACACTAGGGGCTTGGTTTCTTCTAATATTGCGTCCCTATTAGTGTCAAATACCAGAGCGTTGTCATCCAATCATCACCCTCCATCCCACTTCTAAATAATTAGCTGGCCTGCTCTCCTCTCCTGTTGTTTAGCTAACATAAAATGTAACTAACTATATATAAATAGAACTATAAATAATACAACCACACATGCGTCCTGGTGCATGATGACACATCCGCATGTGTGTTTATTAAATAGGTCTGGATCGTATTTGTTTGTACTTGAATGGGAGTTTGTGGGTGTTGTGCATGTGCGTGCATGTGTGTGTGTGTGTGCATGTGTGTGTGTGTGTGTGTGTGTGTGCATGTGACAGAATTCATCTCAGCTGAAAGACAGGATGTCTGGTTTGCTTCTCTAATTTTATATTGACCGTGATTGGTTGTCTGCGCTGCGGCTGTAACAAAGTCACACCAGGTTGTAACTGAGATTAGAACTGATCTGAATCAAGTCAGGCCGGGGCATGTGTAACAGCGGTGGTTCAGTGACAAGTTGATTTTAATGCCAACCATACAGAACCCCCCTCCCCCCCTGTTCTTCCCAGATCCCATCCCTAGGTATCACTGGAACTAACTGCTGATGGGGAGCTGCTACTTATGCCAATTTTAGGACAGTGAAACATTCCGAATCCAACTCATCCAAAGATATTTCAATTCAACTCTAACGAGAGACAATGATTACCTTTCAAGAGGGAATAATTAGTTATTCAGCACTTTGCATCAGGAAAATATAATTAGTTAGGGTGTCGGGCGGAAAGTGATTTGAGGTGCTAAGTGGGTCTGGAAATGGTTGCTTTTGTAATCAACATGAAATGGTTTTCTTGGACACCCTCTGCGTCTTGCAAACCCAAAAGCATGGATTAACACAGTAGTCATTTAGCAGACTCTCTTAATCAGAGCGACTTACAACAAGTACAGGGACATTCCCCCCTGAGGAACAGGGACATTCCCCCCTGAGGAACAGGGACATTCCCCCCTGAGGAACAGGGACATTCCCCCCTGAGGAACAGGGACATTCCCCCCTGAGGAACAGGGACATTCCCCCCTGAGGAACAGGGACATTCCCCCCTGAGGAACAGGGACATTCCCCCCTGAGGAAAGTAGGGTTAAGTGCCTTCATAACGTCATTTCGCATGGCCAGGAATCGAACCGACAAACTTCCAATTACTAGCCCAGTTCCCTAACCGCTCAGCCACCTGACTCTCTAGATTGGTTGACTGATTCGGGTCCAAAAGGATGTAAATAGCGATGTAATGTTTGTATTTAGAGGCAGTTAAGTTAAGGTTAATGATGCTTTACACAATGAGCTGTGATGGTGTGAATATTGTAAAGTCATGTGTGTTGGTTGGGGCAAATCCCCCCCCCCCCCCCACACACACACACACACACACGTGCTGTCACACCCACATGCATCTGAATTCCGTTCACACACACACACACACACTGTAGCGATCTCTCACACTGTGTCTCTCCTCACTTGGAGTCAAGTGATCGTTAGTTCATGTACAATGTATATCCCGCATTTAATTGCCAATTAATTCATGTGAGTGTTTTGGAGCCGGTGTGTTTGTGTGTCTCTGTACGTGCGCGTGTGTGTGACGTGCACCTTCAACTGCCCGCCATTCAGCGCTCTGGAATGAGGACGGCCCATGGATCCTCACATCATTAATATGGCTGGCAATGAGTTCCTTTAAAATGGAGTTGGGTTCTGTTTAAGTTTAATCAGACGGGGCGTAAAACGTCCGCAGGGGGCCAGGAGATCAGAGGACTGTAAACATGTTGAACTCTCCCTCTTTTCTTTCCCTCCTCTCTTTCCCTCCACCCCCCCCCCCCCCCCCCCCCCCCTACCGTCTGCACCATCAACTCTGCAGGCTCCCCTGTTCCCTTCCGCTGCTTTCACCCCTCCCTCCCTCCCTCCCTCCCTCCCTCCCTCCTCTTCTTCACAGCCTGGTTCGTTGCTTGCGTGTTGCTTCCCTGAGAGTTCTCTCTGAGGATATCACAACGGTGTTCAAGCTTAGCACTTCGAGGAACTTTGGCGTTCCGGCAACGAGTGACGAGCGTTGTTTTTTCTCGGGTTGGTGCGTGGCGTCCACCGGCGAAAGAGACTGGAGATGGTAAATCCTCTGGTTAGCCTCAAGGCCAAGTTCATAACTCTCTGTAGTGGTCGCTAGGGGACTCGGTCATGACAGGAAGGTTCACCAAATTTATTGCCGCTGGCTGAGGACCAAAGACTGAGATTAGGGCCCAAAACCCGTTCACTTGAGTTCTGAGGCGGCTCACGAGGAGGTTTGGAGGTACGAAGGGTGAATTTCAAAGCCTCTTTGTGTATTTGATGGAACATCTACGAACATCACGACATCTCGAACAGGAATGTAGGACGCGGGTAACACAGAAAAAAATACATTTTTGGGAGGCGAGAGCGCTGGTAAACGATGAGATTCTCAGCTTACCTTTGCCAATTTGCCACTTCTCAAGAACATGATGCTGTTACTCTCCCAAGAGGAAGATGTTCTCAAGCATTACCCCCTTGATGTGTGAATTGGCATACAGGCATACAACACAAACAGCTTGACCTGCGATGTGAAAATCTTGTCAAGAACACGCTGTATCATTAAAACAACCAACTCAATAACATAGTAAACACCATAAATCTTCTTTCTTGCTGGCAAACGTTATCAGTCAGTTGACTGAACACACGCGCGCGCACACACACACACACACACACGTGTCTGTCAGAGGCAGTGTAGATGCACTTGCTAACACGTTTGCATAAAGCTGCATTGGTTAACTGCCAAACTTGAGTCCATTTGAAGTTTAGAGCTTTATTACTGATCAAAGAGAAAGCCCCTGTGGGGCTCAAACACACACACACACACACACACACACACACACACACACACACACACACACACACAGGAAAACACACAAAAAGGAGCATGCAAAGGAGCATGGGTGGGGGGGGGGGGAGAAGGGGGTGAGAGAAAGAGAGGAGACAAGAGAAAGTGAGGAGAGAATTTTTAAACGGAGTTGGAGAGGAAGAGGGCCAAGGGGGGGGAGGGGGGGGGGGAGGCAGAGTGAAGCACCACAAGTCATTTACTCGACACCGGCTTTATTTCATCTTGTTTGTCTGTTTGTTTGTTTATTTATTTACCGCGCAACGTATGAATAAACATGGCGGAGAGGATGAAGGAGAGGGAGAAGAGAAGGGGGGCCAAGTGGGAAGAGTATGTGCTGGGACGCATTACTTTTTCAGAAACCCCCACCCCCCCTTTCTTCCTCCTTCCTTCTCTATCTCTTTCTCTCACTTTCTTCACTCCTAGCCTCAAACTGTCTTTTAATTGGAGTGTCGGAGAGACACATGTAAATAAGAACCCCTTAACCCCCCATCCCTTCTTATCCTTCTCTTTCTGTGTTCTGTCTCGCCTCTTTCTCCGTCTTTCCTTCCCACCTACATACAAATGATCCTTCCCCGTTCACTGGTGTTGCCATGGCGCCTGGCTGGGGAGGCGTAGCAGTGCGCTTCTGTTTGCCTGTGCGGTCGACTGGATCCAGGGTGGTTCTGGTGGCAGTTCATAGCCCTCCACCCGGCATGTAGAGAGAGAGAAAGGGACAGAGGTAGAGAGGGAAAGAGGGAGAGAGAGAGAGAGATAGAGAGAGAGAGAGAGAGAGAGAGAGAGAGAGAGAGAGAAGGTGAGAGGGGGAGAGAGAAAGAGAGAGAGAGAAAGAGAGAGAGAGAAAGAGAGCGAGAGAGAGGGAGAGGGAGAGAGAAAGATAGAGAGGTAGAGAGGGAGAGAGAAAGAGAGAGTGAAAGAAAGAGAGAGAGAGGTAGAGAAAGATAGAGAGAGAGAGGTAGAGAAAGATAGAGAGGTAGAGAGGGAGAGAGGTAGAGAAAGATAGAGAAGTAGAGAGGGAGAGAGAAAGATAGAGAGGTAGAGAGGGAGAGAGAAAGAGAGAGAGAGGTAGAGAAAGATAGAGAGGTAGAGAGGGAGAGAGAAAGATAGAGAGGTAGAGAGGGAGAGAGGAAGATAGAGAGGTAGAGAGGGAGAGAGAAAGATAGAGAGGTAGAGAGGGAGGTAGACAGGGTCCAAACCGTCCCTCAGAACTCCCACGGGATATTACCTCTTGACCTTTGTCACCCCCCAGCAACGACCTTCCACCTTCCCTTTTCTTGCTCCTTTGGGCAGCTTCCTGTCTGGCGTGCCCAGCTGATAAGCACACTCCATGGCTGATCTGGGAGAGATGGAGAGAGCGAGAGAGGCCGAGATGGAAAGGAAGATAGAAGGGTAAAGGTGGATGGGTGACAGGCCTTCGCCTGGAGAGAGAGAGGAGAAAGGGAGGGTGGAGAGAGGAAAAAGAGAGAGCAGGTGTGTTTGCTGGCGAGATGGGGTGCGGGTTTGTGTGTGCACAGGTGCGGCTGACAGCTTGGAGTCTGAACTCTTTGGTGGATGAATCTTCAAATGGATGAAGGTGCATGTCGATGGGCCTGTTTATGTGCTTTCTGTATCGGGGACTTGGTATTAGATGTCTGCGCACATATAAATGATGTGTGTGTATCTGCGTCCCAGATGCAAAGGTATGTGCTCGGGTTTGTTTATATTTGTATCTATTCATGCCTAAGTGTCTCACGAACATGTATGTGTCAGTCTATATGTCCCTGTGCGTGTGTGTGTAGGTGTGTGGTCGTGTGCATTTGTGTGGGTGTGTGCGTGTGTGATGAATGGGCCGGTGCCAGTCAATGTTCCCGTAGTGGCCTTGGATCAATCTGCTTATCTGTTAGCTGCCAGCCCAGCAGGTGATTAACGGCCGCGCCACACACAGGACATCCTTATTCATTACGGGAGACGTCACACACACGCGCACGCACGCACACGCTCACACGGTTACTGCTTGTCAGGGCTCAGAGAGAAGAGAACCAGATCCCTTTTACAGCAGGTCTTTCCAGCGAATGAGAATATGGAGGGAAAAAGAGAGGGAGGGAGGGAGGGAGGGAGGGAGAGGGAAAAAGAGAGAAGGAGGGAGAGAGAGGGAGGGAGAGAGAGAGAGACGAAAAGAAAGAGTAAAGGTCTTGACATTTTTTCTTGACTGCTTACCTGGAAGCCCATGCCTGACATTTGTAACCCCCCCCCCCCACACACACACTCGCGCACACACGTCGTCTCTCACACACATACGAGCACACACAGGTCCTTGGAGCGGTCAGTTAGAAACCCAGAGGGAGAGGGTGAGAGACAAGGGGGGGGGGAGGGAGGAGGAGTGGATGGGTGGGGTGGAGAAGGAGGAGTGGAGGGAGGGAGGGATGGCTGACAGGATGACAGGATGACAAACCAGAGTTAGGGACACGCTCCAGTGCTGGGTGACAGCTAGCCAGCCCTCTGGGAGAAAGAAGGAGAGAGAGGGAGGGAGGAGACAGGAGGAGCAGGGAGGGGGAGAGAGGTCAAACACCTGCGATCTTTTCCGTTTGTCTGTCTTTTACCTGGCGGTCTCTGTCAGCAACAAATACAGTCGACAACGGATGGAGAGAGAGAGAGAGAGAGAGAGAGAGAGAGAGAGGGAGAGAGAGAGAGAGAGGGAGAGAGGGAGAGAGAAAGATAGAGAGGTCGAGAGAGAGAGAGAGAGAGGGAGAGAGAGGGAGAGAGAGGGGGAGAGAGAGAGAGAGAGGGGGAGAGAGAGAGATGTATGTAATGTCATTGTAATGTCATTTGAGTGTTGACAAAAGTTCCCTTAATATTTCAGATAAACACTAACAGTGTTGGAATGATAAATACTCTTAGACGGTTTCATTTCTTATTTAATATTTTAGTTAGGTTGCATTATGCTACAGTACATGTTTTCTATTAGCTTCGGAGGCATGTCAGACATGTGTAGCAGTTGTGTTGATGAGTTGGGAGGCGCTAATGAGCACAGTGGCTACAGGCTCTTCCAGCCAGCAAAGAACAAGGAAGAAAGGCTCGTAAAAGGCTGTATGTTTTGGGTTTATGAGCTTAAATATGCAGGTGTTGAAGGTGTTATGGAGTTATACTGTCAAGCTTTTTCCCGTTACATACATCACACAAGTTGGAAGCTTGGAAACTCATTAGTCTGGCCTGGTCTTTGTTGTTTGTCTTCATCACTCTCTTCCTCTGTCACCCGGCACACCTCCCTCCTTTCTTAAACCCTTTCTGTCACCAAGCTCATCTCCATCCCTCTCGCTCCGTCACTCCTCACTTCCTCCTCCCCCTCCTCCTCTGTGAGTGATAAGAGAGAGCGGGAAAAAGAGAGCAGGAGAGAGAGAGCGGGAGAGAGGGAGCGGCAGAGAGAGAGAGACAGTGCCCTAGGGTTTCATTTGATTTGGAGATAGTGTGCCAGGGTACAAAACATTTGACAATATCAAGTCATTTTGCATCTCTCCTTTCCATTCTTTTTCTGTCTTTCTTTCTCTCTCTCTCTCTCTCTCTCTCTCTCTCTCTCTCTCTCTCTTACACTACTTATTTCTCTCCTTCTCCAGTTGGCTTTCACGCTCTCTTCATTCTTTATTCTTCCTCTTCCCCCATAGCTCTCTTTCCCTCTTACATAATGCCACTCTCACCCACTCCAGTCTCTCTTCCATCATCTCTCTCCCTCATCTCCTTGCCTGTGGCAGTCCGGCTGGGCTTTGTGCTAGATGGACAGACGGCTGAATGGATGGATGGATGGATGATACTAGATGGATGAATAGATGGATGAACAAATGGCTGAGGCTCGTCCCTGTTGCTGTAATCATTCTGTAGTCACTGAGCGCCAAATGGCTGTTCCATTATTCATCCCTCTCCAATCCTGTTTCCTCTTTACCTTCATGTGCACGCGCGCGTGTGTGTGTGTGCATGTGTGTGTGTGTGTGTGCGGACAAGGGATAGAGCGTCCTCGTGCGTGCAGGAGAGCAGGAGAGAGCGTTGTCTTGTTGGTGTGTCTGTGATGTGTCTGTGTGCCTGCGCATGAGTGTCCATGTGCGTTTGCGTGTGTGGTCATGCATGTATGTGTGTGCGTGCGCATTCCTGTGTGTTTGTGAGTGCGCGCGTGTGTGTGTGTGCGGTCTCCAGCTGTCAGTGCATCAGAGGCAGCAAAGTCAGTGCGAGAGCCAGCATGGCAGGCAAGCCTCCAGGACCAGAGTTGGCAGAGCAGACTCTGTCCCCCCAAGTCACTAACTGGAACCGCAACTCCCACAACCCCCCAGGGGAGCCTCCAGGAGGAAGAGACAGACCAGTAATCACACAGGATGTCCACAGCTTAATTGAGCCCCAGTGGGACAGCTTTGCTTGAGCGGACCCCTGCCGAACGTGTTTGATGGAACGTACAGGTGATTAACGGGATGATTCGCCACAGCAAAGTTACCCAGCTTTGATGGACGCCGTTCGCTCGGATGCCTGTGCAACACGCTCCGCTGCACAACGCAGACAGGAGACGTCTGGCATGACGTGGGCCGGTCCGACCTGAGACACGCCTGACCTGAGAAACTTTCGTCAAACTTAACTCTGGACCACATGGTCCAGCTCTCCACTGCAGGGTGTGTGTGTGTGTGTGTGTGTTTATGGTGACGAGAGGTGAAGGGCCTAGTTGTTGATCCTGAAGTGAAGAGTCAGAGAAAGAGATCAAGACTGAGAGAAAGAAAGAAAGAAAGAGGAAGGGAGAGAAAGCCACTTTGTCATGTCACTGCGAGCACCTCTGTAGCGTCTCATGGCTAACTTGGGCTCAGATAAGAGACGTCTTAAGGAGGGGGACCGAATGTCCAAGTGGAAAAGCCTCAAAAGAAGAGCAAAGGATGGACAGAGGGGAGGGGGGAGAGGATACTCTAGGATCATGCGATGAGGTAGACATTGCTGAGAGGGGGAAAGAGGGCATGACATGATGTACTGACTAGTTCATCTAAATGAACGGACACACACACACACACACACACACACACACACACACACACACAGACACACACACACACATTTAGTCATTTAGCAGACTCTCTTATCCAGAGTGACTTACAGCAAGTACAGGGACATTTCCCCCTAAGGCAAGTACGGTGAAGTGCCTTGCCCTAGGACACAACGTCATGTTGGCATGACTGGGATTAGAACCCGCCACCGCTAAGCCACCTGACACACACGCACACACACACACATGCACACACACAGCTTAGGTGTGGAGATAATGACTGAAGACGCAACTTTGACACTTGTCTAGCTAGCAAAGCTGGTGAAGGAATAGAACAGGAACCCAAACCAGAACAGACCAAAGAGGCACACACAAGCAGAATGTCACTCACTCACACTAACACACACGCACAAACACACACGCACGCACACCTGCTAAATGTCACTCAGCAGTATATTGAAGTCTGGCTGTGTCATTTCCAGAGCAGACGTGATTGACAGCCCTGACTGCTGAGGGATTTACATAGCAGAATGTGCTTGTCTGCCCACAAGCATACGATACATGCTATACAGACAGACACACGCACACACACGCGCGTACACACTCACGGCGTGTCACCTCCCTCAGTAATCGTGGACGCGTGTGTAGGGGCGTGTGGGAGGGGCGTCTGTCTGGGGGTTTTAGAAGGGAGGGGGAGGGAACCGCATGAGGACAGAAGCCTGGATAATGGGAAGGTAGAGGCGTGTCCTGACTGTCACACACACACACACACACACACACGTGTGCATGTCTCCATGATGAGGTACATGGGAGCGGGGTTAAGCAGACAAAGCTAAACACACACACTGCAAGAACCCATGCCATTATCAAAATGGCGTTTCCTTGGCAACGGGGGGGCACTCGTTATAAAAGAGTTCCTAATCCTTTTTCTCTGAGAGGTGCAACAGCTGCAGAAACTGGTTAGGTGATCATGAGCGGACCGCATCTTCCACGTCTTAATGTTTCTTAACAGCTGCCAGGAGTGGCCATTCTAGGATTTATATATAGTCACTAGATTTCATAAGCTCTTTTTACACTCAAAGCCTGATTAGAATCTCTGCCTTCGAAAAACAACTTGACATTTAAAAGGACCTGGCTATCCCTTTGAGCCAACTTTATTGGTCGGCTGAGGCAATTACAAAACGCAAAATATGCTTTTAATATGAGTGAGTCACATCCAAGGCTTAGAGGCTATGGTCACAGCAACAAGGATTTCAGGTATGAAGAACTGGTTTGCTTCATCCTGTTTTTAAATCTGTCTCCTTTTCTCTTTCTCTGTCTCTCTTGCTCGCTCTTTCTTTCCCTCAAGCCTTCTTCTGAACATGCGCTCTTCGATGGCCTTGGCCTGGACTGGGTGCAAATGGAGCAACAAAAGACATAGAGTGTCTGCTAAGAACTAGAGTGGATTGCTAAAGTGTAGTTTAAATATCTCCTAGATTATAATAACTCCTTTTATAACATGACTCATATGTTGCTTTTCCACCGCAAATGTAGCACGACTATACTCGACTCGCCTCGGTTTGTCGTAAACACCGGTGGTTTTCCACCGCAATAGTACCCCAAATAGTACTTCTTGGTCGTCGGCGAAAGGGGCGTGACGTAGACCGTGACGTATTTTTGTACGCGACCAGAGTTAGTCTATCCTCGGCCACAAGACACAGAAACGTCTGCACCTCAGATGTGGTCCACGGCGAAGACTTAATTTTAGCCATGTTGACGAACTCTTTTGTAAATTATCTGATTTTTAAAAAGCTTGTAGACTGTTGGTTTAATGGACTGTATCTGATAGTAAAAAGCTGCGGCGCTGTTGCTTTAAGTCGCTCTCGTGACTCGTCACACTTTCTGGCCAATCAATGGCCGGCCGTCTGCCGACGTCACCTTTTAGCTCGACTAAGCTCGCTTGGTACCTAGAGCAAGAAGGTACCAAAAAAGTACCCGCTAGCAGGTACCAGGTACCATGGAACTGCGGTGGAAACGCCAAAAATGCGAGGCGAGGCGAGGCGAGCTGATTTCATGCGGTGGAAAAGCGCCAATAGTATCTTAGGCCAGTGGTCCCCAACCCTGGTCCTCAGGGCCCACTGTCCTGCATGTTTTAGATGTCTCCCGCTTCCAGATCTTTCCACTTCAAAAAAGGGCCATTATCAGGCTCCTGTTGAGCTTTATTAATGACCGATCCATTTGAATCAGGTGCGTTGGAGCAGGGAAATAGTGTAAAGCCAACCCCAAAACAGAGAAATACCTGTAGGGGGCAGTAGTGTCATAAAGAGAGAGAGAGAGAGAGAGATAGAGAGAGAGAGAGAGAAGGGGGAGAGACAGAGACAGAGACGGAGACAGAGAGAGAGAGACAGAGACAGAGACAGAGAAAGAGAGACAGAGAGACAGAGAGAGAGAGAGAGAGAGAGAGAAAGAGAGAGAAAGAGAGAGAAAGAGAGAGAGAGAGATAGAGAGACAGAGAGATAGACAGAGACAGAGAAAGAGAGACAGAGACAGAGACAGAGACAGATTGGGGGGCTATCGCGTCATGGATTGAGGTCCAAAGAGGATAACTTCTCGTTCACCCAATGATGAACGGAGCCTGCTGACGTGTGCATGATCCTGGATCCTGGAGGCAAATCTCCCCGTTATCAAACCATCTACCTCTGTCCTGAGAGGATATCCTCAAACAGTGCCCTTCCACCACCACCACCAATACAGGCCGGACACTACAGTATTACAGTGTTTACATCAATCACTCTGCAGCGTTGATGACCAAAGTCCTCAGTTATATCTGTGATAATGATCCAGTGACAAAAGCAGCACCCCCCCTCTCTCTCCCTTTCTCTCCCTGTCTCTCAGTCTCCCTCTCTCCCTGTCTCTCAGTCTCCCTCTCAGTCTCCCTCTCTCCCTGTCTCTCAGTCTCCCTCTCAGTCTCTCTCTCTCCCTGTCTCTCAGTCCCTGTCTCTCTCTCTCTCTCCCTCTCTCTCCCTGTCTCTCCCTGCCTCTCAGTCTCTCTCTCTCTGTCTCCCAGTCTCTCAGTCTCTCCCTCTCTCCGTCCTCCCCTGCTCCCTCCTCTGAGCAGCAGGCTAGTGAATGGCCGCTCGCTCCGTATTCAGAGCGGCTGAGCAGAATAAAGCCACTGTCGCAGTTCTAATGGGCTGTGCGCGATGCGGGTCCACACACTCCCAACACACCTGTGTGCACCGGCAGCTAATGAGACTGTGTGTGTGTGTCCTTCCAGTCCTCAACCAAAAATGAGGACACACACACACACACAAAAACCTCATTTTCGTTATTGGCCCTCAATTTTCTCCCTGGTCTTCTTTGCTGGGAAATAACAGCAGTAATTCACAGAAGGGGTCCTCCACTACCCATTCCAAGTGACCAAGCCAACTGAAAACATGAGATTGGGACGGTAACTGAATCTGTGAAAGCTGTGGGAGGCGGCCTGTCTGCTAGCGGCCAACGCAGAGGAAGCTATATGGGCGTATGTGAAGCCCTCTGTGACATTGCTTGTAAAAAGGGCTATACAAATAAATGTTGATTTGATTGAATGTGTGTGTTTGTGTGTGTGTGTGTGTGTTGAATGTGGTGTGTGTTGAATGGCAGGCGAGGTGTGACGTCGTCCTGAATCAAACTAATAAGCTTGAATCCGACCAAGGCTTCTTCTTTGTGGGCTTAAGCAGAAGTGCTTGTAGGCGGGTGCCTTGGAGAATAGGCTTGCAACTAACAAGTAATCTTTTACAACTATGACCAAACAAAAACATGTGCTTCACCTCGTTTTCCACTTCTTCCTTTCACAACCCCAACCCTGACGATTATCTCTGAAGGGACGTGTTTCCGGAACGTTCTCCCTCTTCACTGGCTCATGCGTCTGTAGACTGTTGTTCTGCTGCCCACTCCTGTACTCAGCATGTTATATCACTATCTAGTCCAGATAGCCGAGCACATCGCTGAACTTCTGACTGCTCTTCCATTCCAGTCAGATTGTTTAGGACTCAGCATTAACATTCAAGTTCTTTTCTCCTCAGTTTGCCTATTTTCCCTTCCACCCATCCTTCCTCTAACTCTTTCTCTCCCTTGAGCCCATTTTCCTCTCTATCCATCAGCCCCCTTTCTCTCTCCCTCTACCCACGTTCCATCCCTATGTCCTCGTCTCTCTCTTTCCCTCTATTCCCCCTCTCTCGCCCTCTCTCTCTCTCTCTCACTTTCTCTCTATTTCCCTCTATCCCTCTCGCTCTTTCTCTCACACACAGACCAACACACACACACACACACACACACACACACACACACACACACACACACACACACACACACACACACACACACACACACACACACACACACACACACACACACACACACACACACACACACACACACACACACACACTGACGGTGGCCTTTCGAAGATGATGGTTGAGAAAGGTCAAAACTGAAAGCGCAGCACCTTTGTGATACAACACGCAGCCTCACAAGATTACATTTAGATTACAGTCACAATGCTCTGATAACGTCCGTACAACGTTCAGATAACATTCCCATGATATTCCGATCACATTTGCACATTTAATCTATTTGGAAATGACCTACTTAAATGAACTTTATGATTTACATGATTAATACATCATGTTCATGTAAATCTAATTTTACACAGAGACAGTTATAGATTACCAGAGTAGATATTTGTGGCACTGAGGACGATAATCAGAATTTCTTACTTCTTTGTTTCACATAATACAAAGAAAAGTAATCCGTGCAAGCCATTCAAAAAATATTTAATCAGGCTGTCATTCATCCAATCCACTGCCAATCACGTTTTTGCCAATACAGTGGGTTTTTTCCCTGATAAGAAACATCTCAAATCCTGCTCTGTTCGTTTTGAATCATCTTGGACTTTTCCATACCGTAGATCAGTGGTCTTCAACCCTGGTCCTCAGGACCCACTGTCCTGCATGTTTTAGATGTTTCCCTGCTCCAACACACCTGATTCTAATGCATGGGTCGTTATCTAGCTCTGAAGAATCCTGGTAAACGATCATGCATTAGAATCAGGTGTGTGGGAAGGGGGAAACATCCAAAACATGCAGGACAGTGGGTCCTGAGGACCAGGGTTGAAGACCACTGCCGTAGATAGTGAACACTCCTATTCTGGAAATAGAAGCTCTAGGAGAGGAGCAGGTCTTCAACGTTATCGATCACACATCCAAATGTTGGATCCAGTCTGTTTGCATTTCTGGAACGTTCTATAAACAGCAGCTGTGAACCCCCCCCCAAACACCCGACTTTGCCGTGTTGCGTGTGACTACCACCTCATCGGTCTAGTTACCCTTGTTACCGTCTCCCCCTCCCCCCCAGCTCCATTGCAACCCCCGACCCCCCTGACCCTGGCGACCCCGCCTTCCTGTTTCCTGTGGCTGAGCTTCTGCTCAGGGATCGTCAGAATTGCTGACCTTTGTGTCTGATCAAGCTGGTTCTCCTGCACGCTGCCTCATCGCCGCTTTGATTGCCAACTTAAACCCCCGACGGCAGTTATCTTCTCCAGCTGCTCTCTCAAGGGTGTGTGTCTGTGTGTGTGTGTCTGTTAGTGAGTCTGTGTGTGTGTCTGTGTGTGTGTCTGTTACTGTGTCTGTGTGTGTGTGTGTGTATCTGGTGTGTGTCTCTGTGTGTGTCTGTTACTGTGTCTGTGTGTGTGTCTGTGTGTGTGTGTGTGTGTGTGTATCTGGTGTGTGTCTCTGTGTGTGTCTGTTACTGTGTCTGTGTCTGTGTGTGTGTCTGTGTGTGTGTGTGTATCTGGTGTGTGTCTCTGTGTGTGTCTCTGGTGTGTGTGACTGGTGTGTGTCTGTGTGTGTGTGTGTGTGTGTCTGGTGTGTGTCTCTGTGTGTGTCTGTGTGTGTCTGGTGTGTGTGACTGGTGTGTGTCTGTGTGTGTCTGGTGGGTGTTTCTGTGTGTGTGTCTGGTGGGTGTGGTGCTGGTTTCCGTGGCGACTGACACCAGCTACCCACATCTAACCCCTGAAAGTGCAACAAGTCTCCTGTCCATCTGCTGTGGATGAGGGGAAAGCAAGGCTTGTTAGAGTGCCTGTACACCAGGGTGCAGATGGCTGTCAGTCAACTCATCATATCCAAACCTTTATTCTCTATTCCTCTCTGTGAGATATACACACGCACACAATGACACACACATTGTCCGAATAAATAGCAATGTGACCCTCGCACGCTCAAACACACCCGCACGCACACACGCTCTAGATCGAGACAGAGCTGGGGGTTTTTTTAAGCAGCACATGGAATTACCCGGATAACACAGTCATGGCACCACATTGCTAATGGAGTTTTAGTGTGTGTGTGTGTGTGGCGGTGGTTGTGTGTGAGTGCATGCGTGTGCGTGTACACCTCCCAGCCCCGTCGTCCACACGGACGGACAGCGTCTCGCAGCTCCTTAATGGTTTTAAACTTCAAACTGTAGCATGTGTAAAAAAAGACAAAGAGTGTGTCTGCTCTAGATCTACAATCCCAGGTTGCAGCAGCATGAGTGTGTGTAAGTGCTTCATTGGGAGCTAAGTAAACTCTGTGTGTGTGTATGTGTGTGTTGGTATAGTCATTTCTTGCTGCCGTGTTGCGTTAGGAAGAGTGTGGTTCTGGCGGTTCGACAGGCTTCAGCCTGGCCTGGGGCAATGCTTGAGGCCTGAACACACTACGCAGTCTGCTTCCTGCATGCTGGGGGTGTGTGTGTGTGTGTGTGTGCGTGTGTGTGTGGGTGTGGTGCATCCATCTACAACTTTGAGGATACAGGTGTGTGTTTTAGTCTGCGCAAGCCTGTGTGTATCCGTGTGCGCGTATGTGTGTCTGTGTTGTCGTCTCCCTTTCCCTATTAGTCTCTCCGAAGCAGCTAATTGTGCTCTTGACAAGAAGTTTGCGGATCTTCGAGTGAACTCCTTCCCCACTTGTACACACACACACACGCAGGTTTTTATGTACTATTGATTTTCATCCATTTGTCCTTCCTCTCTATCCGTGGCTCATGAATCCTCATAACCGTCTTCAGGAAAGGCAGGCCCCAAAAGTGGGTTAAGTTTTCTCCTCCTCCCCTCTGCTCTCCGTCTCTCTTTCCAGCCCTCCTAATGGAGGTCAGGCTTCTGAGACAGCCTCTGAGACCTCCTGTACGTCTGTCGTTCCAAAACACACCGCACAGCTTTTACCCTAATTCAAATATCTCTGTGCCTCGGGGCAGAGGCAGGGAGTCCAGCCCACACTCCAGCCCAAAAAACACACTTTTCAAGCCTCCTCCTCCCCCCCCCCCCCCCGCTCCACTCCTACTCTTCCAAACTTTGACTTTGACTTACATCCCAAATATTTCTCTTCCTAATTCCCCTCTGCAACCTTACGACTGTGAGACGTTTCATTTCCGATCAGAGTGAACGGAGCCCAGAGAGAAGGAAGAACATGGCAGGTTATTATGATCCAAACGAGGCCATCGGTGATTAATAGAGAAGGACCAGTTCTTCTCGGGTTGTTGTGTTTCTGTGGAAAGATATGTTTCAATTTGAAAGAGTAAGACGGGCTGCTGTCAACCGTCGACATCAGCACGATCTCAATTCGCTCCGCTCCGCCGGAAACATATTTTGGGATTCGGCGGCTCGCACACAAACAAGCACACGCAGGCTAAAACAGTGAGGCACACAGACGCATTCACAGACCCGCGTGTCAGCATTCGCGCACGCTGTCGCTCAAAACACGTGCGTGCGTGCGTGCGTGCGTCTCAGCCCGCTCCTGATAACAAAACCGGACCACTTCATTGGACGAGATCCCAGGAACAGGAACTTGTCTTGTCCTTGTTTACACAGAGAGAGTCACGCTGCAGAACGGAAGCCACCTCTGCAGGAAAAACAAACTGATATTAAAGAACACAAAGGATCCATCGACTTGATGACTCCCTCCCTCTCCCCCCCTCCCCCCTCCCCCCTTTATTCCTCTTCTTCAGTTCCGCCTCTCCCACTTTTCCCCTCGTCTGCTCTCTCCTTTGTTGCGATGGAGCGAGTGAGAGCGTCGGCATCTGGAGAACGAGGAGCCGAGACGGACGGGACGTTGTCACGTTTAGGCAGCGATTTAGAGGAGACGCAGATGCAGCTGTCATGATGATAATGACTTGGTGTTACACACACACACACAGACGCACGCGCACGCACACAGGCAAGATGAATGGCTGTGTAATCCCATACAATAGCGAACTCATGAATTATGTTCAGGGATTTCCTCATAACAGGAAAGCGGTTTCGATATTTCCTCGGGCCTCGTGTTCAAAGAGGACGTATTTGTCGGGGCGGACCGTCCAAAAGTATGACATCGCTCTGAAGTGAAGGAGAGATGGGCTGACCCTTTGTTGCGCTCGCTCAGACACGAGCCACATGTGACAGCCTCGTGCCTCCATTGTAGAGAGGGTTGTACAGGTTTCTTAAGCCTCTTTAGAAATGTACGGTCACTGCTGGAGGAGAGCCTTTGCAGCACGAGCAAGTCTCTATCTCTCTCATTCGAGGCTGTATCATTTGTCTGGTGCTAATATGCCAGTGTTAGGCTGAGTCATTCAAAGATACTGTTAAAAATCATGGTAAGATTACTGAATGAAAAATGGAAATGAATGAATAAATGAATGAATGAGTGTGTTGGTGGATGGAGGAATGGATGAGCGAAGGAGCAGATGGCACTAACGTACGAGCCAAAGCCTCGTAACCAACGACAACGTAACCAATCCGACAGCCGACAACGTAACCAATCCATAACTTCAATCGGCAAACAAACGGAAGGAAGGAAGGAAGGAAGAAACAAATCGATGAACTCAGAAATAACCGTGAGCGAGAGAGGAGACGAGGAGGATCCACAGGACAGAGAGGAGGTGGAGGAGGTGGAGGAGGATGAGAGGATGATCTCTCCACCTGCTCCCTGGGTGCGGAAGGTTCCAGAGAGGGCGTCTGCTGCCTCTCACCCACAGATGGATGCTGGCTGCTTAATATCCATCACCAGAAGACGCCCCGCTCATTTTCCTGTTATGTACGTCTCCCCCCCCGGTCCCCCATTACCACCCCCCCCCCCACACACACACACACAGTACACACTCATACGCAGGAAACAAACCTACACCTACACACCAGGATGCAGGCCGCCTCATTTTTCCCCCCCCCGCCGCGTGTGACAGGCGAGTGAGACTGTCGTTCCCGCTCCGGCAAGGCCGTTTGTCTGGGCTGCTCTCCTCCGCTTATCTCTCCCGACTCTGCCTCCTCCCTCCTCCCTGCCCCCTCCCACCTCCCACCCCCCCCCCCCAGAAACGACAACCAAACAACAACAAACCAACAAAAAACGAAAGCTAAGATATTCATGTTAACTCCATCCTCTCGTCCTCATCCCCCTGGATTCTGCTCTCTCTCTCTCTCTCTCTCTCTCTCTCTCTCTCTCTCTCTCTCTCTTTGTCTGTCTCTTTCTCTCTCTCTGTCTGTTCTCTCTCTTTCTCACTTCTCTCTTTACCGTCTCCATCTTTTTCCTCAATTGGATGGGCCTCTAATCTCCATCTCTCCGCCCCCTGACCTGTGAGGCTGGCTGCTGATAATAGGACCTGCCTCCCCTGCCGCGGCTCCGCCATATCACGTCTGGCACACAGACCCTGGACAAACACACGGCGACGCGGACGACGCCCACGTGGAAGAGAGAGGGACGGGGCGGCTGGAATCCGAAACAGGATTTCGCTATCGTTCCGCTCCCCACCCCCACCCCCACCCCCCACCCCCCACCCCCATCCCCACGCTTCCGCAGATCCCTGTGACCGCGGGACGCTCGCCGTCGGGATGCCAGATGAAGCCATTGTTGGGGTTTTTTTCTTCCGGGAAGCGGATTTCCCGGTGTTAGGCGTGCGAAGAAGATTCGGCGAGGTGTGACACGTGGGGGGAGGAAGGGCGGGGGGACGCCGCAAGGTCGAAGCCGAAGACGCTGAAGCAGCCCGGGGGCGCGGAGGGCGCCACGTGATCCCGACCCTGGAGGTTCACAGGAAGAGCAGATAAACAGCCGGCTGTCCTGGGCGCCACGCTGCCTTTCATAATCAAATGGGAAGTGATTTTCTTCCATCGTGTGACCTCCCAAAGACACTCTGTGACTGAAGTCTTATCAGTCTGCGACATTGAGATGAGGCTAATGTCAGCCTCGCTTGTCTCGTGGCTTGTGTGTAAATGTGAGCATCTGTGTTTGTGTATTTGTGTGTGTGTGTGTGTGTGTGTGAGAGAGAGAGAGAAGAGAGAGAGAGAGAGAGAGAGAGAGCGTGTACACACAGCTCGGAGATCTGAACAGTAATGAAAAGCCTTTGTTTGAGGTAATGAGTACCAGAGTGTTCAGAGCGTTTAATAAAGACTCGATACTCATTTGCTTCGAATTAACTTAGCGGACATCTCAAAGAGCCAGGGAGAGCACAGATGGATGTGCAAGGACTGTTTGCGGTGGGTGGGACAGACGCACACACGCACACACACACACACACACACACACACAACACACACACACACACACACACACACACACACACACACACACACACGCACACACACACTGTTGGAACACAAACTATTTGGACATGTACAAACACACTTGCTCCCTGCAAACACTCGATATCCTACACCGCAGAGTGAAAAAACCTCTCAGAAAATGTGATCGACGTCCAAGATTATACACATTAGCCACATCCTTCTCTTTTTTTCCTTCGCTCTCCCTGTCCTCTCACTTCCTCCCATACTCACCTTGTTCATAAAAGCACTCGGGTCCTTGTAGGGGGATAACCACTTGTCAATACACATTGAACAGTTCCCACGCACGCTGTCTGTCTATGTCTCTCTCTCTTCCTCTCCCCCCCCCCCCACTCCCCTCACCCCTCTTTCTCTCTCACACAGACACTCTGAGGCATTCTGTCCTATTATCTCAAACTACAAATTGGACTTTAGGGGGTAGGGAGTTTGCATCGACCAACCGGCGGGTTTCTGTACGTTTACCGGAGAAAATCTAACATGGCCACAGGCAGAGGGTGGAGGGGTGGGGGGTGTGGTGAGGGTGAGTGAGGGTGGAGGGGTGGGGGTGTGGTGAGGGTGAGTGAGGGTGGAGGGGTGGGGGTGTGGTGAGGGTGAGTGAGGGTGGAGGGGAGGTGGGGGTGTTGTGAGGGTGAGTGGAGGTGGAGGGTGAGGGTGGTGGGTGAGGTAGGGTGGAGGGGTTGGGACGTGGTGAGGGTGGAGGGGGTGGGGGGGGTGTGATGAGGGTGAGGTAGGGTGGAGGGGTTGGGACGTGGTGAGGGTGGAGGGGTGGGGGTGTGGTGAGGGTGAGGTGAGGTAGGGTGGAGGGGTTGGGACGTGGTGAGGGTGGAGGGGTGGGGGTGTGGTGAGGGTGAGGGTGAGTGAGGGTGGAGGGGTGAGGGTGAGTGAGGGTGGAGGGGTGGGGGTGTGGTGAGGGTGGAGGGGTGGGGGTGTGGTGAGGGTGAGTGAGGGTGGAGGGGTGGGGGTGTGGTGAGGGTAGGGGTGGAGGGACAGGGGTGGGGGTGAGGGTGGAGAGGTGAAAAGGAGAAAGGCTCCCGTTTTCTGGATGGTTCTACTAATTCAGTGATGCACAGTTGCGTCGTTGTGTCTTGACGATCCCCCCCTGTCACCTGCCATCGTCAGCCAGGGAGGCTGAGGTGCTGTTCACATGGTGCACGGTGTCAGGTACACACACACACTCACACACACACACGCTCACACCCACACAGGTGCGCAGGCAGGGAGGGGGTGTGGCCGCGGCTACATGATCCAGCCTTTGTACGTACACGAAGATTCCATCAGCTAAAGTGTCCGAGCATGGCTTCTGCTGCCTCATCACATTCTTCCATCTGTGGAGAGAGGGAGTGGGATGCAGAGGGAGGACAGATGAGAGAGTCAGTGTGCATTAAAAAGAGAGGGGGGGAGAGAGAGAGAGAGAGACGCTGAGGGGGGATTGGAATTGAGCCGGACAGGGATGAAGGGATGGTGAGAGGAAGGGGAAAAGCCAAGGGGGAGAAAAGAAGGAGAAAGAAAAAAAGAGAGAGAAAGAAATGTGTGAACGCCATCTATTTGCCTGTACAGTGATTACTCAGCAAACACAACACGGAGCTGGGGGAGTGATTCCTTTGACTCGGAGTGAGGGATCGTTGCTGTTAAACGTTTAGTAACAATTTGAACGTCTCTTAATAGCGTATCCTTCCACGCGGCTGGGGCCCATATCGCAGTGTTAGAGCAGAGTTATTGAAGTTTAACAGGACATTTGACGAGCTATCGGTGTGAACAGTGCAGAGAGCCAGTCATAGATCAAGTGGAATTAAAGGGTAATATTCAAACGGTCGTTCCTCCTTCGTGTGTCTCTCCTTGTCTGTCTCGCTGCCTCAGTCATTTTTCGTCCGACGCCAAGACCGCTTTCCCCCATGTCTCCTTTCCCTCTCACCTTTTTGCCGTAGTTGTTCAGTTTTTTTGTTTTGTTCTTCTTGTAGTCGACCCACTGCTGTTCTGTGAAGGATCCTCGGGGGGGTGGGGTGTGTGGGGGGGGGAGGGGGAGGGGGTTCTCTCTCCTCGCTCACTGCTCACCCTCTTCCCATCTTCTCTTCTCATTTCATTTGCAGCCTGCAGATCCGAGGGCAATGTGCCGATGTGTACAATTAAAGCAGTTTCCCCCGGGAAGGGTGCGACACGGAGACGTGACACAGCACGGTCGGAGAGCCGGGGGGGGGGGGGGGAGAAAGGCAGGAAACACTGACAGACCTAACCCAAAAGGTTTTCACACGTTAATCAACAGCTCCACTTCCTTCTGACTGAGAGGAAGGAGGGAGGGGGGGGGGAGTGGGGGGGAGTGGGGGGGAGGGGGGGGGGGGGGAGGGGGGGAAGGGGGGTCACTGGAGCGTGCTGTTGCAGTGCGTGTTGCTCATTGTTCAGACAGCTTGAATACTTCAGCCAAGGCCGCTGCTCGACCCGGCCCAGCCTTCAACACCGAGCATTTCACCGCTGCTTCCTCAACAGCACGGTTCTGTTGTTGTTGTTGTTGTTGTTGTTGTTGTTCAATAACTGTCTTCACCATTCTGCTTTTCCATTCAACGAAAAATGCATTATTGGAGATTCTTGGGAACGGCAGACGGGCGTGTCTTTCAGACGAGCCCTGTACTTCAGTAAACAACCGTCTGCCAACGCTAAAACACACATATGCACACCCGTGGTTTAGCTGAGTGTGAATACACAAAGACTTCAAAAAATGACTTTGAGAACGCCAGTGGCAGCCATCTTGCTCGCCTGTCTAACGCTCTCTTGTGGGCCGCAGGAGGGGTGTGGGAGGGTTTCAAAGCGTAAAATAAACCAACTTGGCGTGAGGTGTCTAAACATTTGGCGTCTCCCCTTCTTGTCGCAGCGTATTATTAGCTCTTGCGTTTATTTGAGGGGAAATAAAAGGTGTCAGCTCTCTCTCTCTCCCTCAGGCTTCATACTGTTTATGTGACAGTTGAAGAGCTGAAGGTATTAATGACACCCGCAAGGTATTTTGTTTACCAGCATCTTGTTTGTGGACAGGGAGGCGAGGGCTCTAATTTGTGCGATACTTACGGATTTCACCAAGTGAAATGAGCTGCTATTGTTCAAAAAGAAGAGTGCAAAAAAACCAAAAAGTTTTTTTCTTACCATTTCTTTTTGTTTATATATAAAAGCGCCAAGTGACAACAAAAAACGATCTACGTTCGTTCGTACAACGGTAATCTCCGAAAGGGTAAAATATTTGGCTGCACAATGTCAAATTTACTGTATAGCAGCAATAGTTGTGCATCTGTTTGAAGCCATTCCCAAATGATGCCCCCTTACAGGGACATAATGAGGAGAATCACACCTTATGTGGAAGGAAAATGCCACATGAACATCCAACGAGAGCAGCCTGTATTTTTCTAAACTACACCTTCGTTCCCTTTTGAAAATATGTGCTTTGTGATAACATAAGCAACTATCTCAGTCACCATTTTCTTTTCACGAACGGCATAATCCCTTATTTGGTTGTTCCTTTATTGAAAAGGAATTTTTAGCTTGTCGGCGCAAAAGGTCAACAGAAAAACTAACAACAAGAAAGTATAATGAAGTTTTATGAGGCAGGAAAATATTAGACCGAAACCCTTTTATAACTTCAAGACTACAGAAGTGGCATTTGTTATCGAATATATCCTAGTTTACGTGAATGCGCACCCATTTTTCTTGTCCGTGTTGCCATTATAGGTGCGCGCAGTGCAGGATGATGCAGTGTTGAGCAGGTCAAGCAGCTGTATCCACCCTCTGTCACTGCAGACTGCCAGAGAGCAGCTGGGAGCTGATACTGAGGGGTTATGATGCCAGCTCATTCTGCATGGTGGAGGTAACACACACAGGGAAATCTGGAGAACAAGATCCTTGCCATGTGATGCATCGTGGGTCAAAGAGGACGTGGTGGGTGGTGTGTGTGGGTGTGGTTGTGTGTGTGTGTGTGCGTGGTTTTGTGGCTGTGTGGGTGTGTGTGTGTTGGTTGGGGGGTGTGTGGTTGTGTGGGTTTGGGGGATGTGGGTGTGTGGCTGTGTGGGTGTATGTGTGTGTGGTTGTGTGGGTTGGTGGGTGTGTGGTTGTGTGTGTGTGGGCGTGGTTGTGGGTGTGTGGGTGTGTGGGTGCGTGGGTGTGTGTGTGTGGGTGTGTGTGGGTGTGTGTGTGTGTGGTTGTGGGTATGTGTGTGTGGGTTCGTGTGTGTGTGTGGGTGTGTGTGTGTGGATGTGGGTGTGTGTGTGTGTGTGTGGGTGTGTGTGTGTGGGTGCGTGGGTGTGTGTGTGGATGTGGTTGTGTGTGTGTGTGTGGGTGTGTGTGTGTGGATGTGGTTGTGTGTGTGCGTGTGGGTGCGTGGGTGTGTGTGTGTGGTTGTGTGTGGGTGTGTGTGTGTGGTTGTGGGTGTGTGGTTGTGTGGGTTGGTGGGGGGTGGGTGGTTGTGTGGGTGTGTGGTTGGTTGGTGGGTGGTGTGTGTGGGTATGGGTGTGTGTGGTTGTGTGGGTTGGTGGGGGGTGGGTGGGTTTGGACTAAGTATCCCCGCCTGTTGGTAACCCTGGGTGGGCAGTGTTGAAGGAGCCTTGGGGGAGAGCGTTATGTAAATGACCCAACAATGAACACAGCAAAGAAGAATGAAAGCTGACTGGCTGGACCGAGGCGAGAGAGAGAGGGAGGCAGAGCCAGGGAGGAGGGGGCAGGGACGGGTGGATGGGTGGACGGATGGACGGATGGATGGATGGGTGGATCTAAGCAGTGTGAGAGGTGCCATTAGGAGGTGCAGAGAGATGGATGAATAGAATACCTCGCCTCCCCTCTCCTCTTTGCCCTCTCCCCACACAGACTCTCTCCCTCCCTTTCTCTCCATTCACCCGCCCATCCATCTCTCCATCTCTCCATCAGCCTGCCACCCATGACGCGCTTCCTTCATCTTCTCCTCTCATCTCTCGTTGCCCTTCCATCACTTCACCTTCCGAGCTCCCCCCCCCTCTCTCTTTGTCCACCCTCATCCGTCTCTCTCTCTGGCCCCGCCTCTCTCTTTCTCTTCTTCTGTGAGTGGATGAGTAATGTTGGTTCAGCTCAATGTTGACTGATTAATGCACTCTGGTCTGCTGATACTAAATAATGGACTGGAGAGGTGAAGCAGTGCAGAGAGAGCAGGGGACAGAGAAAACACATGACGCTCAGACTCTACATGGTCACATTTTCAGAAAAGGCCCATTGTGGAGTGGGCCAAACATTGATTGGCTGTGAGATGAACCTCTCGGCCAAGACGTGGAGTCTAAGGACAGCAAGAGGGTGAGAGGGGTTTTGCGGCTCACATGGTCGCCCCCCCCCGCCCCACCGCACACACACACACACAAGAACTCCCATCTCAATCATCTGCCTCGCCTTCACATCCCTCCCTCCCTCCCTCCCTCCCTCCCTCCCTCCCTCCCTCCCTCCCTCCCTCCCTCCCTCCCTCCCTCCCTCCCCTCCCTCCCTCCCTCCCTCCCCTCCCTCCCTCCCTCCCTCCCTCCCTCCCTCAGTGAACTCAAATGACTTCCGCCTGTCTTCCCGGCGTCTGTCTGGTCTTAATGATGCGGTAATGATGCGGTAATGATGCGCCACGCCGCGAATCTCCCCCCGCCCCTTCCCCTCCCTCCCTCCCTCCCTCACCCCCCCACCTCTCCTCTCGCTGTTGTTGTTTGCTCTGCGTGCGTTTGTTTGTTTGTTTGTTTGTTTGCCTGTTTGCCGCTCTTGGGGCGTCGTCTTGTTGCCTAACTAACGATGACCGTGCTCTTAAGTCTGCTCTGAAGTCTTGTTTCTTTCATTCGTGTGCGGGTCTGTTTGGATGTGTGTGTGTGTGTGTGTGTGAGTGTGTGTGTGTGTGTGTGTGTGAGCTGCATGTGAGACTGCACGTTTAACCAGTCTGTTGGTGTGTCTGTTCTGTAATCATTAGTATGTTTGTGCCATGGACACGTGGATGCATGTTTTGTGTAGGTTGCTTGGGTGTCTGCTGGCGTGTGTGTGTGTGTGTGTGTGTGTGTGTGTGTGTGGGTGGGTGTGTGTGTATCATGTATTAGGCAGAGGGAGTTGTGACTGAGGCGAGAGCCTGGCAGGAGGGAGATGGAGTGATTACTGTTCACAGCACACAGCATCCTGGGATGGACACCACAGAGAATGAGGAAAGGAGGAGCTACATCTTCCTCCTTATCTCCTCACTGTCCCGCTTCTCCTCATTTTCCCGCCATCACCGAAAGGTCCCCTTCACCCCCCCTCCACCCCCCCACCCCCCCACCTCTTTTTCTCTCTCTCTCCGCATCCTCTCATCCTGCCGCTTCCCCTATCTCTCTCTTGCTCTGCTTCTCTCCTTTTCCCTTTTCTCCCCCATTTCACTCCCCCCTCTTCTCCCTCTCTCGCTCCTTCTCTCTCTCTCTCTCTTTCAATTTTGCTTTTCCCTGACAGCTAGGTTTCATTTTTAACTAGTTTTAATTCACACGTCGCAGAATATTTGAGTGTTCCCGGAGCACTGTGTAATTGTTACCTTTCAATCTCTGGCTTCAAACATCCATCATGAGCCTGTGTGTGTGTGTGTGTGTGTGTGTTTTTTGTGTGTGTTTGCGTGCGAGCAACAGCGTGAGAAAGAAAGGTGTGCTTTGGCGAAGGTTGTCATTTTATCGTTGTCCACTTGGAGGCGCTGTGGCACTAGGAAGAAGTGAGAGGAGCGTGATCCAGTGTTTTTTTTTTGTGACACGGAAACAAGAGTGTGTGAGAGAAAGAGGGGCAAAGATAGAGGTGAAATTCAATTGAGAGAGAGTGGTAGAGTGAGGGCAAGGAAAAACATAATCACTTTACTATATTTGGGCATTTCCAGTATCTGTCTGTAATAGGATACAGTAACTATGGCAATACCCCTCAACATTCAACAGCCCCGTACAGTAACTTTAAAGTAGCTGCACCATTTTGGTATAACTTTTCTCAAATAGAACCGTCTCACCTTCCATCGCCTTCCCATCATCCCTATCAGGGTCTCAGAACACTTACGCCGCAATCCCATCTAAAACGTCGAAGAGGTTCACTACAAGATCAATACATGTTCCAAAACCTCTGTGCTCAATAACACTGAACATACAATCTTCCTTGTCCTCCCGCCAGTCTCACGAAAGTCCAGCCATCCCTTCTCAAACAGACGTGACCTTTGGCTAAAGGACAAACAGCTAGAACCATAGATAAACCACTAGTACCAGCTGACCCTCAGGTAGTAATGCAGCAATAACACTCTAACATCACTTCCTGTTGTGGTACTATAGGGAGTCGTGTGGTGTAGTTGGTTAGCGTGTTGGGTTAGTAAACACAAGGTCCCTGGTTCGAACCCCGGCTATGTGAACATGACCTTGTGTCCTTGGGCAAGGCGCTTCACCCTGCTTGCCTCAGGGGGGAATGTCCCTGTACTTGCTGGAAGTTGCTCTGGATAAGAGAGTCTGCTAAATGGGCTCTAAAATGTTTGTGTATCTGTATATTCCTCCATGTCCAACAATGTTTGTCAGTCTGAATTTCCTATTGCCTTTTACTGCAAAACCCCAAATGAGACATGAGGGACTGTTATTATGATAAGATCAGTCTCTCGAAAAGATTCCGGATCGTTCCACAGGGTGTATACTGGGCTGTAGCTTGTGAGCATGCCTACCTGTCTGTAAACATAGTACTTACCGTTTAATGGCGTCAGATCCATTGATGGCTACACGCAGCTGCGCTGTAGGGCATTAAAGAGCGTTGTATATCCAGGATACAGCACATTTCATAAATGTCATGAATATCTCTCTGAAACCCATTATCTTCAGAAGGAGCAGCCATAATGACATTTAAATCGATACAGTCATACACGCACGGATGCACGCTTACATGCACTCGCACGCACCGCACACACACACACACGCACGGGCTTACAGGGAGTCCTAACTACATATGAAAGCTGATGGATTGCATGCGGAACGTGGAATTTGTGCCGCTAAACATTAATCATGGTCGGCCAATCAGAGTTAATTTATGGGCACGCTCCCCCCCCCCCCCCCCCCTTAAATGCTCTCCCTCTCTCTTGATTGATCCATTATTCGCTCGTCGGCAGAAACATGTTTGCTGCATCAATCACATGATTAATCCGCAACAATTAACATGACAGAAGAACATCATGTTGTGGGGGTGTGAGGGGGGGGGGCGGTTGGGGGGGAGGGGGGCGGAAGGGATGCAAGTGCCCCCTGCAGCCCCCTTCCTCCCTCTGTCCTCCCGCTCCTGAACTTTTTCCCTCTGCTCTCCATACTCCCCTCTCCTCCTCCTCCTCCCCCGCCCCCCATTCTTACGCAACCTCCCTCTCTCTCTCTCTCTCTCTCTCTCTCTCTCTCTCTCTCTCTCTCTCTCTCTCTCCCTCTCTCTCTCTGTTCTTTTTCTCGGAGAACTCCTAAATTCCCTCCCTCCCTCCCTCGTCTCCCTCCCTCGTCTCCCTCGTCTCCCTCCCTCGTCTCCCTCCCTCGTCTCCCTCCCTCGTCTCCCTCCCTCGTCTCCCTCCCTCGCTTTCTCTATCCTCCCGTCGTCTTCCATTGCATCCTCTCCCCACCCAATCTCATCCCCTCCCTCCCTCACACCCTTCCCACTTATCCCCCACCCCCTCGCCCCCCCCCCCACCCCCTCTCGTCTCTCGTGTTAGAGTGAGGTCTCAGCAGACCTCTCCATCCTCATTCTGCTCCACTGAAGACCTCAATTATTCCACAATAAGTCAGTGGGCTAATTCGCCCACATAATCACCTCATGCATTTACAATTAAAATTATTTCATGAGCGCTCGCACTGCTCCTCTGTAATGAATTCCTCTCCTGGCTGCGGATAAGGGCTGGAAGCTTGGCCTGTATGGAATGTGTGTGTTGCGTGCCCCTGTGTGTGTGTGTGTGTGTGTGTATGTGTGTGTGTATGTGTGTGTGTATGTGTGTGTGTGGCTGTATGTGTGTTGTGCGTGGGCTTTTGCCATGCCTACGAATGTGTGTGTCTGTCAGCACTGTCTCATTGAATATGCTAGTGTGAATAAGTCTAGTGTGTGTGTGTGTGTGTGTGTGTGTGTGTGTGTGTGTGTCGCAGCGTCATCATAAATCTACAGTCTCAGTGTTTCCTTTTTGGCCGAGCTTGTAGAACTGAAGGGAACACGCACACACACACACACACACACTCAAACACTTACAGACATCCCCACATACATGCATGGGTTTGATTGATATAGTCCTTGATTAACTGCCATTGGCTTAAGCACGCTGTCGTTGCCATTTGACCTTGAAGCTCACAGCTGGGCTCATAAAGATGTCCTTCGTCAGATGGCGTCTGTCAGCCGACACCCCTGACACTTCCTGGTGACAGGTTGACTGTCTGGGGCATCATGGGAGTTGAAGTATTGATCGGTGTGTCGATTGGAGCTACTGGTCATCTGAGCCTCTGCTCAGCTAGGTGTGTGTGTGTGTGTTTGTCTGCTGTGTGTGTGTGTGCGGTGGGTATATCTATGGTTGTCTGTGTGTTGTTGAGTGAGTCTGTCATGTGTGTCTATGGAGGTACACAGTGCATGCTGTATGGCGGCAGACATGACTGTAACCCGCTACCTTAAATACAGCTTTCCCACCAAGGTAAAAAAAGCGGACTTTTCCAAGGTTTTCCCACTTCTCCATCTCAGTTTTCTAGCTCCGTGTCTCAGGCTGTTGGTGAGAGCCACTGGGGTCACCAATTCGATTTCTGTCTGCATCTGTGGGTGCGGGGTTGGTCGACTTTCACTCGAAGAAGAAGCTTGAAGGGGGTGGGGGGTGGGTGGGGGGGGGGGGGGAGACGACACCCTTATTAAGTCTGGCTTTTATAAAGACACGCCCACTCTTTCACACTGACTGAAGCTGAATAGAGAAACACGCAGACAAACACACACCCACGTGCACACACACACATTCCCTGTTTGTCTGAGGGCGGCGACTTCTTCTAAGACGATCAGCTGAACTCTTTTAATGGAATGCATTAAAAGAAGGGGGGGGGGGGGGCGTCCAGCCTTTAGTTAGTCTTTCAGACAGACCCTGATGTCAGTCAGCGACATTACATACAGTGCTGATACAAATATACAGAGAACCCTCGCTATGTCACGGATCACTTTTCACGGTTTCGCTACTTCACGGATTTGCATCGTGCATTGCGTTCTGCATTCTGATTGGCTAAACACTCCAACACAAACCTGTGCATCAATAAAGTTGTGGTTTACAGTATATAGTACTTTTATTTGTTAAACAAATGCCTGGGCCTGTAAAAAAGTTTGTTCTGTGGTTTTAATACATAATAGAGTATTTTATTGTATAATAATTGTCAAAAATATAAAGGTTTCTACTTCACGGATTTCACTCATCACAGGTTCTTTTTGGAACGTAACCCCCATGAAAAACGAGGGTTCACTGTATATAGCGTTTATTGAAGGACGGAACAAATCTAAACTTTCGGCTCGTAATCCATCCCTGTTCGCACAACTGCACAGCCGCTCCAGAGGAGCTGACGGTTGCCGGGGGTCAGTGTGCTCTTTCAAAGGCTCACTGAACAGGCATTGATTTCCAAAAGTAGCAGAGGTGCCTCAGAGTGGATGGATGGATGGAGGGGGGCTGGGGGGGTGTCATGGCAGCGAGAGAGGAAGAGACGGAGAGGAGGAGGAGGAGGAGGAGGAGGAGGAGAGGAACAGACTGGTTTGTGGGGGACCCCAGAGCGGCCCCGGAGCTAAAATCCATAACTGCGGTACGCTACGCTAGGCTGTCACATTGGTGCCGTGACCCGCGCACGCACACGCATGCACACACATACACACACATCCACAGCTACATATGAATCTACACAAAATCCAGTAATGTTGAAGCTCATGTTAACAGGGAATACAAGTGACATCAGGGATGTAAAAAACAATGATATCATGGTTCCATTAAGATATCCAATGTCCTTATGGAAGCCACAACGAAGGGGTGAGGTGTGTGTGTGTGATGCCGTTTGTGCGCCTGTGCCTGCCTGTCTGTCTCTGTGTGTCTGTGTGTGTGTGTGTGTGTCTCTGTGTGTGTGTGTCTCTGTGTGTGTGTGTCTGTGTGTGTGTGTGTGTCTCTGTGTGTGTGTGGCGCTCTGTCGCTCCAGGGCGTAACAGGCACTAGAAAGTCCTTAGGCTGCCTCAGGCCACGCCTCCAGCCAATCGCATCTCAAAGCCCTAGCCGTGGCAACTGGACAAGCTATTTCCTCCTTTCCTGTCACCCCTGGCGACATCCTGGGTATTTGATGTAGCTCTTTTGAACAGAAATGCTGTGAGTGCCACATCTAGGCAGAGTTGTCCTCTCTACCCCTCCACCACACACACACACACACACACACACACACACACACACACACACACACACACACACACACACACAAACGCACGCGCGCACACTCATGCACACACGCACCCTTACACCCACTCCCACACCCCCACACACACAGTCTCAATCCCACCCAGACCGGGGCAGACTTGGTCCCGCCAGCACCATGGACAGCACCCCCCCCAGCACAGCAGCTCTCCAGCACCATGGACAGCACCCCCCCCCCCCAGCACAGCAGCTCTCCAGCACCATGGACAGCACCCCCCAGCACAGCAGCTCTCCAGCACCATGGACAGCACCCCCCCCCCCCCAAAGCACAGCAGCTCTCCAGCACCATGGACAGCACCCCCCCCAGCACAGCAGCTCTCCAGTTCAGCACCTCTCCAGCTTCCTGTTCCTCTGCTAATTTGGGAACCGCGAGGCTGCACCTCATTTCATCATTAGCGATGCTGCCAATGTAAGTGGCAGCGGTTCCTCAAAGGAGGAACGCTCCTTCTGGGCAGACAGGGAGTGAGAGGTGGAACAAGAGGTGGAACAAGAGGTGGTGTCTGCTGTAGAAGCAGCTCATGTGTGTAGAGAAGACAGGGACAGCCCTCCCTCTGGCCCCGGCCCACCTGACACCAGCTGACCTTGTGGGGTTTCCAGTGTTGTTTCCTGAAAATGTACTGTTAGTTTTGCAAACCTACACACATATACACACCTACACCTACACACATATACACACCTACACACCTACACACATATACACACCTACACCTACACACATATACACACCTACACACATATACACACCTACACACATATACACACCTACACCTACACACATATACACACCTACACACATATACACACCTACACACATATACACACCTACACCTACACACATATACACACCTACACCTACACACATATACACACCTACACCTACACACTTACACTTTTCAGGAAAGTCATGACCTCAATTCAGGTTATACCAGGCATGTGTGTGTGTGTGTGTGTGTGTGTGCGTGTGTGTGTGTGTGTGTTCCACCCAATTAAGGACACTGGCTGTCACCTCAGCTGTGTTTACCAGGATGTAAGGAGCCAGTTGACAGGTAGACTCTATACGATGCTGAGTGAGTGTCATCACCAAGGTGTTTACGCACCTCAGATTCCCTTTTACCAAAACGGGTGGATGATGGAACCGAGATGAAAGGGGCGAGGGGATGAAAGGGAATGGAGGGGAGAGAACGGCGGCGGCGGAGTTTGGATGTTTCTTTCCGACCGCTCAGTTCATCGGCGGTAAAACACTCTGAAGATTCTGCTTGAAGCTGGGGTCAAGCTGAGGTCACGTGAAGCGATGACATTCCGACCGTCCGCTGTAGCAAAGGCTGCTCGTCGGCCGAATGTTCGCCCCCGCCCCCCCACACACACACCCCACACCCCACACTTCCGCCCCACGAAAACATTCCATCTGCATGTGGCAATAACGTCAACGGCTTCCATTGGCCGTCATCCAAAACAACAGACAACGGCGGTTTAAATCATTAGTTGCCATGGTTCCCAGAATGCTCCAGTCTCGCTATTCATTAAGATCATCATCTGCCCCAAAACCTGACAGGGGAATTAGAAGGAAACTTCAATGGGAAAAGAATAAAATATATATTCCACCACCACACTCACAAACACGCCTCATGTAATATGAATTTCCATTTGTTTAGCTCAATCTGGCTTGTCCCCAGAGTCATTTTCAGGTAATATATTATTAATGGGTTTGGTAACTTTTCATCGCTTCCCTCCCAAATGTAGTTTTCTCTGTAAAGGGACCACATGCTGGGACAAACAACAGACGGCTCAATAGATTTGGGCTTAGCAGAAACAGAACTTTCACTTTATCCGTCGGTTTCGTGTTTTTAAAACGTGAACATTTTCCTTTTCTCTGGTTCTGTTGCTTCTGTCTGTTCATCCTTTTTTCGGTCTGCGTTCCTTTTCGTTTGGTCGCTCTGCTGCTTGTTCATCCCTCAATCCATCTTTCGCTCTCTTGCTGTCTTCGTCTCTTCATCCCTTCATCCCGTGGTGACAAAGTCGAATCGATGGCTGTCCTTTCCTCTGTCCATCCTTCAATCTCTTTCTGTCTTTCCTTCTATACCTTCCCATTTCCATTCCCTCTCTTCACCATCCCTCCATCCCCTTCTCTCCCTCTCTTCACCATCCCTCCATCCCCTTCTCTCCCTCTCCTTCACCATCCCTCCATCCCCTTCTCTCCCTCCTCTTTCACCATCCCTCCATCCACTTCTCTCCCTCTCCTTCACCATCCCTCCATCCCCTTCTCTCCCTCTCCTTCACCATCCCTCCATCCCCTTCTCTCCCTCTCTTTCACCATCCCTCCATCCTCTTCTCTCCCTCTCCTTCACCATCCCTCCATCCCCTTTTCTCCCTCTCCTTCACCATCCCTCCATCCCCTTCTCTCCCGTCTGGGGAAATCATTTTTAGAGTGAATAAACACATCATACTGGATGTCTTTATGCGCAGTTCAGTAAACAAGCAGTGTGTGTGTCGTGAGCGTGTCAGAGAGAGGAAAGTTAAGACACTATATACACACTCAGGTTGGATTTCTCGTTGCAAAACTGGAGACTGTCAACAATTGACTAGCTTTTTAGGCTGCTGTATGAGTTGGTGCATGCATGAGTGTGTGTGGTGTGTGTGTGTGTGTGTGTGTGTGTGTGTGTGTGTGTGTGTGTGTGTGTGTGTGTGTGTGTGTGTGTGTGTGTGTGTGTGTGTGTGTGTGTGTGTGTGTGTGTGTGTGTGTGTGTGTGTGGGGAGGGTTCATTATTTGATAATGTAAATTGGGAGAAAAAGGTCGTGAGGGAGAAGTGATTCTTTTTTATTTCTTTCTTACTCACAAATTGCTCGATTATTCAGTAGTCGTGTTCATCAAAGCATTGAACCGCACGGTCTGTTAAGCCTCATACATAGAGGAACAGGCTTTAATGTCAAATGGGTTGAGCTTTCTCTCATAATCTAATCTGACCACTGAGTTTTTCAGACAAAACAATGGTGTGAGTGTGATAAGGGCCAGATAAAAAATGAAAAATCCCATGAACCATGTTTCAATTGATAACTAACAGAGACAACATTTGAACTTGTGTCTGACTCAGGACTGCTGAGAGAGAGAGAGAGAGAGAGAGAGAGAGAGAGAGAGAGAGAGAGAGAGAGAAAGAGAAAGAGGGAGAGAGAGAGAAAGAGAGGGAGAGAGAGAGAGAGAGAGAGAGAGAGAGAAAGAGGGGAGAGAGAGAGAGAGAGAAAGAGAGGGAGAGAGAGACAGACTGAATGTATTATGGGGAGTGACAAAGTTCATCCATTGGGTAATTGAAACAGGAAGTCGTGACTGTGTACTCGGCGGTTGCATTTAGGATCAAACAACACATTACTTAGTCAGTATAGACCCCTCCTGTTCGCGTCCAGTTTACCTCCTGACCTTTGTTTGGTAACCAAGGAAGTAGTAAACTGCTTAAAGCAAATCTAATTCACCTGTTTCCGGTCTCCATACAGTAACTGTATCAGGGTACAAGGTCTGGATGGTTCACAGTTTCAGAATGTTTCCTACATGAAAGCTGCAGTCAATGTGTTTCCGAAAGGGAATATTATGTAAATACAGTCACAAATATTGCCCATACAATGTTGACAAGAAGAAATGAAACTGGGCTTCGGTAATTTGCACTCTTGTTCCATCTGTCCATCAGCTTTAGTTGTTTTCAGAAGATGGCAAAATCCTTCAACCTTCAGGCCAGCTGGCCTGTAATGAGTCTGGCAAGTTCTGGTTCCTCTCTGCGATTTTCTCATCGCCCTTGGTCAAATGAAGGATGAGGCTGAAATTCCGCAGAATCCACACCCGATCTGTACAACCTTTTACAGGACTAGTTTACACTGTGCTGGTTCAGCTCACAGTCTACCTAGAGGCTGAGCTCAAGACTGTGAGCGTGAAGATGGAAG